>CM031599.1:15482737-15531517 GCA_018398815.1 Conus ventricosus | reverse complement strand
TACCGATATTTCGAAAATTGGTTGTTTCTCTCAGTGACCGCGGAAAGTGGTAATGTGGACTCCTCTGCTTTTCAGTTTTAAGAAGATTGCAATCCAGAAAAGGCTGGTGGCAATACCGGTATTGGGTGTGTGTGTGTGTGTGTGTGTGTGTGTTGTGTGTGTGTGTGTGTGTGTGTGTGTGTGTGTGTGTGTTGTGTTTGTTGCTGTTGTTATTCTGTTTAAACGTCTCTGGTCACTAAAAGTGATATAGACGATAGGGAAAGGATGGGGGAAACGGGAAGGGGTTCGAAGAGTGGGAAGAAGTTTACTGATGTTTAAGTTTGATATGGGACGTCGCGTGTGTATGCCGGAACTGCATGGGTGTGCACAAGCGCTTAAGATGTAATTATTGTATAAGGAAAATGGTCAAAATGTTACATATTACCAATCAATGAAGATCAAAGCTATGGACATATAAAATCAGTGTAGGTCTACCAAATATGCAAAAAAAAAATTAAAAATAAAAAAATAAGAGAGTGTCATACAATAATGCATTAATCCTTCAACAATCGAATAGGCAAAATAACACACAAAGAAAGAACAAGCCCAACCCATGGCATTTGCATGTCATAAAAGAAAAAAAAAATATATATATATACATATATGAAATATATTGTAGGCGTGTGTGTGTGTGTGTGGTGTGTGTGTGTGTGTGGTGTGTGTGTGGTGTGAACGCGCGCGCGTGCGCGCGTATGAGTGCGTTGCATGCACGGGAATGCATGCCTGTGGTGCGTGCGTTCTTGCATCCGTATTTATGTACGTGCAGTGGGTGTGTATAAGTGTTGTATGTGAGAGAGAGGAGAGAGAGATAGATACGCTGGTGTGTGCATGTGTGATGTTTGTATGTGTGGGTGTCGTGGTGGGATGTGTGTGTGTGTGTGTTAGAAACGCATTACTATCACAAAATGGGGGTTAGGGTGTGAAAAAAACTGAGTCAATCACAGGATTACATCTGGACAGTTAATCAAACACTCTGAAAAAATGGCGGAAGAGAAGTGAATAACTGTTCATAAAACATTTTCAAGAGACAATGGCAAGACTCGGATAAAAACTGTCGTCCCACTCTCAGAGATACTAGTTCTTTGGACTTGGAGCAATGAACAAGTAAATGACTGATCGTTATACTCTCCGCACATTGCACTGACATTTTTGCTGTATTTTTTTACGGAGTGCATTTTTTAACGAAACCGACAACTATACATCAGGCTGGAAACAGGACCTCGAATAAAGTTTCCGGACCAAGAACACTAAAGAGGTTTAATAATTCATTGTTCTTGACATTTATGCGTCTGTCTTGTAGTGACAATTTTAGATTTTTTAAGTTTCCTCGTCATAAAGCATGTTGTATGACGCATTAACTAAAACATGTGTAACCTTCTTGTAAATCTAACGACATCTTAATGGATACTGAACCATCATGTTGTTTGTCTCCTTGTCTTGCAGCTCGATCAGCCCATTCATTTGAAACGATTCACAGTGGGATGGCCCCCCACAACCCACAGAAGTGACGCTGGTTCCTTTCATTGTGATAAAAGATGCTAACAGTGTGTTTTAATTTCAATTATCAACTCCGTTCGCATTTTCTGGTTTTTAAAGATTGTAAGGCCTGTACGACCGATTTTGAATCAACACCCACATTAAAATCTGAATATGTTTTTCGGAAAATCCGAAGAATGGAGTCAGGGCCTTAAATATTTGCAATTAATTAAGCAGTAAAAAATAGAAACATTTTGGCATATGTGAAACGTTTCTCTATTTCTAGAGCTGGTATAAACGAAGGCAGCTCCTACTTTTCTAAAGTTCCCAAGTACAGACCCATCTGTATAAATCTTAAAAATGTTCAGGAATACTTGTTATCAAATATGGGAGCTGACGGAACTTTTCAGGATTTTAGGTGAATCATTTTTGGATAAGTTTGTGTGATCTATGGCAAGCTCCAGGTTGGTCATCTCCCATGGAGGTATTAGGTGAGTAGGAAAGTTTAGTTGCATGTCCTTTCTGTTTAATTTAGATTTTTTTTAAGAGATCTGAAGTAAAGGTGTTTATGGATTTTAATGATTGGATGGATTAGCCCTTTTTGCAAATGTGTGTGTGTGGGTGTGTGTGTGTGTGTGTGTGTGTGTTGAGTGTGTGTTGTGTGTGTTTGTGTGTGTGTGTGGTGTGTGTTGCGTGTTATGTGTGTGTGGGTGTGTGTGGTGTGTGTGTGTTTGTGTGTGCGTGGTGTGTGTGTGTGTATGTGGGTGTGTGTTTTTTTGTGTGTGTGTGTGTGTGCGTGTTGCGTGGGTGTGTGAAGTGTGAGTGTGTGTGTGTGTTGTGTGTTGTGCGAGAGGAGGAGAGAGAGAGGAGGGGAGAGGGAGGCCCGAGAGAGAGAAGAGAAGTGAGAGAGAGAGAGGTAAAAAAAGAGAGAGAGGAGAGAGGAGGAGTGAGAAGCGAGAGAGAGAAGAGAGAGGTGAGAGAGAGAGGAGAGAGAGAGAGAGACGAAATTTAGAGTTCTTTGTGAAATGGTTATCATGTCTGCATTGTTAAATCCTTAACTTTAATGCTATTGTTTCCAGGCTAGATGTTATTCGCGAGATCCGTTTTATTCACCATATCTTAATTCTACTTACATGCCTTTGAATTCCAAGAAGGTGCTCTCAATTATTTACACACTATTGATCACGTTCCTGTATTTTCTCTCTTCGTCTACTGATTTTGACTGGTCGGTGGATCGAAATGTTTTGCCGGTCAGTTGTTTGTCAGATGATGGGGAGGGTGAAATGATTGCATATGGTCCAGTGTTAACCTCAGCACTAGTCTTTTTCTTTCTCACCCGACGAGGAGAGTGAGAGAGTGAGTGAGAGAGAGAGAGAGAGAGAGAGAGAGAGAGAGAGAGAGAGAGAGAGAGAGAGAGAGAAGAGAAGGGAGAGAGAGAGAGAGAGAGGTGAGGTAAGATGGGGTGTGGGGAACAAGGAACGGAGGGGAGGGGGGTGGATATTGGGGGGTCAGGGACGGTGATGGGGAGAAAGGGTTGTCAAGGGACGGAACAGAGAGGCCGTGTGCGTGACTGTCCACATCACAGCGAAATGGTCCTCTTGTTGAAAGTCGTGTTCCCCTGACACGCCGTTTCTACTTTGTTTAGTCTGTGTCTAATCAAGGTGGGGAGCCTCTCACCGATATCGACATAGAATCTCTTCCCCTCCCCCCCCCTTTACTCTCTCTCTATTCTCTCTCTCTTCTATTCTCTCTCTCTCTTCCTCTTCTATATTTATATTATAAATATATATTTATATATATATATATTATATACAACCATGTTCCTATTTGCTCTGTTCCCTCCTGTTTGTCTGCCTCGCCTTTTCTTGTCCTCTGTCGTTTTTGCTGAATGAGCAGGGAATGTTTGATAGACCGTCATTCTTGGTTCAAGTTTTGTAATTTGACTGCATTACTCCGTGCACCTTTTGACACGTGAATGTAGCTTGTCAACGCAATCTGTTCATCCAGGAAGGATGGGATCTCTTCCAGAGGAATGAGATATAGTTTTCTTGTGGACTATGGAGATCCAGGCAAAGCAGTTTCTTCTTTGGCTCGGAACGTGCGTGTTTACATCCAAGAGGAAGTGGAAGAAGGAGAGGAGGAAACCGTCTTTTTATACCAGTTACTACTATCACATTGTGGTTTATAGAACTTCAGATCAGTGGCTACGATGACGTGTTGATGCCGAAACTGGTATAATAATCATCTCAGCAGTACAAACGCATATAGCGTTTTTTCAACATAATAAAGCGCTGTACCTTAGACAAAACCAGAAGCCACTGACTATCACGCCCCCATGCTCTCTCTATGTCCCCAGACACCCATTTGAGCGCACTGCGTAAAAGACAGCTTGTCAAGCTATGCTTTACTATTTTGCTTTAATATGGGATGCTTATGGTAGACCGTTACCGACACAAAAAGGCATATTTCCGTGTTCGCACTGCTCTTCTGTAACCCCCCCCCCCTCTTTCTCTCTCTCTCTCTCTCTCTCTCTCCTCTCTCTCTCTCTCTCTCTCTGTCTCTGTCTCTCTCCCCCTCACTCTCTCTCTCTGTCTCTCTCTGTCTCTGTCTCTCTCTCTGTGCAAGTTTTCTTTTCTCTCCAATGCTCGTGCCCTGAATCCCTCGCCGTCTTTTCGACCATAACAACACTACTACCATTCCAGTCTTCAGGGGCACGACAAATTATCGCGCGTGTTCATGACGAGTATAACGCACTTGATTGTGGTATTTGGGCGACAGTTTCGGGTGACCATTTTTCTTCAGTCGTTTTTTTGCTCGAAAAAAATGGATTTGATAAATAATAAGATAAAAACAAACGAAATTAAAACTGGAGGGTTGGTAAAATGGGCTTTTAGCCTTTATTAGATTTTGTTGTCGAAAATTTAATTAGTGCGAAGAAAAAATCCCCCACAACCACATAGTGAATCTTTTTTCGATCTTACCATCAACATTTGGTAAACAGTCTTCCTTGGGCGGGTTCTGGAGAAAGTTTTTGGCAGTCTAAACCCAAAGAAGGTCCCCTAACTGCTCCCCCATATTTCAGTTTTGTTGCCCAATGGTGAAACTGGTGTGGTTGTCTAAGCCTGATCCACAACCACAAACCAGGGGTTTGCGCGTCTCTTTCCAAGGTCCTTGTGGCGACTGCTGGGGACAGCCCCTGGGGGAATGTTGGGCTTGGACCAGTGTAGGAGGAGCGAATTTGGCTGTGTTTGGGTGAAGCTGGGATAAAGGAGAATTTAAATCAGTGAAACAGCCCCAAAACGAGACCAAGGACGTGAAAGCGAGAAAAGAGCAGAGGGGGGACACGGCACACAAAAAAACGGGGGAAAAGGGTGGCGAGCTAGCAAGTCCCAACGTTCTTTTTCCAAGAGGTGTCAACAAACGGGTGACAGGGGGCCCCATTTTTTTAATCCCCCGGGTCGGTCTAGGTTTTTCAAACGGGAAACAGGGGAAAGGGAAAGGGGGGGTAAAGGAGAGACTACACCCCCTAAAAATGATGATCTGAGTTGCTTTTTGGCAGCGTGGGTAGGATCACAAGAGAAGACGAGCCATAAATGAAGGAAAACTAAAACGAAACGTCGGGCCGCCAAGTTTGGCGGTTTTGTCCCCTCCCCCCCCCCCCCCCCCCCCCCCTTTTTTTCCTTTTTTTTGTTCCTGGTCATCTGCTCCCTTTTTGCTTTATGCTGTTTAAATGTTGCAAAAAAACCACACACACACCACACCCACACACACACAACCCACATACACCCACACCAAAACACACACACACACACACACACACACATACACACACCAAAACACACAAACCCCAAACACACACACACACACACACACACACACGCACGCACGCCCACGCACGCACGCCGCACGCACCACACACACCACACACACACACCACACACACATGAGTCACTCTTATCAACGTAGATGCGCAAAATATGAAACATACAAATACTCTGAATGCTCCCCTCCTTCCCTTCTCTCTCTCTCTCCTCTCCCTCTTCTCTCTCTCTTTCTCTCTCACACAAAACAACCCCACACAACACACACACATCTCTCTCTTCTCTTCTCACACACCACACACACACACCCCACACACACACAACCAACACACACACCACAACACACCCCCACACAACACACTCTCTTCTCCTCTCTCTTCTCTCTCTCACACCAACACACACAACACACACACCAACACACACACACACACACACCACTTCTCTCTCCTCTCACACCACACTCTCTCTCTCTTCCCCCTTTTCACACCACACACACACACCTCTTCTTCTCTCTCTCTCTCTCCTCTCTCTCTACACACACACCACACACACACCCCAAAAACCCCACACACCCCCACACACACACACACACCACCACCACACACACACACAGTTTCCCCAGGGGGAAACAGAAGTGTGGAGCGACAAGGTAAGATAGATTTGCCAAAAACACAGACACGGTTTAAGTTCCCCTTTGTTCTACATCACGACCATTCTTTCCCGGGATTCGCACGAAAAATTTGGGCAGCCACTTCTGTCTTAGAACGAATTTTCGCATCTCAACCTTTTTTTCGGTAGGGAAAATGGGGGGGGGGGGGGGGGGGGGGGGGGGCCGGAGCGATGGGCCAGTATCACTAACACGATCAATAGTGATCTTCGATCAAGAAGCCAGAGAAACCTCGACCCCAGCACGTCACTGTTTGTTTTTGGAATGAAGTGTGTGCGAGCTTCTCAGTCTGCTATAAACTGTGCATGCTGGTAGCATAGCTGTCACTGACTGTTGCACTTCACTTTTTCAGTCTGCTATAAACTGTGCATGCTGGTAGCATAGCTGTCACTGACTGTTGCACTTCACTTCTCAGTCTGCTATAAACTGTGCATGCTGGTAGCATAGCTGTCACTGACTGTTGCACTTCACTTCTCAGTCTGCTATAAACTGTGCATGCTGGTAGTATAGCTGTCACTGACTGTTGCACTTCACCCTCTATTTCTGGGGAAAACAGGAAGAGGTGACTTAACACATAATCCTTGTCCCCAAACACACACACCACACACACACACACACACACACACGCACGCACGCACGCACGCACCCACGCGCACGCACGCACGCACGCACGCACACACGCACGCACGCACGCTCGCACGCACACACGCACGCACGTACGCACGCAAGCACGCACGCACGCACGCACGCACACACACACACACACACACACACACACACACACACACACACACACACACACACACACACACACACACACACACACACACACACCCACGCGCTCGCAACGCACGCACATACACACACACACATACACGCGCGCGCACGCGTTTGCGTTTATGCATGCATGCACTAATTACATGCACACGCACTTGCAGCATGGACACACACACACACACACACACACACAACACACACACACACACACACACACACACACACACACACACACACACACACACACACACACACACACACACACACACACTTCCTGGACAATCCTAATAATGCAACGACCTCACAGATGATTGGCAGTGACTGCTCTCTTTGAGGGCTGAGAAACACGGGATTAATTCAGCATGACGAGAATGCTAGAGGCACCATGAACTGTCGTAGAATCGATTTTCCATGCCCCTGCTCGCTGGTCTGTCCATATCACTGATTAGTCACAGACTGGAAGCTCATGGGATTCTCATATTTCACACGTCTGGCTTGACCTGAAATTGAAACTGGACTTGGCTTTAGGGTTGAGCACGAGCACAGAGGTTGCGCTGTAAAGTTGAAAAGTATTGCTGACAAGTGTTCTGAATCTTCGCTTTTTTGTCTCTTTCAGAAGTAGCTTTCGCACCTGGCGCTGTTAGTTCTGTTACTTGTTGGTCTTTTGGTTGATAGCAGACATACATGGACGCATGTTTTTTTTCATCATGCATTTTACCCATCCGCTCTCTCTCTCTCTCTCTCTCTCTCTGTCTCTCTCTCTCTCTCTCTCTCTCTCTCTCTCTCTCTCTCTCATCTCTCTCTCTTCTCTCTCTCCTCTCCTCTCCTCTCCTCTCTCTCTCTCTTCCCTCTCTCCCACCTGTCCACAGTTAACACATACCCACCCCCCCCACACACACAGACACACATACACACAAAGCCTTTCCAACCCCTTTAAAAGAGAAACGTAGATCAAGAGCAAGCGGGTGGAAAACACCGTGATCATTCATGGTTTCTTGACGAAGATAATATCAGGTTTCAGGCAGAGCCACTAGAAATTTCACATGACCAGAGAGTGATGTATGTATATGGTGTCATGGTGTTCAGGGAGAGTTGACAGGTTCTAAGCTCACCATCGACACAACTTTTCATCCATTCTTCTGTGTTTGCAACCTTCCGGAACTAACCACTTCCATGCTGGTCTGTTGGACCTGAAAGGCGGAAGGTTGTCTAATAGAGCAATTGTGTAGTCAATGTGAACTGTGTTATCTCCGCAGACAAACGCTCTAAACATTAGAGTATATGCCCCAGTGAGATCCTACCTGTTTCAAACATCCTTAATACTTTTCATTGGAAAAGGAATTATTTCTTCAAGAGTCAGTATAAATGTTATCTTCACTTGAAAACAGTAACTGCTACTGATGTTGTTGCATCAATTTGACACTATTTGGTATTTTTCGGTTTCGTGGCAATTAGGTCTGATCATCATGATAACAGTAATTATGACTCAAGAAAGCAGATAATGATAAATGATCAAAAGAGTAATCATGAGGCATAAAAAGGTATAATATTAACTCAGAAATTATGATTATAGTGTATGAAACGAAAGTAGATAGTAATGACCATGAAAACAGGCGACGAATGACTCATGACTCCTGATTCATTGCAAGGTACCACTGCCTCTCAAAGGTGGCTCTCCTGATTCATTGCAAGGTACCACTGCCTCTCAAAGGTGCTCTCCTGATTCATTGCAATGTCCACTGCCTCTCAAAGGGACTCTCCTGATTCATTGCAAGCTACCACTGCCTCTCAAAGGTGGCTCTCCTCATTCATTGCAAGGTACCACTGGCTCTCAAAGGTGGCTCTCCTCATTCATTGCAAGGTACCACTGGCTCTCAAAGGTGGCTCTCCTCATTCATTGCAAGGTACCACTGCCTCTCAAAGGGGACTCTCCTGATTCATTGCAAGGTACCACTGCCTCTCAAAGGGGACTCCCCTGACTCATTGCAAGGTACCACTGCCTCTCAAAGGTGAATAATATTGGCAGTCGGAAATAACAGCCTTAAGCAATCCTTTGACATATTCACAGGTTACTAGAGCCTTAATCTTTTAATTTTCCTTCTGACTTTGTCTGATCGGAATGACCTACTAAAATCGGGGAAATACCCCCCCCCCCCCCCCCCCCAACTGAAAATTACCGTTTGCGCCTTAAAATTAACGTGATGTGTGTGTGTGTGTTGTGTGTGTGTGTTGTGTGTGTGTGTGTGTGTGTGTGTGGTGTGTGTGTGTGTGTGTGTGTGTGTGTGTGTGCGCTCGCGTGCTAGAGCTCGAGCACACCCATGCGTGCATACGTGAAACAGTGCAGAATAAGAACGCTGTTTCTTTGGTGATCGATGCTGTCCGCAGAGTGGAAACGGTGGCAATGATCTTCTGAATTGGTCAGCTGTCATACTGGCCACTGTTGACAATCTTTCCCTGAAATCGACCCCTGGAAGAAGAACATACAAAAGACATAGATGTGAAAGAGGGTAGTACTTTCCCCTGCGAACGTAGGTAAATCCACGTGCCTTTGTCAAATGCAGTGAAGTAAAGAATGACTGATAAATGTCCCGCCATTGTTTGGGAGGTAACTTTGGGCCCCTTCCTTTTTTAAAAAACCTCGACCCAGCTAAGTCACCTGTTTGGTTTTTGGAATGAAGTGTGTGCGAGCTTCTCCAGTCTGCTATAAACCTGTGCATGCTGGTAAGCATAGCTGCTCACTGACTGTTGCACTTCACTTTATCAGCTCTGCTATACTCTGTGCATGCTGGTAGCATAGATGTCCACTGACTGTTTGCACTTCACCTTCTCAGTCTGCTATAAACTGTGCATGCTGATAGCATAGCTGCAATGACTGTTGCACTTCACTTCTCAGTCTGCTATAAACCTGTGCATGCTGGTAGCATTAGCTGTCACTGACTGTTTCACTTCACCCTCTATTTCTGGGGGAAGGAAAACCGGTAGAGGGTTGCACTTAACACATAATCCTTGTCCACAAACGCACACACACACACACACACACAACACACACACACGCACCGCACGCACGCACGCACCCACGCGCACGCACGCACGCACGCACGCACACACGCACGCACGCACGCTCGCACGCACACACGCACGCACGTACGCACGCAAGCACGCACGCACGCACGCACGCACACACAACACACACCACCACACACACACACACACACACACACACACAACACACACACACACACACACACACACCACACACACAACACGCGCACACGCACGCACCATACACACAACCACAATACACGCGCGCGCACGCGTTTTGCGTTTATGCATGCATGCATCTAATTTAACATGCACACGCATTGCAGGCTGGAAACACACCACACACACACACACACAACACCACACACACACACACACACCACACACACCACAAACAACACACACACCCACACACACACACCACACACACACCACACACTTCCTGGACAATCTAATAATGCCAACGGACCTCACAGATGATTGGGCAGTGACTGCTCTCTTTGAGGGCTGAGAAACAAGGATTAATTCAGCATGACGAGGAATGCTAGAGGCACCATGAAATGTGGTAGAATCGATTATTTTCAATGCCATGCTCGCTGGTCTGGCCATATCATGTTTAGTCACAGACGGGAAGATCATGCGGATTCTCATACTTTTCACACGTCTGGCCTCTACCATCCGCCTTGCCACCACGCGTGTTGACTTTGTCTGGGCCACTGCATGTCGCCTTTGTGGCCACCAACTCGTGGTTGACTTTGTCCTGGCCACTGCATGTCGCCCTTTGCCACCACTCGTGGTTTGACTTTGTCTGGCACTTGCATGTCGCCCCTTTGCACCACCTCGTTGTTGACCTTTGTCTGGCCACAGCAATGTCGCCTTTGCCACACTCGTGTTGGACTTTGTCTGGCCACTGCATGTCGCCTTTGCCACCACTCGTGGTTGGACTTTGTCTGGCCCACTGCCATGTCGCCCTTTGCCATCCACGCGATGTAGACCTTTGTCTGGCCACTGCTGTCGCCCTTTGCCTCCACTCGTGTTGACTTTGTTACTGCGCCCTGCTTGTCGCCCTTTGTACACTCGTGGTTGACTTTGTCTGGCCATGATGTCGCCCTTTGCCACCACTCGTAGTTGACTTTGTCAGGCCACGGCATGTCGCCCTTTGCAAACCACGCGTAGTGACTTTGTTCTGGCCAATGCATGTCGTATTTTGGATTATAGCTGGCTCCTACCAGAGCTGAGTTTGCAAATAAAAGTCAGTGGGGGAAGGACTGGAACGGCACAGTCGAGTTCCATCCACTTATGGGACGTGTATCTGAAAGGTGTTGCTCAATGTCGCGAACCGGCACTTGCGCTGGGGTCTGTTTCTCTCGGGCCTGGCTGACACCATGATTACATCATGAAGTGAGCGTAGGACTGCAGCCCTCTGACACCAGGATACGCGATGGAAGTGAGCGTAGACGCAGCCCTCTGACACATGGATTACATGATGAGTGAGCGTAGACTGCAAGCCCTCTGGCAGCAAGGAGACATGATGGGAGTGAGCGTAGGACTGCAGCCATCTGGACACAGGATACATGATGGAAGTGTAGCGTTAGACTGCAGCCCTGCTCAGCTAGTCTGGACACCAGGATACATCATGGAAGTGAGCGTAGACTGCAGCCCTCTCATGTTAGTCTGAAACAAGGATACATCATCCGAAGTGAGCGGTAGGACTGCAGGCCTTATGGAGTTGACACCAGGATACATCATGGAACGTGAGAGTTAGAGTGCAGCCCTCTTCATGTAGTTCTGACACCAGGATACATCATGATGTGAGCGTAGAGTGCAGCCTCTCGTTTAGTCTGACACCCGGATACATCATGGAAGTGAGCGTAGTTAGAGTGCAGCCCTCTCATGGTGTCTGACACCAGGATACATCATGGTGTGAGCGTAGAAGGGGGGGCAGCCCTCTCATGGAGTCTGACACCGGATATACATATGGAAGTGGAGCGTAGACTGCAGCCCTATCATGTTGTATGCCACCAGGATACATCATGGAAGTGGCGTGACTGCAGCCCTAGCATGTAGTCTGACACCAGGATACATTAATGGAAGTGAGCGTTAGACTGCAGCCCCTCTCATGTATAGTCTGTCTCCAGGATACCATCATGGAAGGTGAGCGTAGGACTGCAGCCCTCTCATGGAGTCGGACACCAGGATACATCATGGAAGTGAGCGTTGACTGCCAGCCTCTCATGTAGTCTGACACCAGGATACTTCATGGAAGTGAGCGTTAGAGTGAAGCCCTCTCGTGTGTCTGACACCATGATACATCAGGAAGTGAGCGAAGACTGCTGCCCTCTCATGTAGTCTGACACCAGGATTACATCATGGAAGTGAGACGTAGACAGCAGCCATCTCATGGAGTCTGACTCCTGGATACATCATTGGAATGTGAGCGTTTAGACTGCAGCCTATCATGTGTCTGACACCAGGATACATCATGGAATTGTGCGTATACTGCAGCATTCATGGAGTCTGACACCAGGATACCATCCATGGAACCTACGTGAGCGTAGAACTGCAGCCCTCGAATGGACTGTCTGACCCCAGGTACTGATGGAAGTGAGCGTAGTCTGCAGCCCTCTCATGTAGTCGGACACCCAGCGATACTTCATGGAAGTGCGACGCGTAGACTGCAGCCCTATTCATGGAGTTCTGACACCAGGATACATCATGGAAGTGAGCGTAGACTGCAGCCCTCTCATGTAGTCCTGACACAGGATACATCTTGGAATTGAGCGCCGTAGACTGCAGCCCCTCTAATGGTCGTCTGACACAGGATACATCATGGAAGTGTGCGTAGACTGCAGCCCTCTCATGGAGTCTTACACCATGATACATATTGGAACGTGAGCGGTAAAATGACAGCCTATATGTAGTCTGACACAGGATACATCCATGGAAGTGAGCGTGGACTGCTGCCCTCTCTGATTATTCTGACACCAGGATACATCATGGAAGTGAGCGTAGACTGCAGCCCTCTAATGGTGTCTGACACCAGGATTGATCATGGATGTGAGAGTAGCTGCAGCCCTCTCCATGTAGGTCTGACAACAGGATAAATCATGGAAGTGAGCGTAGATGCTAACCCTAGCTTAGAGTCTGACACCAGGGATAACATCATGGAAGTGAGCGTAGACTGCCGCCCTATCATGTAGTTGACACCTGGATACATCGGAAGTGAGGCGTAGGACTGCAGCACTCTGATGTAGTCTGGACACCTGGATACTTCATGGAAAGTGAGCGTAGACTGCAGCCCTCTCATGTACGTCTGAACCAGGGATACATCATGGACGTGAGCAACCGTAGGGTCTGCAGCCCTCTCATGTAGTCTTGTGACACCAGGATACATCTGGAAGTGAGCGTAGACTGCAGCACTTCATGTAGGTCTACACCAGGAAACATCATGGAAAGTGAGCGTAGACTGCAGCCCTAGCATGTAGTTCTGACACCAGAATGAAGCTCTTTGACGTCATCATCTTAATGATCCCCGGAATCATGGACCTTGGATCCGTATTTGTTATTTTTTTAAAAGTTCAAATTCTGTGCACCTTCATTTGCCCGGCTATCATGGGGAAATAAGTTTCGATGTCCTCTCCACGTCCGTGCCCCTGTGAGTTTAGGTTGATGGTAGCTGGAATCAGCCAGTTCTTAGGACAGCGGACATGGCGCTCTCCTGGAGAACGGGAGGGGGGGGGGGGCGGGGGGGGGCGGGGGGCTCATTCACGCTGGCTCTGCGAATGTTGCAATTATTGTTGTTGTTAGACGAGAGACTAGTTCTGGTTACGCTGGAACAGAGCAGGCACCACTGAAACACCCCCAAGTGAGTGGCCAGTAGATGCTGTGCATCCTCTGATGGGATTGACCTAGATGACTTGTTGCCCACTCTCCCTGTGGATGGCCGAATGCGGGCGGACTGCAGCGGAAGAAGCTTAGGATGTGAATGGACAGGAAGCCAGAGTGAGTAAACGAGAGGGTTGATGCCAAAGGCCTGTGCTGAAGAAAATGGGACAGAAAAAAAAATATGCCACCTTTGCCAGGCGTTTCTGAAAGCTGTATCTTTGCTGCATCACTGTGGTCTTCCTTCGTGTCTCGTTAGCCCTACTCCAGGGACTGGTTTCCCGCACTGAAATCTAAAAGGTGCAGATTTGTGACTGTGTTGAATTTTCTGGAGGAACTCTCCTAACCCTTGAAGTGCGGACAGACATTATGGGATTTAAACTGCAGATTAAGGAGGTCAACAGGAATTAAAAACCAAGTGTGATGCACTCTGGATCAGACACTCATCAGATGAGAGACTCAGGATCAAATCCCCACCAGGTGAACACACAGGATCACACATGCAAAACACCACAGCGTGACACACAGGATTCACACATGACACCCACCAGGTGACACAAAGGACCACCAATGACACACCATTAGGCGAGGACACACAACCACAGGATCACACAAGAATCTCCACCAGGTGAGACACACACAGAGGATCCACACATTGACACAACCACCAGGTGAGACAAAAAAAAAAAAAAACTACACAAGGATCCACACATGCACACCACTACGTGAGGACACACAACAGGATCACACATGAAACAACTTACTAGGTGAAGGACACATACACGGGTTCACACATTGAACACCACCAGGTGAGACACACACTGGCAATCACACATGAAAACACCACCAGGTGAGGGACACACCCAGGATAACAACATGACACACCACCAGGTGAGCACAAACACTCAGGATCACACATGACACACCACCAGGTGAGTCACACACACAGGATAACACATGAAAACACACTGGTGGAGACACACACAGAGGAATCTCACAAGAAAACACCACAGGTGAGACACACACAGGATCACACATGACACCACCCCAGGTGAGACACACAGAGGATCAACACATGAAACCCACCAGGTGAGACACAACACAGGATAACACATGACACACCAACAGGTGAGGACACATAAACGGATCTCACAGAAACGCCCCAGGTTGAGACAAACACCACAGGATCACACATGAAAACACCACAGGTGAGACACACACAGGATCACAACTGACACCACAACCAGGTGAGGACACACACAGAGGATCACAATGAAACACCACCATGTTGAGACACACAAACAGGATTAACACATGACACCACCAACAGCGTGAGACACAACACACTGATCACACATGAACACACAACAGGTGAGGTCAATACACAGGATCACTCATGAAACGCACCGGTGAGACACACACAAGGATTCACACATGAAATACACCACCAAGGTGGAGACACACAACACACAGGATCCACATGACACTACCACAGGTGACACACACTGGATCACACATGTTAAAAAACCACCAGGTGAGACACACACACAGGATTACACCATGACACACCACCAGGTCTGAGGACACACACACAGGATTCACCACATGTGCAAAACACCACCCAGGTGTGAGACACACCAACACAGGATCACACATGACACACCTACAGGTGAGACACCACACAGGATTCAATCTTGAAACACCACCAGGTGGAGACCACCACAGGATCACCACATGGACACACCACCAGGTGAGACACCACACAGGATCACACATGAAACACCATCAGGTGAGACACACACACAGGATCACACATGACCACACCACCAGGTGAAGACACACCCACACACCAGGATCACACATGAAATCACCACCAGGTAGAGACACACACACAGGATAACACTTGGACACACCACCAGTTTGAGTGTCACACTCAGAGGATACTCATGACACACCACCAAGGTGAGACACACACACAGGAATCAACACATGAAGCACAACCAGGTGGACAAACAGCGATCACAACATGAAACACCACAGCTGAAGAACACGCAGCGGGAAGCCACTCCTAAACAGATATTCTATGTTCCACACTCCCAAGGGGCGCAACTTTCAGAGTCTGTCCTCTCAGGGCTTTAAACACCTGGGTCTGTGCTGGTATCCAGAGTTGCGGCCGCGTCTTCAACAGAACGACTCGAGTCTCTGTTTTACAAACGTGAGCTTTCTTTGTTTTCGCCCGTTGTAACGTCAGAATTTGCGTCTGTACTTAACTCAGAGCGTGTTGTGATTACTAACAGAGAGGCTGTACTGAGATTCGGAGTTATTCACGAGAGAGTTCGTCGCAGTTGAGTTGATGGTTAGAAACCCAGTGATGTGAGCAACAGCGTCAAGCGGCCAGTGTGTTTACAGCAGGCACCATCGGTGTGAGCTCCACATCCTGCCGGGGGTTGAAGACGTTTTGCAACCAGCCTTAGTTGGGTTAAAGTGCTAAAATCAAAGCAGTGGCGAAGTGTGAACAGCAGCCTCAGTGCTAACAGCGCTGTTAAAACAGCATCAGCAGTAGCTGGCGTTTGGCACAACTCTGTCAGCGGTGGGTGTATTGACAGACAGCATCAGCAGAAGTGTTGACAGCAGGAGGTGGGAAGAAGAAGAAGAAGGAAGAAGAAAGAACGAAGAAGTGAAGAACTGTTGACGGAAGCAGTGACCTGAAATCACTTTTCACGGTGGTAACAGGGTGACGTGCAGAGACTGGGATTGAAGACTGGTTCCATTAGAGGGTACAGTGCTAGGAGTTGCGGTCCATGAAGCGCTGAGCTTGTCTTTGTCCGTGAAGGGAACACGTTCAATTTTCAGGAACATAAAACCAAGATCTTGGCTTCCAGCCCCTGAAAAACCAGTCGCCCCTCCTGAAATAAGAAAGGGAAGTAATTTAGGAAGATGCTTAGTAAGTATAGTAACAAATTATTGTGTTGAATATTGAGGTATATTAGGTAGGTCCCTATCTGCATTGTATTATGCTTATGAATTAAAGGGTACAATTGATTGTGTATAAAAAAAGTAACTAAAACAGTGATAAGGCCTAAGCAAAAATGCAAATACTAGCCTCAGTGAATCAATAAGTCTTCAGTACATTATGACGTTAGCTGATAGGCGAGGAAATAGAGCAAACTAACATGTCCATTTAGCGCATATGCTCTCACATAATTCGTAAACCTTGTTTGGATTTAGGGGGAGGTGATTTCAGCTTCCCCCCTTGGTTTTCTTTTCGTATGATGTGTTGATGCCACGACTTCTCTTAACTCCTTCAAACAAGCGACAATCTGATTCGGTGGATGGACTTCCGGGATGATCACATCATGTAGGGCCAAGCCTTCCTGGCTGTCGAACCAAACCTGCAGGAAGGTAAGGGAGTATGAGTTATCGTTCCATCGTTTTCCTCTAGACCAAGAAGAATAGTTAAGTCAATGGGGGGGGGAAACAGAAAACAGTAGGCTAAATAATGAACAATAAAGGAAACGTTTTGCTCCTGCGGGTTAGTAAATTTTTTTAAAACAGCTACATGCGTGGGTTCACTCCGTTACATGTGCTCGTACTTGTGTCCACCCATTCGCCTAGCGGACATGGAGAAACGAGGGGCACTTAGCTCTACGGAATTCCCTCGAAGACACTAGGTACAAGAAAAAAGGGGAATTCCTGAGGGTGAGCTCTTGTTTGGTGTGTGTGTGTGTGTGTGTGTGTGTGTGTGTGTGTGTGTGTGTGTGTGTCGTGTTGTGTTCGTCTCCAGTTTGCTCAAGTGAAGGGGTAGGTTGCACTGATACAGCCTTGAATTGGGATTTGTAACAATGTACCGTGAAAATTAATATACAGCCTGACTTTAGTATACTGGGACTTCATAAAATACGCGAAGCAAAACAAGCTGATGGTTAGGGGGAGAATTTTATTGGTAAAAATTGTACAGTGGGGAAGCGAGATTCTACGTGATTTGATTCATTACACGGTAATGTGTAAAATGTCAATCAGCCAATATGTCTTTGTGTGGAAAAATAAAGGTCACGTGACAAACCAGCTTGAAGTCCTAATACCGTGTGTCGGCCACCATGGCAATGGACAACTGCTTGACACCTGAGGACTTATTGAGCTGGACCAGGTGGTTGATATGCGTCCCTTGGCACACCAGCCCAAACAATGGACGTTGGCCTGGTGAAGTTAGCCGCCTGTTGTCTGGTCGTGGACGCAGGAGGTCCAACCGTCTGCCAACAGTTCATCCCAATAAATGTTCTATTGGGTTTTAAATCGGGAATGAGGGCTGGCCAGGGCCAGCACATTGACGTTGTTATGCTGAAGAAATATGATGGGTTGGCCCTGGCTGTGTGTGGTATGGCATTGTCCTGTTGCAATGTCAGTTTGGGTGTTGCGCAAAAAAGGATACGGACTGGGGTCTGTGCACTGGTGGATGTTAGCACTGTGGCATGGCAACCCTGTCCGCGACCAGGACCAATGTTCTGCATAAAAAGGGTTGGGCTGGTCCTATGGCGTGGTAATGCCAATTGCACCCATATTCATTCGATCGGGCCCCCCAGGGGTTTCCGCCTCTACCACACAGGAGTTCAGCATGCGTTCACCAGTGTCGACGCATATTCTGACACGACCGTCAGCCATGTCATACAACAAAAACGGCTCTCATCTAAGAACAGTAGGGGTCCCCACTGCTGCCTGAACAGTTGATTCGGGCTTGTGCCCACTGCAGCCTGTCCTTGCCGGTGTCTTTGTGTTGAGTCAGTAACGGACCACTCTGTGAGGACGCCTACATGCCAGCCCGTTCTCCTGAAGACGACCCACACAGTTTGAGGGCTGATTCGTGGCTGGAGATTCAAGGTAATGTCAAAGCAGTGGTAAGCGGCTGTTGTTTTTTTCCGCCTGTCCCGCAGATGGCCGGTCGAACAAAATGGGCGATCCTCTCTTGGTGTGGTGGACCGAGGATTGAGCTGGCGGGGACGATCATCAGTGGTACCAGTGAAGCATGCGGTGCTGCAGACTGATAGATGGTTGAGATCGTCGGACACGTTAAAGATGTTGGCGGACATGCCTAGGATCCACACCAGCTCCAGATGGGCTAGGGCACGATTGCGTTCTCGGCTCGGTAGTCTTGGCATTCTGTAGCGATGCGCTCAGACGGCAAGTCGTTATCTGAACCTTGTAGCGCGGCTTTATAAAGGCTGCATGCCTGCGTACTTGTCGCTGGTTAACTTTGCTCTGCATGGTGTGCACGTGCCTCACATGCAGCAACCAGTTTGCCATTTTTGTTGACCCTCCAATGCCGGGAATGATGTGTTGCTCACACAATTTTTTCACTGCACGGAGTCTTGGACCCAAACAACTTGCCACAATGGTTCAATATTGTATATTCACCCATTTCACCCGAAAAATAGCCTTCAATTTTTTTTTTTTTGCAGTATTTTACGATGTGTGAAAGTTATATAAGCCAGAGTTAGGAGTTAACGATGGAGGTGAAAGTTATATACAGCCTAGTTAGGAGTTTACAATGGAGGTGACAATTATATACAGCCAAAGTTAGGGTTTACGATGGAAGTGAAATTATATACAGCTAAGTTAGCGTTTACATGGAGGTGAAATTTATATAAGACTAAGTTAGGAGTTTACAATGGAGATGAAAGTTATATATACAGCTGATTTAGGAGTTTACGTGGAGGTGAAAGTTATATAAACCTGAGTTAGGCGTTTACGGTGGAGGTGAAAGTTATATAAGCCTAAGTTAGGAGTTTACGATGGAGATGAAAGTTATATATACAGCTAGTTAGGTTTACATGGAGGTGAAAGTTATATAAGCCTGAGTTAGGAGTTTACGGTGGAGGTGAAAGTTATATACAGCCTGATTGGATTTACAATGGAGGTGAAAGTTATATAAGCCTGATTAGGTTTACATGGAGGTGGAAGTTAATATATATAAAACTAGTATAATTATAATATATATGATATATATATATATATATATATATATATATATACACACAACCTGACTTGGGATTTAACAATGGAGGTGAAAGTTATATACAGCCTGAGTTAGGAGTTTATAATGGAGGTGAAAGTTATATACAACCTGACTTGAGACTTAACAATGGAGGTAAAAGTTATATACAACCTGACTTGGGACTTAACAATGGAGGTGAAAGTTCTGTACAGCCTAAATTGGGATTTAACAATGAAGGTGAAAGTTTTGTACAGCCTAAATTGGGATTTAACAATGAATGTGAAAGTTGTCTTCGTTGTTTATTAATTCCTCTGCTTAAGGGATTACACATATTCAATCACGTCTAACGCTTGTTTGTTTGTTTATCTGTCTGTAAGAAAACGGTAATTATAAAACAATAACATGAGTAGTGGGTTTTTTCTGCCCCGACCGGCTCCTACCCAGAGTTGAGTTTGCTGCGGACTCAGTTGGAAGACTGGGACCAAACAGTCGAGTTTCATCCACTTAATGGATGCGTTTCTGAGAGTGTTGCTCAAATTTCCTGACTAACGCTGCAGGTGCATGTATCTCTCGGGCCTGGTTGACGCCAGGATATATTATGAAAGGAAGCGTAGAGTACAGCCCTGTCATGTAGTCTCAGACCGAAATGGAAATCCGTAGCATCATCTTAATCATCCTCATTCCCATTGATCAGCATTAAAAAAAATGTCTCAAATTCTGTGGCCCTTCGTGCCCTGCTCTCATGGTGACCTCAGTTTCGATGTACTCTCCGCGTCTGTGACCTTGGTTTGCTTCCGTCGGGGTCACCGGTATCGGCGAGTCCATGGGGGCTGTCGTTGGACGGACGTGGTGGCGCCCTCCGGAGGGAGAGCTCACTCACGCTGGCTCCGCGACTAAGCAATTATTGTCGTCAGTAGGGGACTTAGTAGGTGGTGTCCTGCGTATGTTAGATCAGAACAGGCGCCACTGAACACCATCGAAGTGACTCGGCAGCAGTCCAGTGTCTCCTCCGGTGGGTTGCCTCATGACGACTTGACATTGACTGCTCCCTGTGGATTGCCGGTGCCGGGGCTGCGGCGGGGCCGGCCGGGCTATGGCTGTGGACGGGGTGTCGGAATGAGCGGCGTGGGTGCACTGCCTCTGAGGTAGCGCAGAGGTTGGGACAGCAAAAAACAAAAAACAAAAAAAAACAATAACATGAGTGACAGTAAATGTTTTCACCCGAAAAGAGCAATTATTACAATTGTCTTAACTGTAACTACCGTTTACCCCACAAAATACCGTTGTTAAGAGGCTTTCGAATCCACTAACCTCCCTTACAGGACCACACATGAGCTATGTCCTTATCACACCCACAGCCTCAATGGAAAGATTACGTATTGATGGACATTCTGACCGAGTTGCTAACACCACTGAACTAAACATAAGTGCAACGCTGGTCTGTGCTTTCTCCAGCAGCTTTGCCTGTTTGGGACCGACTGACCCGATAAGACCACGACCCACATACCTATCTTCAGATCCTGGAGCAAATACTGGGCCAAGGCTTGACCACAGAGTGGACAGTCGTTGATCTCTTTGTACCGGGAGAGGTGAGGGCCGTGGTCCATCCACTTGACCTCCGGCCCGTCCGCAGGGAAAGGGAAGGGGCTGGTGTCACTGCTGACCCTCCGCGCGTATTGACACTCGGGGCATACTGTAAACAAGATGCAAAGCATATAAACGTACTCCCAGTAAGTAGTAAAAAAAAAAAAGAGAGAGAAAAAAATATGTATATATATATATATATATAAATTAGTCACGATAGCACTTTCTCCCCTTTTGGTTGTAGAAATTTTGTATGAAAGAGAAAAGAAAAAAAACAAAAACCGCTGCTCTCCCCGTCGGGGAAATGAACCCAGGTCGCCTGTGTGACAGGCAGGAATACTAACCTCTACACTACCGAACTACTCGCAGAATTTGGTTACATTTAAGTTTATAAACCGTTCCTCTTTAAACAGTACATCACAAAATTATCATTTATAGCCGTTAGTAACGGTTATTCTGGAAAATAAATCATCGGGCATCACCCATGACCCATAATGAACATATCTACATTTTTTTTAGAAAGATCGGTCCAGCAGTTTTGTCTGGAGCGAGTGGAAGACATTTTGACCACAGACGGACGGACAGACAGACAGACAGACAGACAGCATTTCTTCGTTCCCATTGTAAAGTACTCCCTGTTCTATAAGAACTGGTAGTACAAAAGGGAAGTGTGTGAGGTCACTGTGTCGCTTTCTATGTGATGACAGTTCAGCAGCAGTTCTGTCAAGGTAAGGTAATATTGCCCGGCCGACCGCCATGGGCTATTTCTGGGCTGTCACCACGTTGAAGCCAACTCGCAAGCCATTAAAAAAAAAAAAAAAAAAAAACCTCATCCATACAGCACGTTTTAAAACACACCTTCTAAAAACACACTGGGAAGTGTTTATTGTCAGTGCTCTCCCTTCTATGTCCATGACATTGAGGACTGGTGTTCTAACGGGAAGTGTTTATTGTCAGTGCTCTCCCTTGCTATGTCATGACACTGAGTTTTTTTTTTTATGTGTGTGTGTGTGTGTGTGCGCGCGTTGTGTGTGTGGCGCGCTTCCATGTGTGTGTGTGTGTGTGCGTGTGCTGAACAATTAAGTAGTGGGGGAAAACAAGTGCAGGCTATATAGGAGAGCACTTGCTCGAAACAAGTTTGTAGGGTAGTTTTTAATCCATTTTTGAGGAGAGCACTTGCTCGAAACAAGTTTGTAGGGTAGTTTTTAATCCATTTTTAAATCCTATTTTAAAATGTTATATATATATATATTATATATATAACAAACTAATAAATTCCAAGGATAATAGTACCGCACCGTTCCAGCAACTTACAGAGCAGCTTGGTGTTGCAATGACTGCAAGAAATATTGAATTATAAACAAAGCTTGCTCTTATGTCTTAGATTGAAGAAATAGGGGGAGATACGCATTCATATCTGCAGTGGTAGATGATTCTGCCTAACTAACAGTATGTGCTAGAGTGGGTTTAATGGGGAAAATAAAATAAATGCTTCTCAAATGAGCCTTCAGCAAGCTTATATTCTCCAAGGGGAGACATCCTCCAATAGGGAGGGAAACTCACTAACATATAACTCCTGGTCATATACCGATATTTCGAAACTTGGTGGTTTCTCCTCAGTGACCGCGGAAAGTGGTAATTTGATTCTGCCTTTCTTTAAGATATCCCGAAAGGTTGTGTGCAATCGTAGTATTGTTGTTTATTTAAGAAAATGACCATAACATATCCCAGAAAAGGTGTGGATTGTAGGTAAAAAAAAAAAAAATGGGACTGCCCGACCGGCTCCTACCCAGAGTTGAGTTTGCTGCGACTCAGTTGGAAGACTGGACCAAACAGTCGAGTTTCATCCATTTAAATGGATGCGTTTCTGAGAGTGTTGCTCAAATTTCCTGACTAACGCTGCAGGTGCATGTATCTCTCGGGCCTGGTTGACGCCAGGATATATTATGAAAGGAAGCGTAGAGTACAGCCCTGTCATGTAGTCTCAGACCGAAATGGAAATACCGTAGCATCATCTTAATCATCCTCATTCCCATTGATCAGCATTAAAAAAATGTCTCAAATTCTGTGGCCCTTCGTGCCCTGCTCTCATGGTGACCTCATTTTTCGATGTACTCTCCGCGTCTGTGACCTTGGTTTGCTTCCGTCGGGGTCACCGTATGGGCGAGTCCATGGGGCTGTCGTTGGACGGACGTGGTGGCGCCCTCCGGAGGGAGAGCTCACTCACGCTGGCTCCGCGACTAAGCAATTATTGTCGTCAGTAGGGGACTTAGTAGGTGGTGTCCTGCGTATGTTAGACAGAACAGGCCCCACTGAACACCATCGAAGTGACTCGGCAGCAGTCAGTGTCTCCTCCGGTGGGTTGCCTCATGACGACTTGACATTGACTGCTCCCTGTGGATTGCGTGCCGGGGCTGCGGGGGGGCCCGGGCCGGCTATGGCTGTGGACGGGTGTCGGAATAAAGCGGCGTGGTTTGCACTGCCTCTGAGGTAGCGCAAGGTATGGGACAGCAAAAACAAAAAAAAAAAAAAAACAATAACATGGTGACAGTAAATGTTTTCCACCCGAAAAGAGCAATTATTACAATTGTCTTAACTGTAACTACCGTTTACCCCACAAAATACCGTTGTTAAGAGGCTTTCGAATCACTAACCTCCCTTACAGGACCACACATGACTATGTCCTTATCACACCCACAGCCTCAATGGAAAGATTACGTATTGATGGACATTCTGACCGAGTTCCCTAACACCACTGAACTAAACATAAGTGCAACGTGGTCTGTGCTTTCTCCAGCAGCTTTGCCTGTTTGGGACCGACTGACCCGATAAGACCACGACCCACATACCTATCTTCAGATCCTGGAGCAAATACTGGCCAAGGCTTGACCACAGAGTGGACAGTCGTTGATCTCTTTGTACCGGGAGAGTGAGGGCCGTGGTCCATCCACTTGACCTCCGGCCCGTCCGCAGGGAAAGGGAAGGGGCTGGTGTCACTGCTGACCCTCCGCGCGTATTGACACTCCGGGCATACTGTAAAACAGATGAAAAAGCATATAAACGTACTCCCAGTAAGTAGTAAAAAAAAAAAAAGAAGAGAAAAAATATGTATATATATATATATATATAAATTAGTCACGATAGCACTTTCTCCCCTTTTGGTTGTAGAAATTTTGTATGAAAGAGAAAGAAAAAAAAACAAAAACCGCTGCTCTCCCCGTCGGGAAAATGAACCCAGGTCGCCTGTGTGACAGGCAGGAATACTAACCTCTACACACCGAACTACTCGCAGAATTTGGTTACATTTAAGTTTATAAACCGTTTCCTCTTTAAACAGTACATCACAAAATTATCATTTATAGCCGTTAGTAACGGTTATTCTGGAAAATAAATCATCGGGCATCACCCATGACCCATAATGACATATCTACATTTTTTTTAGAAAGATCGGTCCAGCAGTTTTGTCTGGAGCGAGTGGAAGACATTTTGACCACAGACGGACGGACAGACAGACAGACAGACAGACAGCATTTCTTCGTTCCCATTGTAAAGTACTCCCTGTTCTATAAGAACTGGTAGTACAAAAAGGGAAGTGTGTGAGGTCACTGTTCGCTTTTCTATGTGATGACAGTTCAGCAGCAGTTCTGTCAAGGTAAGGTAATATTGCCCGGCCGACCGCCATGGCTATTTCTGGCTGTCACCACGTTGAACCACTCGCAAGCCATTAAAAAAAAAAAAAAAAAAAAAACCTCATCCATACAGCACGTTTTAAAACAACACCTTCTAAAAACACACTGGGAAGTGTTTATTGTCAGTGCTCTCCCTTCTATGTCATGACATTGAGGACTGGTGTTCTAACGGAATGTTTATTGTCATGCTCCCTTGCTATGTCATGACACTGAGTTTTTTTTTTTATGTTGTGTGTGTGTGTGTGCGCGCGTGGTGTGTGTGGCGCCGCTTCCATGTGTGTGTGTGTGTGTGCGTGTGCTGAACAATTAAGTAGTGGGGAAAACAAGTGCAGGCTATATAGGAGAGCACTTGCTCGAAACAAGTTGTAGGGTAGTTTTTAATCCATTTTTGAGGAGAGCACTTTGCTCGAAACAAGTTTGTAGGGTAGTTTTTAATCCATTTTAAATCCTATTTTAAAATGTTAAAATATATATATATAATATATATAACAAACTAATAAATTCCAAAGGATAAAGTACCCACCGTTCACAACTTACAGAGCAGCTTGGTGTTGCAATGACTGCAAGAAATATTGAATTATAAACAAAGCTTGCTCTTAAATGTCTTAGATTGAAGAAATAGGGGAGATAGCTTCATATCTGCAGTGGTAGATGATTCTGCCTAACTAACAGTATGTGCAAGAGTGGGTGAATGGGAAAATAAAATAAATGCTCTCAAATGAGCCTTCAGCAAGCTTATATTCTCCAAGGGGAGACATCCTCCAATAGGAGGGAAACTCACTAACATATAACTCCTGGTAAATATCCCGATATTTCGAAACTTGTGGTTTCTCCTCAGTGACCGCGGAAAGTGGTAATTTGACTCCTCTGCCTTTTCAGATTTAGAAGATTACAATCCCAGAAAAGGTTGGTGTGCAATACCGTAGTATTTTTGTTGAGTTTCAAAAAACCAACCAAGGTGCCATCTAAGAAGCAAAAAGAAAATCAAAAAAGAGCAAACAAGCTACATTTTCTTGTGAAAGTAAAAATATAAAAAGATATCCTCCTAAGACACAAGTGTTGAGGGAAAAGTTCTTGGAATGAATCCGCAAGGGACTAAAATACAACAAACTAATAAATTCCAAGGATAAGTACCGCACCGTTCCAGCAACTTACAGAGCAGCTTGGTGTTGCAATGACTGCAAGAAATATTGAATTAATAAACAAAGCTTGCTCTTATGTCTTAGATTGAAGAAATAGGGGAGATACGCATTCATATCTGCAGTGGTAGATGATTCTGCCTAACTAACAGTATGTGCTAGAGGGGGTTTGAATGGGGAAAATAAAATAAATGCTTCTCAAAATGAGCCTTCAGCAAGCTATATTCTCCAAGGGGGAGACATCCCCCAATAGGACATCCTCCCAATAAATATATAAAATAAAATATATATATATATTTTATATATATATATATAAATAAAATCAACAAAATCAGAGTTAAAAAGCCACTATATAAAATTACACAACAAACTAATAAATTCCAAGGATGGGTAACCGAGCACCATTCCAGCAACTTACAGAGCAGCTTGGTGTTGCAATGACTGCAAGAAATATTGAATTATAAAACAAAGCTTGCTGTTATGTCTTAGATTGAAGAAATATAGGGGAGATAAGCATTCATATATATATATAATATATATATATATATAATATATATATATAATATTATATAAAATATATATATATATATATATATGTGAGTGTGTGTGTGTGTGTGTGTGTGTGTGTGTGTGTGTGTGCAGACTATGTGTGTATCTCTGCTTGTACGCTTCTGTCTATGTGCACAGGCACGCTGGAAAGGGCACGTCAAAGAGCCCACTGACCGGCACTGAATCTATGGTCAGGCCGGGGAGTTCCTGCACCACTGGCGGACACCTCAGACACTGGGTCAGGCGTTTGCCCCTCAAAGCCCTGCGGGAAGTAGCCAGTGTGGTTGCTGGTGGCCCATACCTACACACACACACACACACACACACACACACACACACACACATCAACGAAGTGCATACAACACACACGCGCATGTGCGCGCGCACGTGCGCACGCATGCACGAACGCATGCACGCACACATGCACATTCACACACACACACTCACGCATGTACATGCATGCATGCACAACACACACACCACACACACACACACACACACACACACACACACACACACACACACACACACTCGCATGCATGCACGAGCGCAAGCACCCTCTGTCTGTCTGTTTGTCTGTCTGTCTGTCTGTGTCTGTCTGTCTCTCTCTCTCTCTCTCTCTCTCTCTCTCTCTCTCTCTCTCTCTCTCTCTCACACACACACCCCACACACACACACGCACACACACACACACACACACACACACACACACACACACACACACACACACACACACACACACATTTGCATGCATGTATGCACGTGAACGCGCATATACATACACACACGCGCACGCGCGCGTACCACACACACACACACACACACACACACACACACACACACACACACACACACACACAGAGGAGTCCGACATTACATAATTCTTCGCTGCCGTCGGAATCTAGGTGGCTGACCGTTCTTGGGTTATAAAATAGTAGAGCGACCACTCCGACCGTTCTCGCATTTTTACCTCCCTTACATGCTTGTTGTTTTGTTGTTGTTGTTGTTGCTGTTGTTGTTGTTGTTGCTGTTTGTTGTTGTTGCTGTTTTTGTTGTTGCTCTTGTTATTTGGTTGTTTGTTTTGTTTTGTTTTAGTTTTATTCCTCCTCAAGCGTGCATTGAAAATGTTCTGTTTTTAAAAAAATCAGTATTCTTTTTATCAATTCGTCCCCACCCTAACTTTTGGCAACGTGGTGTGTGTGTGTGTGTGTGTGTGTGTGTGTGTGTGTGTGTGTGTGTGTCCCTGATTTTCCCTTTCTGCATATTTCGAGTGACCTTTGGATTGTGATTTTCGTCCAAGGTGAACAGAATATCAAAAATGTATTGGAGATATAAAGCTTTCTTAGAACACATAGACAGACAGCCCAAACCAACCAGACATAACTTCCATAATTAATTATTTTCGCAGCTTGCACGAATCACCAGCTTTGTTTCTTTTTTGAGACTGACGATCTTTTTCTTTTCTTTTTTTTTAATGGCCAAACAGCGTTAAGTCCGGTAAACATAATGTGTTCATACGAAAGTAATACAACTGACCATTTCACATTACATTTCTCGTGTTCTTATCGTTTTAATTCCTGTTTTTCCGTGACCGTGTTGTTCGTGACTATGTCACTGTTTTCATCGTAAACAAAAAAGCTCTGAAAGAAAAAAAAAAGATTATAATTACAACAACAACATAAAAAAAGAAATGTCCATCCATCTTACCGCTAGTCGGCCGAGGACCTCAGTCGGTAGAGTGTGTTGAGGACACCATCAATGACGAAGAAGTGAAGGTTGTTGTGGCTTGATAGAAGTATCCCATGCCCACCACCATGTTCTTGTCCGCTGCCACTAGTCTCTCTGGAAGCAAATGAGAGAGAGAGAGAGAGAGAGAGAGAGAGAGAGGAGAGAGAGAGAGAGAGAGGAGAGAGAGAGAAGAACACTGAACACTGAACTGAACACTGAACATGTTTAATGTCATTAGCTATACAAGCCTTAGTGACATGGGAGGTAAGCACAAAAATTAATAATCATATCGAAAACGAAAGTAACAACATAAAAGAAACATCCATCAATTGGAAGCTTGAAATACAAGCAAAATAGGCCAGTATCTCGACCATCAAGATTAATATTATTCATAAAAGTAAATATGTAAATACGATAACCAAATATTTTACAACTTCCTGTAGCATTCATTTTTTTTTCATTTGAACATCGTAAGTTCTAGTTGATGATAACTTCTGCGCGTATCTTCAATGCCTCTGCAATGTATCTGGCAAGTGATTAACTGAATTATCATCATAATTCAGTTTTAGAATTCCAAATGTGTCCTGATTTATGGCAAAATTCTTTTGAAAAACTAAACACTTATCTCGTACAGCACTGTAATTTCTACAATGAAACAAAAAATGCGACTCATCCTCCCTAAGGAAGCCACACAATGGACACGGTGATGCTGTAGATGACTCAGTATAGAACCACCTTTTATGGGCGTTTAGACCAAGAGTCCTTGTTCTAAGTCTGGATAAACAAATTTTATGCCATCTGTTCGTTATTACTGAAATATACTTTCCGTTTCAAATATACTTTTAAAGCCATAAAACCATTATATTTATCCGTGTTCAAATATACTTTTAAAAACCATAAAACCAGTTATATTTATCCGTGTTTTCCATTTTAGAATGCCAGTTTTTTTATATGAAGCTATAATCCTGTCTTGAATTCCAGAATAAAGCCATCGTCATAACCAACTCCCTGGCACATCCATACAATCCCAAATGCGTGAGTATCAAAATCTTCTTAACAGAATATACCCAATTTTCTTTTCCCTGTTCATGCTCAATTCAGTAACATTTCATAAGCCTGTTTACAAAGTCTTGAGGCAGGAAGCCTCAGCAGTTTTAGCCAGTATTTTATACATTTAATGTTGACCTAATATACAATGGGTATCTGCCGGTTTCTCCATAGATTACAGTATTCGAAGCGCTTAATTGCAAACGTATGTACTTTTTCTAAATCTTTGTTGTTATGAAGTCCCCATATTTCAGCTCCCTATGTAAAACTGGCTCAATTTGGCATCAAAGAGTTTCCAGAATATTCTTGGATCAAGTGAGTTAAGTTTGCGCAAAGCTCTTAAAATCTCTGTGACACCTTTTTTTTCCTTTTCTACAAGTCTCTGTTACTGCGTTTTGTAAACTCAACTTTGTTGTAAAAATCATGCCTAAATATTTGTAGGAATTAGTTACTTTAACCTCACTAGTGCCGTAAAACCATTTTTCATGACGGGGAGATGACCACCCTTTCTAAATACCATTATGTTAGTTTTATCAAGGTTAACCTTTAAAAATAGACGATCTGCCTCTTGCTTTAACCTATTTAACTGATTCTGAAGACCTACAGTAGTGCTGGACAACAATATTACATCATCTGCAAATAGCATAAGAAAAAATTCAGCCGCTCCTAGGATCATTTGAATACCATGTTTTTCCATTTTTACTTATCTCCACTGCTAATTCGTTAATAAAAAATGAAAAACAAAAGTGGGCTTAATAAACAACCCTGCTTCACTCCTTGTGGACAGTTAAAGACATCTGAATAAACACACCTATCACGCACGCATGCTAACACAGAATCATAGACACCACGAAGAGCCATATACAGCTTGCCATCCACTCCACTTTTTCGTAAATTCATCCCCAGCAGTTTCGATTCACGGAGTCGAAAGCCTTTCTAAAGTCCACAAAGGCGCGCGCTGGTGACCTGCTCGTTTTTGAGTGAACCAGTATTTTAGGAAGAAGAAGAAGGCGACATACAATTTTTTGTTTTTCATAAATGCGTTTGAATTAGGGCGAAAAGGGTAAAAATATGGTCTGTAGTGCTATAACCTGATCGAAACCCAGCCTGTTCTTCAATGATTTTTTCCTCACGTTCTGCCCATGTTGTCAGTCTTTTATTTAAAATATGAGTATAGATTTTGCTAACGACACTTGTAAACGCAACACCACGGTAATTGTCTGGGTTGTTAGGATCTCCCTTTTTATGAATAGGAATAACTATAGACTTGGCCCAAGATGCAGGGAAGTTTCCGTCGTTAAACAGTCTGTTAAATAACATTACAAGGAAATCAATTATCTTTGAGTTGGCATGTTTCAGCATTTCACCTAAAATCATATCTGGCCTGCACTTTTTCCTGATTTTAATCTTTTTATACTGTCAGTTACCTCTTTTCTGCTTATCCGATCATTAAACAAAGGTTCTTCAAAATCTCCAGCATCCTCAATCACTATAACATTATCATCGCTTCTGTCGTCTGTACCCCAAAGACTGCAGAAAAGTGATCATACCATTGTTGCGAACTTATATCATTATAAACAAAAGACTTTCTATTAACTGATCTAATTATTGTCCAAAATAAACTTGAATCTTTAATTGAATTTTTCAGCATTTGCAATTTTGATTCTTCAAATTCATGTTTTTTTTTCTTTCAACTGCCCATATTCCCTTCTTTCGTTTACATACCTTTCCCATGATGTTTTATATTTCTTTACTTTTACACCTTTGAAAACTTTTTTAAAAAACCTTTGACTACTCTTTTCTTTTTTTCACACTCATCATCAAACCATTCATTGCATTCTTTCCTTCTCTTTCCAACTGTTCGAACCATGCACGCAGGCTCCACACAACGCACGTGAAAAAGTATCAACACAAGCATTAATGTCAATAGGTAACAAGTCAACGGTATTTGTAAACCATCTTTGAAATGATGACTGTTAAGTTCATTTTTATAACATTCCACGTACTCGTCGGACCATACTATCCGTTTTTCACCTTTCTGAGATAAAATACATTCCTTTTTGCCCAAAGCGTTTCTCCATTTCATTTCTACTGGCAAATGCCAGGAGAATAACTTGTCACCGACACACATATTGCATTTTTTTTTAACAAACAATCTGAAACAAGAAAATAATCAATTACACTGCATCCTTGTGGTGACACAAAAGTAAAATCTCCTTCAGAATCACTTTCACAAAAACCATTCAAAATCATAAGATCAAATAAACAACAAAGGTCCAACAGGGATTTCCCGAAATTATTTATAGTAGTATCCTTAGAACGACGCAAGTTTACATCAGCTTCGTTGCTGTTTTTGACCGAATTCAGAAACACAACCCATTTCTTCCACATCCGATTGTTCACAGCCTGTCCGTGCATTTAAGTCTCCCACACTAACATGTATGCATCTTCATCCTGCATATGTCCAATAAACTTTCTTCCAACATTAAAATGCCATCTTTCAAATCTGTTCGTTCGTACAATGGTCCCCCTTCTGGTACTACATAAGTTGACACAAGGACAACATCTTTTTCTAAGCTGAAAACACTTTTATCAATTTTTAGAACGACAGTATTTTCACACACAATATCTATTTTTTCACAAACCGTTCTGAGCATTTCTTTATTAATACTAATACACCACCTGATTTTCTCCCGTGCTGTGACAATTTTTTGCAGGAGCAAAAATTTTTATATAATCAGGAAAAATACAGTTGTAATCAAAGGAAGCATCAGCGAATGTTTCTTTTTGGCAAATGAAATGAAATAAATTGACATAATTAATAAACATAACGTCTGTCAATTTTGTACAAAGATTTCAACATTAAGTTGAGGAATGTCCATTCATTTGGATGGTCGAGCCTGTCCTATCTGTTCTTGCTCCGCAAGTGTCTGTCAGCGTCACAGCCACGGTTTGCCCAGTGTGTGTGGAGTTGTCTGCCGGCCGACCCTCTCCCGCCTCCGCGCACACCGCTTGCAGCACCCGTGACGTCATGGTGAGAGGAAACCCCACCACCCCTCACTCCGCCACCCTGTTTCACCGGGAAACCCCGGAACACGCAGCGAAACACGGTTACAACCGGCCCCCTCCGTCACACCTCGCTGCACAGCTGGCGAATCTTCCCCCTCACGATGCGACCCCCCACCATCACGCGCAAGGTCACGGCAGTGATGTTCACTATGTGAGGGCCGCACACTGGCAGGAGACCCCCCACCCCCAACAGCCACCCAGAACTTGACTGCCTGCCGACATCAACAGCTGAAGGAGGCGTGCGGTCAGCATTGCACGTGGAAGTCGTGCACTGGTTCGCTGTGTCGCTGTGTTGACCCTGGCCCCTGGCGTGCCGTGTATCGCCTGTCTGCACTGGTACAACGCGCGTTGTTGTGGTCCCCTCTGCTGCTGACTGGTGCTGCCACTTCCGCATACGTGCGTTGATCGGGGAGAGCAGGACCGATCACCATCCTCCCTCTTTTGAAGTAGGCTCTCCTCCCGTCTCTCCTTGCCTCGGCCACCATGTGGGCCTGGGCTCTGGTCAGATCGTTGGCCACACTGACACCGTTTTGCCTTAGTTGCTCCCGTACCTCCTTATCGGTAAGGAGAGACATCTTGTCCCTCCAACGACTGAAGCGGACGATCATGGGCCTGGGCTGTCCTTCTCTGGCCTGTCCCACCGATGAGCTCTGACGACGTCATCCAGGCTCCACTCCTTTGGTCCATCAACACTGTTCAGAACGTCGATCACTGCCTCAGCACACATGTCAACATTTTCACGTTCTCCTCTGTGGGGAATCCCGAACAATCGAAGATTATCTCTTCTTGAGTGTTGCTCTAGTATGTCCACTTCCGTTTTCATGTGTGTTATGTCCTCTTTCAGTTCACTCACAGCCTTGGTCAATTTCCTGGTTTCCTCTTTTCTGTCTGTCATTTCATTCTGTAGTCCTGACAAGTCTGTCGATAAAAGAGTCACTGTTCCTGCAATGTCTTTCTGATCTCTTTCAAGTCTGTCACACCTTTGATTTATTTCTACACACTGGTCTTTCACATACGCAAGTTCAGATTTGATGTCTCTCAGATTGGTTCTAATCACATTGGTTTGATCGTTCAGATGTTGTTGGAGTGACTGCATGATCTTCGTGACGATGTCGTCCGCGTCAACTGCTGCTGCCGTTGCTCCCATCTCCTTTACTTGTGACTTGGGGTCTTCATTAAATGGTCCAGGTTTTCTTCCACATCACCACTGAGTCGTAGACGCCATGCGGAGTACGCAGTGTGTAGCGCGCACATCATGGCAACAAGCGCTGTCACGTGCAGAACGCACGGACTGGCACTGCCACCGTCATGGTCACGAACTCCAGCACATTTCTTCGCGACAACATAGTTCCAACCAGAACTTTTTCTTCGTCTGACCGCATAGTTTCAGATGTAAAAGATCTTCTAAGGTTCAGTTCGAAACTAGCCGCAAGTGCAATCAGCAGACCACAACAGCAAAATGTCAACATGACATCTCCGACCGACATTCCCCTGCAACTGCACGCTTCACTGCTCACCTTTCTGCCTCTCACTAGGTTTGCTGCTTTCCATGTCACGGCCGCATGAAAATGTCCCATTCTCCCCCTCCACGTCAGTAAATCACACATATTGATGGACTGCAACTTCACTGACACTTGAACAGTTTGCTTTTTAACAAAAGACCGGAGCAGAGTCACTGAAGACGTTGAACTACGACAATTCAAACGGAGCACATTACAGGGCCTGTTGTCACTCCGCCATCTTGCACGTGCTCCCCGAGAGAGAGAGAGAGAGAGAGAGAGAGAGAGAGGGGGGGAGGGGGAGAGAGGGAGAATGAGAGAACACAAAAAGCTGAGTTAGATTGATAAAGAGAGAGAGAGAGAGAGAGAGAGAGAGAGAGAGAGAGAGAGAGAGAGAGAGAGCGAGAGAGAGACAGACAGACAGACAGACAGATAGGCAGACAGACAACAGAGAGAGACAGCAACAGAGAGAAAGAGAGAGAGAGAGTGAGAGAGAGAGACAGCGACAGAGAGACAGACAGACAGTCACAGAGAGAGAGAGAGAGAGAGAAAGAGTGAGGGGGGGAAAGAAGAGTAAGAGTGGAAGTGGATAAGCGATTTAATGACGTTGCTCACGTGTTCAGACAGTGTATTCAAATTCTTGTTTACAGATGAATTTTCAAATGGACGTTCATGATTTTTGGTCAAATAATCTCAGACATGAATTGTGTACGTAAATATGTCTCGAAATGTGGAAGTGTATTCGCATCTTGTTAAGTCGATGGAAGTGAGTTCCAGACATATGATCCAGAGTAAGCAAGGCTTGTTTTGCGGGACAGAATTTCTGCGCGCCAGAACAGGTGTTCACTGCATTTGTTGAAAGTTTGAACAGTTCAGTTCAGTGGTTTATTTAATGTCTTTTCATCGCCAGATGACATTAGACACTTATTTGGAAAAAAAAGGAAAAGAAAGAAAATACCTCCACACTTAACTTATCATCCACGTTAGTACTTTCAAACCCACATCTGATATATGCATGTTTGCATAAGTGAAATACCCTAGCGGAACACACCATTGTTGATCTTTATAAAAATGTTGCAACCTGTGACTGCGAAATAACCATGGCAATTTCAGCAACATGTGAACCATATAAGACAGTATTGACATCATCAAAGTTAGTCATCTCAATACCTTTCTCCTGATAGAGCGAGGTCAACACTGAGCATTCAAACAAAAGATGATGTACAGAAATGTTTTCTCTGCTGACATAAGTAATACCATGAGAATATTTAGTGTTCCAAGTATTCAGCCTTAATTTATGAATTAGTCTAACAATGTGCCTTGGGCACGATGGTAAAGTAGCCATATTTTTACTTAAATTCTGCTGATGTATATGGTTTTTTTTCCATAATCTGGATTAATTCACAAGAGGATAAATCTAAGGGATTGTTTAATAAATTTCCAGCGTTTCTGTTTGCTCCTCCTTTTGCAAGACTGTCTGCTATTTCATTCCACTTTATATCACAGTGAGATGGAACCCAACAAAAATCAATTCTTATACTTAGAAGTTATGAAACAATGCAGCAGATGTTTTATTTCAAAAAGCAAATCTTTTCTAGCTTTGCAGTCCAACGCTCTAGTGATTGTAAAAACAGATTTGGAATCAACACAGTACAATTTCATAGAAAGCAACTGGTATATCATATATGTAAGTCAAAGCCTTCAGTATTGCATATAATTCTGAGATATGGATTGAAAACCCCTTTCCTAGATAATACGATTTCCTGACATCTAAGGTTGGTATTATAAAGCCAGAACCACTGTCAGAGGATTTCATTACTGACCCATCTTTAAACACTTTTAAATAATTTGCATAGCTGTTTTCTAAATGTTCACGAACTTCAGTTGTTACATTATCACTTTTCTTTAGCAAAGTATTTTGTAATCAAAAGAAGCATTTAGGTGCTCCCAAGGAGGCATTGGAGGTACACAGGAAATTCTGGTATAGCAGTAATATCAATATTGCAATGTGACATAAAGTCAGATGTGTAGTTTCTAATTGGTTGAATATATATGTTTTTAGACCTCTCAGGAAAATGTTTGCTGGAATCCAACAGTATTTCTCCAGTAACTGAATTTTCAACAGAAAAACCTGACAGTATATTTGGATACTCATTTAGTGGTAATATATTTGTTTATTTATAACATCTATAAGTGTTTGTATAAACTGGGACTTCCAGAGCTAATTTCATGGCCTTACTATCCAAGCTTTGCAATCTCTTCAAAAGAGATCAGGCGCAGAGAAATACACTTCCTGCCCATATATCAATTTCGATCGGACCAGAGAGATGTTATATGTAAAATGATATGACAGTCCGACCCCGTGGTTGAAACATACAATTTTAAGAACTTTTAATCTTTTTTGTTTTATCAAAAAAATTTTCAATGTGTTTTCCAGTTGAGCTTAGGAATTAAAAATACCCCCAGGAACTTAACTTTTTGTTTATATTCCAGAATCTGACCATCTAGCAAAAGCAAAGGGTAGAATCTTTGTTTCTCACCATTGTTAAACAACATAAGACATGTTTTTCTCCAGATAGTTCTAATCTGTTGTTCTTCATATAATTGAAATTTATCCAATTCTTTTGGTACAACTTCAAAACAAAGTTTATTGTTTTTTATAGGAATGCTTCCTTAATGACAGTTAATCCAAATAGCGATATCATCGCATATTAAACTACATGCGTGCTTTTGACATAGATTTGGGAAGATCAGGATTGGGGTTTTGGGGAACAACAGGGAGCAATAACTGATCCCTGAAGAATACCCATATCTACATTCCTAAAGGATGAATAAGTTCTTCCAATCCGTGTACATATGCTTCTTTTTTGTTAGGGACGTTTAATGTAATCAAATATTCCCCTAGAAATACCAATATTTTTTCATTTGTACAGTGGCCTTGTGTGCCAAAATGCAGTCATATTTTTTTTTTTAAACATAAAAAATGTAACCAAAGTACTTTTCCTAGGGGAGAATTGTTTTTTAATTTGACTGGCAGTTTTACAAAATAAAATCTTGAACATGCTTTGCTGAATTCAAGTTGCTCCACTCAGAGGAAGTATTTTTCAGTGCTTTCAGCAAAGAGTCGCTTTCAGTTTGAGAGAGAGAGAGAGAGAGAGAGAGAGAAGAGAGAGAGAGAGAGAGAGAGAGGGGGGGGGGAGAGAGAGGAGAGGAAAAGAGAGAGAGAGAGAGGAGAGAAAAGAGAGAGAGGGGAGAGAGAGAAAAGGTGAGATTTTCACACATTAACAGGCACTGTGTCAACCCTAAAACCGCACTAAACGCACAAAGCTTGAACCGAGGGAATACTTGTAGTATCAGACTGAACAACAACAAAACAACAACAAAAACAACAGCAACAGCAGCAGCACACAACAGCAACACAACGATAAAAACAACGACAACAACAACGACGACAACGACGACGACGACAACAACAGCAACAGCACAGCAGCAGCAACAACAACAACAACACTTCAGCGTATAGGGGATAACGAGTAAAATCGATTTTATTTCCATACCGGCGATCAACTACGATTGACTGGCTATTAAACCAACATTCCAACAGCACCAACCTTCCACGCACAAGACCCTCCCCGCCCTCAGCATCTTCAGGGGAACACCCTTTCCTCTTCAAGGCGGTTCCAGAGTTGCAGCACCTCTGCATGCAGCACTGGCTACGGGTCTGGCGGTGCCTCCACTCCTCACACCGCATCACTTCGGGGCCTCCCGACCTTCGTGGGAGATCAAAGACATGCATCATGACTATGAACGCAGGGCGAGAGAGAGGGAGGAATCTCTCTCTCTCTCTCTCTCTCTCTCTCTCTCTCTCTCTCTCTCTCTCTCTCTCTCTCTCTCTCTCTCTCTCTCTTCTCTCTCTGTGTTCTTCTTTCCTCGGCTGGCGAAGATCAGATTTCTGTCAAATACCAGCTGATCTCCTTTCGTGCCTCCCCCCCCCCCTTCCCCCCCGCCCTTCCTCCTCCCCCCCCCCCCCCCCCCTCCCCCATTCCCCTTTCATGTGACTGATCCGTCTTTGAAATGGATGAATTGGTGACGGAACTACGTTCAGTATGGTGACTATAGTGTAGAGTATTTTTGGTATGGTTTTACAGTTAAAATATTATCTTTAATCTTTCAACATTTTTTTAAAGGGAAGGAGAGAGCTGAGAGAAGGTGGAGGAAGGAGAAAAGGAACGGGGAGGGGTGAGGGTAGGGGTGTTGGTTATAAACAGACACACACGACGCGTGCATCCATCCAAACTCACCCAGCCAGCCAGACAGACAGACACACGCACACAAACACATGATTGTGTGCGCGCGCGCACACACACACACATACGCACGCACGCACACACCACACACACACACACACACACACACACACACACACACACACACACACACACACACACACACGTACTCAACCAACACGCGAGGAGACATGAGAGAGAGAGAAAGAGAGAGGTTTCGGGGGGGAGGGGGAGGGGGGCACAAATCGACACTAAAGAAGATAGAAAAACGTACAAACAGGACCACCTGGGAATATTTGAACTTTGCGGATATTTTGAAGATATACCACACACACACACACACACACACACACACACACACACACCACACAGGCAGACAACAGACAGAGAGTGCACTGTCGAGTGGCGACTAGTAAGAGAGAGAGAGAGAGAGAGAGAGAGAGAGAGAGAGAGAGAGAGAGAGAGAGAGAGAGAGAGCACATACACACACACACGCGCGCGCGCGCGCGCACACACACACACACACACACACACACACACACACACACACACACACACACACACACACACACACACAACAAACACACACACACACGCGCGCGCGCGCGCGCGCGCACGCTGCTTATTTTTCTTTTCTTTTTTCTTTTTTTCAGGAGTGGCTGTGTGATTGGTTGCTCTATGTCTGTTTGTTTGTTTGTTTGTTTGTTTGTTGTCTCTTTCTTACAAATCCAACTATCACAAGCGTCGTCAGACCTAACCAGAGAGAGCGAAAGGACCTCCACCGACCTGGTAACAAGCTTCCCCAGTCTGTTGGATAAATATCCCAACCGTATGCCCATCGTTTTCACCAAGTCTTTCACGTGGTTGCCGACCTCCTCCACGTTCTCTCCGGGACTTCCTGAGGCCTGACGATCTGGCGTGATCTCCTCCAAGCTTTGCTCCCCCTGCTCTGTCCGCTGGGCGTCGTCTTCCACGTCCGCAACGAGTCGGTGGAGATCCTGATACACGGATCGGATCTTCTCGAGGCATTCGATCCCTTTGGCCAGGTAGCCCAGCTGCATGTCCTGGGTGATTCCGTTCTGCATTTCGTCCACCAGGAAGAGCACTTTCCGCCCCGAGGCAGCATGTTTCTGCAGGAGGTCGCCCACGAAGTGGTCGATGTTGGTGTCGTTGGAGATGGTCTCCAGGAAGACGTTGTCGGCCAGGGTGGGGGCTGCTCGCCTCTCTGCCTGCTTCTTCTGTTTTGGCCTTCTGTCGTCGTCGGCTGCTGGCGCTGCCTGTTTCGTTTTCGCCTGGGGGACGTCCTGAGGGAGGGAGGGAACAGTGCCCCGTGAGACGCTGTGGTTTTGGAACAGTCTCTCTCCTATCTCCTTCTGATTAGAGACGGTGCGTTTAGACGATGTGCAATTCTTTTCTTATCTGTGCTTTATGACCACCCTGTGTGTGTGTGTGTGTGTGTGTGTGTGTGTGTGTGTGTGTGTGTGTGTGTGTGTGTGTGTGTGTGTGTGTTTCTGTGTGTATGTATGTGTGTGTGTGTGTGTGTGTGTGTGTGTGGTGTGTGTGTGTGTGTGTGTGTGTGTGTGTGGTGTGTGCTGTGTGTGTGTGTGCGTCTGTGTGTGTGTGTGCTTGCGTATGTGCGTGCGTGCGTGCGTGCGTGAGAGAGAGAGAGAGAGAGAGAGAGGAGAGAGAGAGCGAGAGGATGAGAGAGAGAGAGAGAAGAGAGAACGTACGCGTATGTGTGCGTGTGTGCGCGTGCGTGCGTGCGTGCGTGTGTAGTGCGTGTGAGTGTGTGTGTGTGTGTGTGTGTGTGTGTGTGTGTGTGTGTGTGTGTGTGTGTGTGTGTGTTGTGTTTTGTGTGTGTGTGTGTGTGTGTGTGTGTGTGTGTGTGTGTGTAGTGTGTGTGTGTGTGCTCGCGCGCTGTGTTTGTGTACCTGTGTGAGTCTCTGTCAGTCTGTCTGTATTTCACAAGGCAAAACAAAAAAAATCAACTCAATGTCAGCACATCATGTAATAATCTCCTCATGCTATGTACTTTCAAATGAAAAGATATAAGAACTGTACACATTATGCTCTGCAAATCTTGCATCGTACGGACAACAAAATCTAGACAAACAATAAATCTGTGTGAAACGCGACAAAATACTTGCCACACAGACGAAGATGGTGACCTACTCGTTTTTGAGTGTGAACCAGTATTTTAGGAAGAAGAAGAAGAAAAGGCTCAAGTTAGCTAGTCTACGACGTATACACCGTGAAATTAACAAGCCTCACCATCGGCGTGTAATTCTTGGAAAAGTTTCAGCTTGTAGTTTTGAAACAAAAAGACCGCAGCAACTCCAAGCTGGTTTTCCAAAACACCACGGTTTTTTTCGTGACATACTGGTTTTACCGTACTTCACCGTATATAAGATCACAAACGTTCCACGTTCAAACATGAATACTGAAGAGCTGATCTGCGAATCGTCGGTCCGTTCAGTTATCATTAGTAGGCCTGCCTCTGCCGAGTCTAGTCAGTGATTGGTTTGTTTATCTGTGTCCACGATGACACAGTAAGTACGGGATCGATTTGAGTGAAACGTTGGGGAGAGACGGAAAGCTGCCCAGAGAGAGACTCGCTAAATTTGGAAGCAGATCTGCCATGTTGACCATATTGGAAATGAAATGAGGCAGGGAACAGTAAACAATAAACAGTAAACAAGTGGGGTAACTTCAACTCCGTAAGAAAACCTAACACAGAGCAATTTTTATTCAAGACTGTTGACCATGTTAATGTGCAAGGGGAGTAACTCCTTCACTGTACACCAACCGTCACCAAAATTATTTCCCTTGAATGATTTTGCGTGGCAGAGGCTTGTGCTCTCTTGAGTGCTTTTCTAGATATAGTCATAATTATTACTATTATCATCGTCATCATCATCATCATCATCATCATCATCACCATCACCATCATCATCATCACTATCATCGTCATCATCATAATGATTGCTATTGTTGTTATTCATCATCGTTTTCATCTATTGATGCTTATTTTGTTCTTGTCACTGACTTTGTGTACACCCATATCACTACTAATGTTCTTGCTCCTGCTGTCGCTTTTGTTGAGATTGTTGTTACCTCAGCTTGGCCAGCCAGATCCTGGTGGCCGCCAACTGTAGTAGTACTTGAAGCCTCGCCCGTCGTCTGCAAGTCGTGCTGGTGACTGCCTACGCTTTTCACTCTGTCCGAGGGACTCTGGCTGCTGCTGCTGCTGCTGCTGCTGCTGCTGGCATTGCTGCCACTGCCGCCCAAGGCCTCCCTGATCCTCTGGCAGAGCTGGCGAGACACCAGGCTACCCGTGAAGACCCCTTCCGTGCAGACGACCAGCACGACGCCCCCAGCTCTGGCCCACTCCACAGCCTTCAGGCCCAGCAGCAGGGTCTTCCGGATCCTGGAGAGCCTGGGCAGGACCGACAAACGCGAATGAAGAATACGAAAAACAAATGGCGACAGCGGGATCTACGTAGTAAAAGAACGAATATTGGGGTTGGAGAAGGACAGGTTCCTTTACGAGAGAATTGGTAGTGAACTTTTCAGACATTGCTCTTCCTTGGAAGTCTTCTTCCTCCTCCTCCTCCTCCTTCTTCTTCTTCTTCTTCTTCTTCTTCTTCTTCTTCTTCTTCTTCTTCTCCTCTCCTCCTCCTCCTCCTCCTCCTCCTCCTCCTCCTCCTTCTTCTTCTTCTTCTTCTTCTTCTTCTTCTTCTTCTTCGTCGTCGTCGTCGTCGTCGTCGTCGTCGTCGCCGTCGTCGTTTTCTTCGTCGAGGTCTTCTTCTTCGTCTTGGTCTTCTTCTTCGTCGTCGTCATGGTCTTTTTTCTTCTTCTTCTTCTTCTTCTTCTCTTCTTCTTCTTCTTCTTCTTCTTCTTCTTGTTACAGGCTCAGACAGGAAACTTTGGTAGTGTTAAGAAAGTTCACTGTCCGCCACTAATTCTCCAGGGGGATGGAGATCTTCTCTGGGTATGGCGTGTCTGTGGGACAGGTTGCCACACTTGAACAGCAACAAGTGTGGACAGGTCTGCGGGACGTGCTCCTCCATCACTGTGGCTGTACCACGTACAGGGGCGCACGTCCGTGTCTCCAGTCAGGAACCGCGTGAACGTGCGATGGTTGAGCTGGCAATGGCCAGTTTTCAAGCACACACTCATTCGTTGGTCTTCTCTGGAATGCCGAGAACTCCTCGTCCCTTACGGACCATCAGAAATCAAGAAGAAAAAAAATTGGTGACTGCATCTAGGAACCACAATAGGTCAGTTGTTAGAGCACAGGACTCGTAATCCTGGTAACCCTGGGGTTGCAGGTTCGAGTCTCCAGGGGGCCCAGACCATTTCAGTATGGGAAAAGGGGAGGGGGGGGAGGGAGGAAGGGGAGGGGAGGTGGGAGGAGGAAGGGGGAGGGTGTCAGGAGTTGGGGGAGGGGAGAGGAGTTATATCCCTCAAAGTGAAATTGATTCTGTCTCCATTTCCCAAAAATGTCTGTCATGTGACGTAGCCTCACATCAAGGCATGTGACTCTCCATCACATGTAGTTAGTGATATGAATCATTTCCTCATGCCACAACTAAAAAGGAAGAATATTCATGTGGCTTGACTAGTGTAGCGGGCGTCCCCAAATAATTGTGAGAATGACTCATTAAAGAAAGAAATGTGGTCATTGGGTGAAAGTGACCACTGAGAGATAGTTTAATAAGGGCTGGTAAGGTGCTGGTCATGTGTTTTGAACACTGAGTATGCACTCACTAGGAGGAGGGAGGAAAGAATCAGTTTTAGCCCAGGAGATGGCCTAGAGACTCGAACCTGTCAGGACGCTGGTCCTCACTGCTGACCAGTCATTACCAGGTGAGCCATAGATAGTTGGGGAAAGCTACAGGGGAAAACCTAAAGAAAAGAGAAAGAAAGAATTCATATGTTGAATTAAGAAGCAGGTTACTTACACGAACCTTATTCGTGTTTCAGCCCTTCGCCCTTCACCCTTCACCTTTCACCCCGGGAGGTGGTTAAAGATGGCCATGGTGTGGGGAAACACACGGTAGTTCAGCCCAGCAATTAAAGACTCCAGGGAAAGGAGTTGGAACTCATCATCTCTCCAGTGACAGGAGAAGTCGAGGGAGAGGAGTCGGAACTCATATCTCCAGTGACGGGAGAAATCAAGGGGGCGATACGATGTCTGAGAGAGACAGGGAATCATGACAGTATGGAGTCTTATATCTGATGCAGGCATGGCATCAATGATTACAGGAGTTATTTATTCTCCTGGTCTGGATTTTGGGCTAATGTAATGTGAAGGCCATGACTTTATAGAATCTTGAATGAATTAGTTTATCTCTCAGTGTAAAGAGAGATACATGTCTAAAATCTGTTTATAAATTGGTTGATGTGATTTAGTAAAGTGTTTTTCCCGAAGGAGAGGGGGAGAAGAAAAACATTCGGTTAGCGCGCCTTTTGGTTGATTGGAAAGATTGCGTGTGCGTATGGAGTAAATGCTGTCATGAATGCATGTGTGCAAAAGTGACAGTGTGACAGTGGTGACCCCGACGTAGCTGCCGTTTTGTTTCCCCTGGGAAAAAAAGAAGAAAGATTTCTATTTGTACCCTCAGAGGAAAGATATCTGTTTGTCCCCCGGGGCTTGAAAAAAAAAGAAGATATATTTTCATTAAAAAGGAAAAGATTTTGATTTGTACCCTCAAGCGTTTGAGGGAAGGAAAAAAAAAAGAAAGTTTAATTATTTATTGTGTATTTGCATTTTTTTTTCTGTTTATGTGTGTGAGCGAGTTTATTTTCAGTGCGAGTGAGGACTTCTCTCTTATTTCTGACTCTGAGTTTTGCTAGTGTTTTTTGTTTGTTTGTTGATTCCCTATTTTGTCCTTTTCCCTGATCGGTGAGCCCCACCGCTTCTCGCTACATTGAGCGGTTAGTTCAAGAGTGGGAGCAGCCGTGATCGCCCTTATTAGGTTTATTTTGTTTTGTTTTTTCCCTTTCTCTGTCCTATCGTTTCATTTCAAATTGTCTCCTTTTCCCAGAGTTTGAAACCGACCTTGTCTCCTTCAACAGGACAGAGGTTGACAAGTGCGGGGAAAACTCCTCCTAATAAATTTTTCTATTGTTTTTTTTTTGTTGGTGTTGTCATTTCTTCTTTGCGTTTGGGTGAATGTGCATTTATTGATTGATTGTTAATCATTTTGTATTATTATTGTAGTGTTGTGTATATTGTGCGTGATTTGTTTTTCCCGTCTCCAGTTTCACGGGAGACAGTGACCACTAGGGTGCTGTCTGAGGGCTTCTTTTGCTTTTCTTGATTTCATCTCACTGTTCTGATCCTGTGTATCCTTTCATTTCCTTTTCACCCCCTTTTTCAAAACCTCTTAAACCTTCTCCTCAATAAGCTCCTATCTAGTTTTCTTTCAACATTTTCATCTTTTACGTAGATTTCCGCTAGTTTGTGTTTTTCCCCTCTTTTTAATTGTTTGTGACTCCATTTGTTTTGTAAATTTATATTCATTTATCGTATAAGGCGATACATTTGTTTTGTAAATTCATTTGAAATAAGTAAGAAAGACTGACAACAAGAACATTTAAGAACTTAAACTTTATATAGAATTTATTTCCAGAAAACTTTAGTATTGTGGGTTTTTTTTCCTTTCCTAGGAAAAACAGAGATTAGCATTGAACTTCATTTTTTTTTAAAATTCTAAATTGATACCTGTTTTTGAAAACAAAATACTTCTGGAAAAATACATTCCTTGTGTTTCATATCTACCTTGTTTTAGTAAGGTGTTTTCTGTTTATACCGGAAATTGAATTCTTTATTTGTATATATTATAATTACGTTTTGTGAAACATATAGCATCGTCATATATCGCCTTATTTTTATTCATACTTAGAGATTGTTTTGTGTTTATATCTGTTGACGGTTCATAATGGATGATTTTGATAAATATGTTGAACAAGCGGAACGCTTGGGTTTTGATGGAGAAAAACTTACCAACTATATGCAACAATGCATAGATAGGGCAGACAGGCTAAGAGAGAGAGAGAAGAAAATCAAAGGAAACTAGAAAGTGAAGAAAATCAAGGAAACTGGAAAGGGAAGGAAATCAAAGGAAAGTAGAACTAGAGTTTGAAGAGAGAAGACTACAGAGGAAGCTGAAGTTGAAGAAAAAAGATTACAGAGGGAAGCTGAAGTTGAAGAAAAAGATTACAGAGGGAAGCTGAAGCTGAAGAAAAAAGACAACAGAGGGAAGCTGAAGATAAAGAACGTCAATTTAAGTTGAGGCAGTTAGAACTAGAGACTGAAGCTGAAATTAAAAGATTACAGGCATCGAGAGAACCTCCACCAGCTCCACCAGTCGGTTTCGCAAGCGCGCCGCAACCAAAAACGGCATATATTCCAAAGTTACCGCCTTTCGAGGAAAAAACGGATGACATTGATAGTTTTCTTTTCCGCTTTGAAAGTCACGCAACGGCTTGTGGTTGGCCAAAGGAAAAGTGGACATTGTATATTGCGTCGTTGTTTAAGGGTAGCGCTTTGACACTGTACCACACACTGGCGGCGAAACAAAATTTAACTTGGATCAGTTGAAAGAAGAACTCCTCAAGAAATTTCAATGTTCTGCCGATCGTTTTCGCGAACGTTTCCGTTCTGTGCCCCCTGACAAAGGAGAATCATTTCCGTCGTTTCTAATTCGTATGAGTCATTGTTTAGATCGATGGATCGATTTATCAAAAACGAACAAAACTTTTCAATCACTGCGAGATCTCCTTCTTAGAGAACAACTTTTCCAGAGCGTGAGCAAAGATCTGGCCACTTTCCTTAAAGAAAGGCAATTTGAAAGCGTTGAGGAATGTGTCAGATGGCTGATCAGTATTGTATCGCTCACCCAGATGTTCTCTATCCCTTCTATAGGATTATGACGCATGTGCCTATGCATCTTTGTATCCATGACGACCTGACTCCCAGGATGCATTCCAATAAACGGACCTAGGAATGGTAGCCGTGTCTTTGCTTTCCTGAAGCAACTAGATCCTTCTGCCTGTCCTTCTACATGGTGGCAGCGGTGGATGGACAGCGCATCTCTAAATCACCTGCCTTCTCCCTTCAACCCACTGACGGATCAGTGGAACCGTGTTCCATCGTTTTGAGCGATTCAGGACTGTGACTGGGCTCAATCAGAAGCCTGACAAGGAGCAGGTCGCTACGCTCTTGTTCTCCATCGGACACTCTGCAGATGATTTGATTGCTGTTCTTGGAATCGACGAACAAAAAGACAGATACAATAATGTGACTAAAAAGCTGAACGACTACTTCGGACAGAAAACCAACCTCATCTTGGAACGAGCGAGATTCAATCGACGGACTCAGAAAGCGAACGAATCTGTGGAAGAATTTATTATGATCTGCACAGACTGGCCGGTAAGTGTTTCTTACGGCGCACTTCGCGATGAACTGATTCGAGATCGAATTGTTGTCGGTGTGCGCAATGAACCCTCAAAGTGATCGACTTCAGAGTAAAGACAATCTTTCCCTAGCCGAAGCGATAAGATTCTCCAGACAAACAGAATCACGTCAACAGTCGAAAGACGTCATCAAGGAAGAAAAAGAAAATGACGCTGTTCCAGTCTATGACGTCAAGTCGCAGAAGAAAACATCACAGAATAGAACGTCATCAAATTCCACGAACAATGATCGAAAGTGTTATTACTGTGGCCAATCACCTGATCATCCCAGACGCCTGTGTCCAGCAAAACAAGCAACCTGTCATGCTTGTGGTATCATAGGACACTGGCAATCAGTCTGCAGGAAAAGCCAGTCCCCGACATTTCTTCGCCGACGAAAAAATCGCGTGCAGCAACTCCAAGAAGAAGACGAAGAAGTGACCTAGGCCTCATTGGTCAAGTTGGCGGCGACAATGAAAGCTGGAACGCAAAGATCGACGTCAATGGTCACTGCGTTGACTTCAAGATCGATACCGGGCGCTTCAGTATCTATACTCAGCGACAAAGAAACGTGGCTCAGTTCTGTCACCCTCAATCCCAAAGGGCGGCGACTTCGTGGAGCTGGTGGCATCAAGCTACAGCATAAGGGATGTTTGAGGCCACCCTACGGTACAAAGGCCGAACCTTCAGAGAAACTGTGTACGTTCTGAAAAAACCAATCATGCTCTCTGCTCAGCAAAAAGGCATCGGAAAACCTTGGAATAGTGGTAAGAATCGACGGCGTCGACCAAACTGATTCCACCTTCAAAACCGAGTTTCCTCGCCTCTTCACGGTCTTGGACAGCTTCAGCATCCTTACCATATTATGCTCTCGCCCGACGCTGAGCCTGTGTGTGAGTACACGCAAGAAAGGTCCCTCACCCACTGCTGCCTAAAGTGAAGGAGGAGATTGACAAACTATTGGAGCAGGGTGTAATCTCTCCTGTCACCGGACCTACAGAGTGGTGCTCGGGCATCGTGGTAAATCCAGAAACCAACGGCAATGGAGAATCACCGTCGACCTCACCCGTCTCAATAAGGCTGTTAGAAGGGGGTTCACCCCATGGCATCAGTCGACGAAAGTTTAGCAAAGCTCAGTGGAAGCCGGACTTTCACCAAACTAGATGCCAACAGCGGCTTTCATCAAATTCCCCTTGATGAACGGTCCAAACTGCTGACAACCTTTGTCACACCTTTCGGCAGGTTTTGTTACAACCGCCTCGTAATGGGAATCTCCAGCGCCCCGGAGGTTTCCAACGCACCATGTCTACCATCCTGGAAGGTCTGGACGGTGTCATCTGCCACATGGACGATGTCCTGGTCCATGGACGTGATCAACAGGAACATGACCGCCGCTTACGTGCTGTGTTGGCTCGTCTCCAAGAAGCTGGACTGACCCTCTCAAACGAAAAGTGTGAATTCTCAAAACAGTCCGTCAAGTTTCTTGGACACATCATCGACGCCACAGGCATCCATGCATGCAACAGCAAAGTGTCAGCCATAACCCATTTCCCAGAGCCCACAAATATCATTGAACTGCAGCGTTTCCTGGGGATGGTCAACCAGCTGGCCAAGTTTCTGCCCCGTCTAGCTGACATCACTGCCCCACTACGACAGTTACTGAAGAAGGACAGCACCTGGCGTGGGACCAGCCCCAAGCCAGTGCATTCACCAAGATCAAGATTCCCCCTCACCTCGACTCCCGTCCTTGCACACTACGACCCCAAGCGTCGCACCATTCTCTCTGTTGACGCGTCTTCCTCTGGACTTGGGGAGTTCTTTTTCAGATTCAGGATGATGGCAGCCGTCGTCCCGTTTTCTACATCTCTCGTTGCCTCACAGAGACTGAAAAAACTATGCCGTCATCGAAAAAGAGGCCTTAGCAGCTGTTTGGGGCTGTGAAAGACTGTCTGAATACATTCTTGGACTTGACTTCCAACTAGAGACTGACCATAAGCCTTGTACCGCTTCTTGGTTCAACAGATCTCTCAAAGT
>CM031599.1:15465237-15472737 GCA_018398815.1 Conus ventricosus | reverse complement strand
TCAGACAGGTACTTTCAGAAGTCAAAGGGATACTATCAGCAGTCAGGGGGTGTTTTCAGATAACAGAGGGATACTTTCAGAAGTCAGAGGGTACTTTCAGAAGTCAGAGGGATGCTTTCAGAAGTCTGGGGAGTGCTTTCAGAAGTCAGAGGGGTGCTTTCAGAAGTCAGAGGGGTGCTTTCACAAGTCAGAGGGGTGCTTTGAGAAGTCAGAGGGATACTTTCAGAAGTCAGAGGGGCGCTTTCAGAAGTCAAAACTATACTTCCAGAAGTCAAAGGAGTGCTTTCAGAAGTCAAAGGTATACTTTCAGATGTCAGAGGGTACTTTCAGAAGTCAGAGGGGTACTTTCAGAAGTCAGAGGGGTACTTTCAGAAGTCAGAGGGTACTTTCAGAAGACAAAAGGGTGCTTTCAGAAGTCAGAGCGGTACTTTCAGAAGACAGAAGGGTACTTTCAGAAGACAGAGGGGTACTTTCAGAAGTCAGAGGGGTACTTTCAGAAGTCAGAGGGTACTTTCAGAAGTCAGAGCGTACTTTCAGAAGTCAGAGGGGTGCGTTCTTGAGCAACGCTCCCTCTGTCTTTCATCGTCTTCACCTCCACCACGACTAGCCCGAGGTCACGACTGATGATCAAGGCGTCGTACTGGCCTCTTCGAAAATCGTCGTCCTTAAAGTCAAAGGCGGATGGAAAAGGACTTTTACGGTTGATCTGTTTCACCTTCGCTTCAAGCTGCGCGAACAAAACTTGAAAGTCTTCTGCCACCGTTTTCTTCCGCTTGGTACAGCCGCTGACAGGGTCAGGTTTACTTCGGCGGGATTCGGTGAGGTTTGGATCAATGCTTCTACCCTCAGTTACGGACATATTTTCCTGTCTTTCCGCACCATCATTCACATGACCAACCTCTCCGACGCTCACGTTTACTTCCTCAGCTTTCTTTGTCTCTGTGTTGGCTTCAGTCTCGGCACCTACGCTTTTCTCTTTCGGGGGGTTTCTTCTCTTCTGATTGGGGATGAGGTGGACGAGGTAATTCTCCAGGTTGTAGTCCACCAAGAGGAACATGGGGTCTTTGGCGGTCTGGGTGATGTGCAGAAGCACAGCGGGTGAGGAGCTGTTCCGTCTGGTGACCCTGACGCGTGGAAGCATCCGTCATCTTCTGCAGATGCACATTGCCAGACTTTCCTCCTTTCGCCAGTGGCAGGCTGAAGGGGAAGTCTTTGACGGTTTTGTGCACCGCCGTCCGGTTGAAGTGCATGATGGGAACAACATGGCGGGCCGTGCGAAGGTCTGGGAAACCGTAGGTTGGCGGACTGGAGCATGTCTTCGGTGACGCCCTGAAATGTTGTGTGTGTGTGAGAGAGAGAAGAAGAAGAAGAAGAAGAAGAAGAAGAAGAAGAAGAAGAAGAAGAAGAAGAAGAAGAAGAAGAAAAATAAGAAGAAGAAAGAGAGAAGAAGAAGAAGAGAGAGAAGAGAAGAAGAAAAATAAGAAGAAGAAGAGAGAGAAGAAGAAGAAGAGAGAGAAGAAGAAGAAGGAGAGGAGAGGGAGGAAGAGGAGGGGGAGATGGAGAGAGAGAATAAAATAAGAAGAAAAAAAAGTAGTAGTAGTAGTAGTAGTGATGGTGGTGGTGGTGGTGGTGGTGGTGGTGGTGGTTGTGGTGGTGGTGGTCGTTGTCGTAATAGTATAGATGTAGTACTGGTAGTTTATGGTAATAGTAGCAACAGCAGTAATAGCAGTTTGTATTAATAATAAGAGCAGCAGTGGTAGTTTATATTAATAGTAGCAGTAGCAGCAGCAACAGTTCTATGTCTAGAAGTAGTAGTAGTAGTAGTAGTAGCAGTAGTAGTAGCAGCAGCAGCAGTAGCAGTAGTAGTAGCAGTTGTAGTAGTAGCAGCAGCAGTAGCGGTACCAGTAATAGTAGCAGTAGTAGCAGCAGCAGCGCTAGTAGTAGTAGCAGCAGCAGCAGCGATAGCAGTAGTATAGTAGGAGTAGCAGCAGCAGCGGCGGTAGCAGTAACATTAAAACAAGAAAGAATGAAAGTAAGAAATAACGCAAGAAAGTTGTGCATAAAACAGGAAACATCGGAGATGAACATAGCACTTGTTTCATGTCATTTTATGCCAAGAGATTCAGCCAGTCAGTGAATATGAATCATCAGCTAACACACACGAACACCGTATGGGTTGGTGCCTTAGCTCTCAAACATTCCGTCAAATTGATACACACAGAGCGATAAGAATGAATGACACACACACAAAAGGACAGGAACAAACGATCAGCCATGGTCATCAATACCATGGGGAATGAAACTGGTGCTAGTTCCTGTCTTTACAGTTGGTGCATCGGTGTTGATGAGTTTGGATCCCTGTCTGAATGTAAGATTCTGTTGTAGAATCGTTTGATCAATGATTATCGATAAGACGTGGAAAGATCAAGATACACGACAACAACAAAACACAAACAGCAATAACAATGGTCACACACACACACACACACACCACACACACACAACACAACACACACACACACACACACACACCCTGTCACGGACAAAAAAAGAAAAGCCGAATTCGTGGTCAGTCGCCAGCCAATTCAATTGGACATAAGTCCAAACTCAAACATTGGTTCCAGGCAGATGACTTCATGTGTCGCGTCAGCCAATTAAGCACGGCGAATAGGCTATTTTTAGTCCTCCACGGAGACAGCACCACCCCGCAGACAGACTGAGTGGCTTGACCGATGTTTCAATTGGTCTGGCCAGACGGATCTCGGCGTCTGGGTCAGACTGATGTAGCTAATTTGCAAGACCCGCGCCCACAGTTAAGCCAGACGTCGCCGGTTGAAGTAGGAAGGGGGAAGGTATTGTGTGGTGGGGGTGAAATCAAGCTAAAATTAATTAAATGACCCATTGACCACCACAGAGAGCAAGGCTGGTAGATGTGACTTTGACGATCCGCATGTCCAATGGAATTAGAGGGAGGTAACCTCGGTATGAGGCGGGAAAAATACTGACCAATGGTACTCACCCTTTTGACAGATAGGAAGGGATAAGAAGAGTAGGGGTGGGAGAAGAAAAAAAGAGAAGAGAGAGAGAGAGGTTCTGGGAGTAGGCTCTGCCGAGAGAAAAGCAGAGAGATAAAGAGGAGGGAGGAGAACCGAGCGGTACATTAGCACCATATAGAGCCTGCAGAGGAAGGGACTAAGGAGAAAAGGTTGAAGAGAGAGAGAGAGAGTGTAACGATGAAGAGAAAAAGAAAAAAAAAGAAAAAGGGGAAAGCAACCATGTTCATTTGATAAGCAGACTAAGAAAAGGAGAGAGAGAGGAGAGAGAGATGAGAGAGAGAGAGAGAGAAGAGAGAGAGAGGAGGGGAGAGAGAGAAGTGCAATGCTTTAATGCCAGGAAGAAAGAAGGAGAACAGATCGATGTCTGGTAGTCTGTTCAATCTGAACCGGGGTCGACCTCATACCTGGCAGCGCCACTTTAAACAAGCAGTCCAAAACCGGACCAGCGCCAGGGGTCTAACCTGACCATGCCCAGCGTCCAACTGACAGGGGCAGCAGTCCAACCTGCCCAGTCCCGCAGTTTGTCGTGACGGTTTTTGTGAAAGTGACAGTGAAAAGTAAGAAAAAAAAAAGAAAGGAAAGACATGATTCGTAAATATTTAAGATCCCCTGGCCAGGAAAATTGGAATCTTTTATACCCGGGTTTAGTTTATGAGATTTTAGCTAAATGGTTTGTGAAGTTCAAGGAAGAGAGAATGTTTTTTTTTGGGTTTGACTCCATGCGCTTGATTGTTTCTTTCCAATATTATGTGTAGTAAATTAAGTTACAAGTGGTTGAATGGGGACGAATGGCATATATATGAATGAGATTGAAGCAAGCTGTGAGTGTGTTTGGCTGAGGCTAGTCCCCCTCCACTGACATACCCCAGGATGACAATTCATTGGCGACCCTGCCAGGTATTGGCCCAATTATTAAATTGTTCAACTTCTCAGAAGGCAGCTGGGTGGATTCAAGTATTGTAATCCTAAGAAAAGGTAGTATCTTAACTGTATGTTCCAAGATAGTTAAATACTAGGCTTGGCTTTTCTTCCCAAGATAGTTAACACAGGCTGGCAATTCAGCCCCAAGTACATTTCGCAAGATTGCCTATAATTCCTCTCATAGTGGGTCAGGCCCTTTGCGTCTTATAAAAACTAATTACCGTTGTCCCCAAGCTAAAAATTATCATTCATAGGATTGTGCTATACGTCACTCGGTCGGTAACCCCAGTTTGGTTTGGCGTAGTAAAAAATCTTGTTCAAAAAAAAAAAAGAGAAGATATAATGGCGGGACGAAAGAACACCCCTATTGAACAACGTGGGGAGCTTTTTCGCTCGGATTTAGGCTACTTGGGAAAGAAGAGTTGCGAAGCATTCTTTTGAAACCCAACAAAAATGGAAAGAGATGAGCGAGCGGGAAAGACGACGTGTCGCAGTAGAAATAGAAATAGCAGAGCAGGAAAGGACTAAAGCTAGCAAAAACGCAGGAAACAGAAAGACAAGGGAAACACAGGAAACAGAAAGATTTAAGGATAAATTAGGGGTTAGAGAAAAGGTGAAATACAGAGGGAAACCACGGATGATGGTAGTTCATTTTTCCAGTAAACCCTGTGCCAGTTATGCCCCCCGACCAAAGTTGCCAAAATTCTCTGAAGGATCAGATTCGATTGATGCTACATCATCGTTTTGAAAGTTTGGCTACAGCAGGTTGGCCTTCAGAAGAGTGGGCAGTCTTTTTGTCAGCGCTATTGACAGTAAGGCATTACAGATTTTCACTGCGTTACCAGCAGACCAACAATCTGATTTTGGTGCTGTAAAAGGAGTCTTTGTGAAGGGTTTTTGACCTCACAGAGGAGGGGGTTCAGAAAGAAATTTCGATCAGATAGATTACAAGCAGGTGAAACGTAACATTTCAATTGGGCACGTTTGGATCCACTATTTTGAAAAGTGGTTTAGAGTTGACGGTACGAAAAGGAGCCGCTGAATTGAAAGAGCTGGTTATGAAAGAACAGATTTTTCGGTTGCAGTCCAGAGTTAATTAACATTTGAAAGAGAGACAGCCAAAGACACCAGGGGAGTTGCTGAAGTTAGCAGAGGTGTACAGGGAGGAAACGTTTTGGGCACTAAGGGCAGGAGAAACAGGTGCCAGGCACCGAGAGAAAGTGCAAGGAGACTAGGGAGTTTTCTGCAAAGTCTGCAAACCCAGTGGGGGGGCAGAAAGAGGACAAAGGGACAATAGGTGTTTCCCTTGTAACAAGAAGGGACATGTGGCGAGGGACTGTCGCATGAGGTTCAGAAGGCAGCAGCCTTTCAAGAGGTTGATAAGGGTCGCCAGGGGAAACGACCTGCAGTGGAACCAAAAGGGATCCAATCTGAAGAGGGTGGAGTGTGGCCTAAAGGCTAGTACTGGACAAACGTCAGTGTCAGGGAAGAGGGCCCTAGGGGGTGAGTGTTCATATACCAGTGGAAGAAGGGTGGGGTTTGGCCAGCAGAGGGTGAAGTGTTACGGGGACACTGGTTGTTCATGTGGTTTTAGTAAGAACAACGTGGTGAGGAAAGGGGATTTTGACAGGGCAAACAGACCTGTACTTAAACGATGGCACTCTGGGGGTTTCCCAGTTGCTAAGATAGAAGTACGTACCCCTTACTTCTCAGGCGAGTTGTCTGCGCTGGTGATGGAAAACCCCTTTATGATTTGATCATTGGAAATATTCCAGGTGCAAGGGAAACCAGGGGATCCCGAGTTGTTGACTGCCTACAGGGGCAGCAGTTCAAACACGAAGCAAGAAGGAGGAAAAGGTTTATAAACCGTTAGTCGTTCCAGCAAGGAAGTCAGGCATAGATGTGTCGCCTGATGAGTTTAGGCAGCGCAGGAACCCAAAAACCCCTTTGCTCGTGAAGTCTTGGGGGTTGGCAAGAGGTGGAGAGAAAACAGGTGGTTAGAGGAGGTGAGACAGAATTTCCGGTGAAAGGCGGGTTGTTGTACCGAGTGTTCACCAAGGGGAGACAGGTAAGGTGACAACTCAGTTAGAGGTACCAGCATGTTATCCTGACACTGGGCATGTCAGTGGGTCACGAGTCGCTCATGGCGGGTCATCTCAGCACCGCAAAACACTGACCGAAATCTTTGATGATTTTCACTGGCCAGGGGCAATGGCAACATAAAGCGGTTCTGCATGTCATGTGATGTGTGTCAAAGGTCAGCCACAAGAGGGTGAAAAGGGAAAGGGGCCTCTTAGACAGCCCCCTTTAATTGACACACCATTCAGGAGAGTGGCTTTTTGATCTGATTGGCCCAATTTTCGCCCTGTTCCAAAGGTGGGCACAGGTATGAGACATGTAAGGTTTCAAGGGAAAGTTTGCAGGAGGCTAGGGTCGGGCAGAAGAAGCAAATGACGGAAGGGGAGGAAAGCAATCCCTCAAGGCGGGAGATCAAGTCCTGTTAACTGCTTCCCACGGATCCAACAAGCTGTGATGCATTGGAAAGGACCATTCACCATCAATAAAAAGGTAGATCAGGATTACCGAATTGAGTGAATGGAAAACCAAAACTTTTCCATGCGAATTTGCTCCGCAAATATATTCAGCGTCAGACCTTCAGCACATAGGCGCAGCCGAAAAAAAACACAGGGTGTGCGCTGGGCAATGGCACTGCAGCCCTAAAAGGGATCGAGTTTAGTACACCCGGTCGACAGAATGTAGGAGCTGACTAATTTTAAGCCGTGTGGTCTAGCAAGCTGCAAACTCAAGGAAGTCAGTCATATCCGGAGTGCATAGCTACTTGTAATAAAATGGCTGATTACAGTGAGATTGAGTGGATATGGGTTCATTCCCATTTGGCTATGGTTCATATTTTCTTTGGAAAACTTGTTCATGTAAATGTAAATTATGTTTGGAGCATACAGTCGCTTGTGTAGTAATGCCCCTGTTTGCTATAATGAGGATGGGGATCTCCTCATGAGTTGTCACGGATCGTGGGCATATTAAAATTTTGCTTTTCATAGTAGTTTGTGAAGAAAATGTGGGAAAACCGCAGGTAGGGGATTGCAAAGGTGCGACAAGGTTACAGAAAAGAATTGAAATAAGGCAGAACGCAGGTCAATGATAACCCAGTGGGTGTATATTTACTAGTGATACATGCTGATAATTTGTAAACCGTTTGTTGTAAAATAATTTGCAAAAACTTGCACGTGTAGCTGTGGTGTCAGCAAATTCGGTTGTTGTTTCTTTTTGTACCGCGTTTTGAGACAATGCGGAGCAAAGTCTTTTGCAAGGGGGGAAATTGTCACGGACAAAAAAAAAAAGCCGAATTTGGGTCAGTCCCAGCCAGTTCAATTGGACATAAGTCCAAACTCCAAAAATTCTGGTTTCCAGGCAACGACTTCATGGTCGCGTCAGCCCAATTAAGCACGGCGAATAGCTATTTTTAGTCCTCCACGGAGACAGCACCACCCCGCAGACAGAC
>CM031599.1:15452737-15455237 GCA_018398815.1 Conus ventricosus | reverse complement strand
ATGTCGCTTCACCCTCAAAAAACTAAATCCATGCTTATCACAACAGGCAAAAAAAGACAAAATCTCACTATTAAGTTTCCTCCTGTACATCTTAAAGATGAACCTGTTGAACAGGTAACATACTTCAAAGTGCTAGGAATAACAATTGATAACAACATTAGTTGGCAAGCTCACATAACCTCACTGTGCAAAAAAGTTTCGCAGAAAGTCTATCAACTCTCCAAAATCAAACGCTTCCTCGACCTGCATTCATGCAAGCTCTTTTTCCAGTCTCATATTCAATCACACATAGACTATGGATCTACTCTATGGGACTCTGCTAGCGCTAACACCCTCAAACCATTACTAAGCCTACGCAAGCGAGTACTCAAATTAGTCCTCCTAAAAAAAAAAAAAAACTCCTAAAAAACAGCAGTCTTCTGGACCGGACTATAAAACGATTCAGGTTCTCCCCTTAAGTCTGAGATCAGAATACAACAAAGGGATCATAATGCACAGGATTGTGTCTGGGAAGGCACCCACCACATTAGTTCACAGATTCTCGATTAATTCCTCAAGGACTCTATCCAAACTTCATGTCCCTGTTCCTAGAATTGACTTATTCAAATCCAGTTTAACATATTCAGGTTCCTGCCAATGGAACTCGCTCCCTGAATCAACCAAACAACAGCAATGCATATCAACCTTCAAACACCATTATTTCAACCATCTTATGTGCCAGTATTTGCATACTCCGCCATAAATTCACCACCAATCACCACCACCCTCTTAGCCCTGTGTATGAACCTGTCTATTTAGAACGTGTTGTGTATTTGAAATGCACATGTTCTGTTAGTAAGTATGTCTTATGTGAGTACGCGCGCGCGTGTGTGTGTGTGTGTGTGTGTGTGTGTGTGTGTGTGTGTGTGTGTGTGTGTGTGTGTGTGTGTGTTGTGTTTGATTTGATTGATTTAATTTAACGTCTGTTCACAACAATGGTGATATTAGACTAGAAATAAACCAATCCAAACAAAAAACAACAACACACACACACTCAAAAATACAACAACAAAAAATTAAAACGGGCTGCGTAAAAGTTTGTGTCTGTGTTTGCGCGCGCGCGTGCGTGCGTGCGTGCGTGCGTGGCGTGCGTGCGTGGTGTGTGTGTGTGTGTGTGTGTGTGTGTGTGTGTGTGTGTGTGTGTGTGTGTGTGTGTGTGTGTGTGTGTGTGCGCGGTTTGTGTACTGTGCGTATGCATGTGTGTGCGTGTGTGTGTGGAGTGGTGTGTGTGTGTGTGTGTGTGTGTGTGTGTGTGTGTGTGTGTGTGTGTGTGTGTGTGTGTGTGTGTGTGTGTGTGTGTGTGTGTGTGTGAATATGCACTCATGTGTGAAAGGCTACGTATAAACATTCATACAATAACTATAAATGATTTAATGTTTACAATAAATTTGCAAGTATAGTGCTGGATAAAACTGATGCAATTTGTATCATTTCTTCGCTGTAGATTATATCATTTAAAGATCTCATTTTTGCTACATCTATCCCAGATATGTTGTATAACAGGGATAGCAATGGGCAATCAAAAAGAATATGTTCAATTGATATTGAATGACCACAAGCACATTCTACATTTTTTGAAAATTTAGTCTTCCATGAATTTAATCGAATTTTGTAAATGAGACTAGACAAGGATCTCGAACACGGTAATATTTTTGACTTTGAAGGAAGCTTTTCTGTCATTATACGACTTTCTAACATCGAATTTATTTCATGTTTTTCTAATTTTAGTGTACTGTCAGGATGTTTTCTAATATCTCCTTCTTTCGCTGATCTATCAGCCATTTCATTCCCCCAAATACCACAGTGAGATGGAATCCAACAAAATTCTACATTAATACCTTTACATATAATTGAATGTATTAAGTATTTTACGTCAAATATCAAGTCTTTTCGAACTTTTGCATTCCAGTTTTGCAGACTGTAAAGAACAGATTTTGAGTCAACACAAAGTAAAATGCTATAAATCGCAGTATCAATATTAACTATGAAGGATAAGGCCATAAGAATTGCATATAGTTCTGCAGTAAATACAGAAAAACCTTTTCCTAGACAAAATGACTTTCTTATCGTGAAAGCAGGAATAGTAAATCCAGTCCCTGTGTATGATTCCAAAACTGAACCATCTGTAAAAATCTTTAAATGATTCGGATACTTATTTTCTAGATGTTCTTTTGCTTCAATGGATATAAGATTGATGTTATCCTCTTTTTTTTAGAGTTGTATAATCTGTATCGAATCTAGCAGAAATATGCTCCCATTGAGGAATAATGGGTATTATGGGACTACTTGAAATTGATGTAATATCAATATCACAACTCTTAAAAAGATCATCTGTATAGTTTCTAATAGGTTGAAGATATGAAATGTTTTGCGCTCTTTTCGGGAAATCCTGTCTTGAGTCAAGAAAAATGTCATTTGTCACTGAATTAGAAACTGAAAGGCATCTAGTCACATACTTTGC
>CM031599.1:15418314-15436737 GCA_018398815.1 Conus ventricosus | reverse complement strand
CAAGAATTTGTGATCTCCTTGTAAGTCTGTTCCTCTAACTCACTGTCAACACTGCGCTAAGTGACTCCGTTTAGCAACAAGTTACAGCTTTCCTCATACTACTGCCGTGTTATTTGGCAGCGGCACTCTGCCTTCCTGTCCAACGGTATCAACAGCAACAACTGAATGTCACTGTGACCCGCTATGTTCCTTGGCGAGTGAACGTCTCGCCCACACTTCACACATGTGCACTCCTCCTAACATTATCTTGAGTCCCACTGTTGCCTTGGGCTTACAATCCGCCCCTAACTGCTTGATATAGCGGTTTTACGTTCCTCCACAGGAAAAAGCTTTAGGGACAAGTTGTTTTTTTTCCCCCTATAATCTTGGCCTCTAACTGCGATCTGGCCTCCTATTGTAGGGATCCAGTGAATCACTCCCTACCTGTTGGTCTGAGCACCACGGACGACGGTTCATTCCCATCACAGCATACTGTTGATCAAGGATTGATTCATGCCGACCTGCAACCCTCACTACTTCGTCTAAACTTACTGATTCTCTTCTGCCAAGAAGACAGTGAGATCTTTCCGATAAAGTGGACAGAATTTGCTCTTCAACGATCTCTTCTCTCAAGGATTCAAAAGTCTGTTCAATATTCACTAATCTTGTCCACTCATCAAAGAGAGCTCTGCACAACATGATTCAAAAGTCTGTTCAATAATCTCTAATCTTGTCCACTTATCAAAGAGAGCTCTGACCTGAATAAGGAGTTGTACGTGTGTCTCACCTGCTTTACGCATGGGCGCTCTGAACGAACTTCCTGGATCTTCACTGTACCTGATACTTTGAAATAAAGCGTCGAGCACCCTCATATCTATCCCCGCTGTTTTTCCGGTATAGGCAGATAAAAAAAAATGTATCCCCAGCTTAGGTGACAGAAGTGCGGACAGATGTGTGGTCTTCGATAAGCACGGATTCTTGGGAATCCTTCGAATTGGTGAAGTGGAAATCCTTGTGTAATTACTATGGTCCGATTATCGTCAAACTTTAAGCATATCAGTTAAGGGTTGATATGTGGTACAAAGTTCTCTTAGATTCTTGCATCCCCTCCTCCTGTTCTTTCCTAAACTTTAGCAATTTCGATTTTCGACATAACTCCGGCTGCATTATCCTTCTCTTTCTTGATCGTGTCTTAGAATCTTCTCTCTCTCTCTCCTCTCTCTCTCTCTTCTCTCTCCCTCTCGCTCCTCTCTCTCTCTCCCTCTCTCTCTCCTCTCTCTCTCTCTCTGTGTCCTGATCTGTCTGGTCTGTCCTGTCTGTCTGTCTCTCTCTCTCTCTCTCTCTCACTCTCTCTCTCCTCTCTTCTCTCTCTCTCTCTCACTCTCTCTCTCTCTCTCCTCTCTCCCTTTTTCTTTCTTCTCTTCTCTTCCCCCCTCCTCCCTCCGTCTCTTTCTTTTCTCTGTTATACCTTTCTGAGCCTTAATTACCTCAGGGGAGGGCGAAGTCTCAGCTCACATAGGCCTTTTAGGCCCTAAAGCTTTTCTTTCCTCACTGAGTCCATCTTTTTCAGGGGACGCGTTGCCTCAGCACCCCGCTTCAGTGACATTTTTGAAGCTATCTACAACCCTGATCACGCCTGTTAGAATCACAGCAATAAGGCAAATAACCACACACTCCCGGCAATTGGTAAAAGGAGTAGGTGGGTGGGTGGGCCGCGTCGCATGTGGTAACTGCAAATTTCAATGATTAAAAGGCATTGGTCATATCATTAAATCCATCAGATATCAGAGCTCGCTCTCTCTCTCTCTCTCTCTCCATTTTCTCCTCTCTCCTCTCTCTCTCTCTCTCTCTTCTCTCTCTCTCTCTCTCTCTCTCTCACTCTCTCTCTCTCTCAAAAACACAACACACAGTCCCATCTACACACACACACACTTTACAACATATATATATATATATATATATATATATATAATTGAAGAGAGAGAGAGAGAAGAGAGAGAGAGAAGAGAGAGAGAGAGCGAGAGAAGAGAGAGAGAGAGAGATACTTACATACAACCGCACCACAACCAGCATCATTTATCCTCTCTCTCTCCACCCTCTCTTAGTCACACACACACACACCACACCACACACACAACACACACACACACACAGAAATCACCCACACACACACACACACACACACACCAATCCACACACACTCACTACCATCAATACACCACGCACCACCATCATTCACCTCTCTCTCTCTCATCTCTCTCTCTCCCCTCTCTCTCTCTCCCTCTCTCTCTCTCTTCTCTCACTCCTCTCTCTCTCTCTCTCTCTCTCTCTCTCGCCTTTTAAAACGTTCCCCTGTACAAACTTTAACAACCAAGACTTCTGCATGACTTGCTTCACTATCCACCACTAACACACATCACTACCACCACCACCATCACTACCAGCAACTACCACCATCCCACCATCATTCACCTCTCTCTCAATCTCCTCTCTCTCTCAATCAGTCTCTCTGTCTCTGTCTCTCTCTTCTCTCTCACTCTCCTCTCTCTCCTCCTCTCTCTCATCTCTCTCTCTCTCTCTCTCTCTCTCTCTCTCTCACTCTAACGTTGCTTTTTACAAACTTTAACAAATAAGACTTTCTCATGACTATGGCTTACGCCAATCTCTCTTCAGTTTCGACCTAACTGATCCAGAATTGCTCTGAATTTTGGATCAAAACATTTACAAAATATATGATAAACACACGCCCCTCCTAAAAACAATTAGAGTACGGCATGATCCCTAAAACCGGCATGTACACTAAAGAGTTACAGGAGGCAGGGTTACCTCAGAGATCTGCTGCTTGAACAACATGCTATGAAGAGGAATCTAGAAAAACTGAGAAATGCAATAAATTTCACTAGAACGCAGAGAAAAAACGAAATAGTATGATACCAGAACCCAAAATGGTATGGGAGAGCTATTAACGACTTACAAACAATCAATCGTCTTCAAAAGCAACGTAATTAAAGACATCTCTGTCGAACAGCTAAACACAACACTTTTGCAACTATAGTAATAAAATTTCGCGACAGATAGTTCCAAACAAATGATCTCAAAAACTGAAACAATAATTATGCCCAAGATAAAAACATAACGTCAGAACTTTATATGCCACCAATTACAGTCTTTGATGTTTAATCACTATCTAACGCCCTAAAACAGTCAGGTACCTGCGGGGTGGATGGCGTAGACGGAAAAATCCTCAAACTATCACTCCAGCCATTACAGATACATTAACATGCTCTTCCATTTATGCATAGACAAAAATCATTTCCCGATAGTTTCAAAAAAGCAAAAGTCATTCTATCCACAATCAGTGACAAACTCAGACCCTACAAAACTACAGACAATCCTCAATCATCTTCCCTGTATTTCAAAAACCTTTGGAAAAACACATGAACAAACACACATTAACACCACTTAATACATATACAATCTTGCTTCATCCAAGACAAGGCCGGTTTCGACACAACCATTCATGCCACACAGCCTAATCAACTTTAGTCGATTCTGGCCTAAATAGCATTAACACAACCAGATCTTGTGGAGTCCTATTATCGATTTCAAAAAAAAAGCAATTATGTGATAGAAATAACCTTCTTCTTAGAAAAATTGAAATTGTAAGGCTTATCCACAAAAACTCTTACGCTTTTTCAATCATATCTCGCAAATAGGCGACAATGTGAGAAAAATTAATACAACCTTTCGTCTTCATTTCAAAAACTTTCCTATGGTGTCCCACAAGGCTCTATCCTGGTCCCTTACTGATTTCTACCAGTTACACAATGATCTACCTCAACATATCACATCCACATCTAAACTCTTTGTCTGATGATACATTCTACATAAATCATTCTGATGTTACTGTTCTTGCACAAACTTTACAAGAAAGTGCGAATGACCTTCGTAAATGACTGAACTAATCACATGTCCGCTTCACCTCAAAAAACTAAATCATGCTTATCACAACAGGCAAAAAAAGACAAAATCTCACTATAAGTTTCCTCCTGTAAACATCTTAAAGATGACCTGTTTGAACAGGTAACATACTTCAAAGTGCTAGGAATAACAATTGATAACAACCATTAGTTGGCAACTCACATAACCTCACTGTCAAAAAAGTTTCGCAAAATCTACAACTCTCCAAATCAAACTCGCTTTCCTCGACCATGCATTTCATGCAAGGCTCTTTTTTCCAGTCTCATATTCAATCACACATAGACTATGGATCTACTCTATGGACTCTGCTAGCGCTAACTCCCTCAAACCATTACTAAGCTACGCAGCGAGTACTCAATTAGTCCTCCTAAAAATAACAAAAAAAACTCCTAAAAAACAGCAGTCTTCTGGACTCGACCTATAAAACGATTCCAGTTCTCCCCTTAAGTCGAGAGCAGAATCAACAAAGGATCATAAGCACAGATTTGTCAGGAAGGCACCCACCACATTTAGTTTCACAGATTCTCGATTAATTCCTCAAGGACTCTATCCAAAACTTCATGTCCCTGTTCCTAGAATTGACTTATTCAAATCCGTTAACATATACAGTTCCTGCCAATGGAACTCGCCTCCCTGAATAACCAAACAACAGCAATATCCTATATCAACCTCAAACACTCATTATTTTCAACCATCTTATGTGCCAGTATGGCAATTCTTCCGCCATAAATTCACCACCAATCACCACCACCACTCTTAGCCTGGTATGAACCCTGTCTAATTAGAACGTGTTGTTATTTGAAATGCACATGTTCTGTGAGTAATATGTCTTTATGTGAGTACGGCGCCGCACGTGTGTGTGTTTGTTGTGTGTGTGTGTGTGTGTGTGTGTTGTGTGTGTTGTGTGTGTGTTTGATTTGATTGATTTAATTTAACGTCTGTTCACACAATGATATTAGACTAGAAATAAACCAATCCAAACAAAAAACAACAACACACACACACCAAAAAATACAACACCAATAAAATTAAACGGCTGCGATAAAAGTTTGTGACTGTGTTTGCGCGCAGCGCGTGCCGTGCGTGCGTGCGTGCGTGCGTGCGTGCGTGTTGTGTGTGTGTGTGTGTGTGGTGTGTGTGTGTGGTGTGTGTGTGTGTTGAGTGGGTGTGTGTGCGCGTGTTTGTGTTACGTGCGTATGCATGTGTGTCGTGTGTGTTGGAGTGGTGTGTGTGTGTGTGTGTGTGTGTGTGGGTATGTGTGGTGTGTGTGTGTGTGTGTGTGTGTGGTGGGTGTGTGTGTGTGTGTGAATATCACTCATGTGTGAAAGGCTAACGTATAACATTCATACAATAAGCTATAAATGATTTAATGTTACACTAAATTTGCCAAGTATAGTGCTGATAAAACTGATGCAATTGGTACATTGCTTCGCTGTAGATTCTATCATTTAAAGATCTCATTTTTGCTACCACAACTATCCCGATAGTTGTATAAAAACAAGGATACAATGGGCAATCAAAAAGAAGATTTCAATTGATATGAATGACCACAAGCCAACATTCTATACATTTTTTTAAAATTTAGTCTTCCATGAATTTAATCGAATTTTGAAATGAACTAAGACAAGATCTCGAACACCGGGAATATTTTTGACTTGAAGAAGCTTTTCTGTCATTATACTACTTTCTAACATCGAATTTATTTCATGTTTCTAATTTTAGTGTACTGGCCAGGATGTTTTCTAAGATAGTCCTTCTTTCGCTGATCTATCCCAGCCATTCATTCCCCCAAATACCACAGTGAGATGGAATCCACAAAATTCTACCTTAATACCTTACATATATTGAATGTATTAGGTATGTTAACGTCAAATATCAGTCTTTTCGAACTTTTGCATTCCGTTTTGAGACTGTAAAAACAGATTATGAGTCAAACACAAAGTAAAATGCTATAAAAATCGCAGATCAAAATTAACTATGAAGGATAAGGCCATAGAATTGGCATATAGTTTCTGCAGTAATAAATCAGAAAAAATCCTTTTCCTAACAAAATGACTTTCTTATCGTAAAGCAAATAGTAAATCCAGTCCCGTTAAGATTCCAAAACTGAACCATCTGTAAAAATCTTTAAATATTCGATACTTATTTTCTAGATGCTTCTTTTGCTTTCAATGGATAGAAGATTGATGTTATCCCTCTTTTTTTTAGAGTTTGTATAAATCTGTATCGAATCTCGACCCAGAAATATGCTCCCATTGAGGAATACTGGGTATTATGGGACTACTTGAAATTGATGTAATACAATAGCACCAACTCTTAAAAAAATCATCTGTATAGTTTCTAATAGGTTGAAGATAGGAAATGGTTATGCGCTCTTTTCGGGAAACCTGTCTTGATCAAGAAAACTGTCATTTGTCACTGAATTAGAAACGAAAGGCATCTAGCACAATACTTTGCGGTGGCCAACTTCCGTTGGTCCCTCAAGAGTTAACAGATTTAGCATGCTCTGTATGTTTTTTGAGCGTATTTGTGTGTACTGCACACCAAAGGCCAACTTAAAGCCTTACTATCTATGCTTTCTGCTCTGTAGTTGGAGCGTATTGTTGTAACTGGCACACCAAGATGCCACTTAACAGCCTTACTATCTATGCTTTGTAATTTTTTTAAGCAAGTTGCGTCTGTGGAGCTGAGAAAATAACCCTTGACCATAAGTTAATTTCGATCGAACTAAACTGGTAGAAAGGTGTAAAAGTTTTTGATATATCTTGTCCCATGACTGCATTAATTATTTTTCAGATATTTTAATCTTGTGCTTAGCTTACTTATTATTGTCAATATGATATCGCCACTTTAACTTAGGGGTTAAATAGACTCCTAAAAATTTTAACAGCTTTTTGAATATTAAGATTCTTGGTGCCTTTTATAACAACGGAGAGAATGCTTTGGAGTATCACCATTAATAAAAAGCATTAATTGTTCGTTTCTCCCGAAAGTTCTAACCATTTTCTTTCATGTAAATCTAACTTATCTAGCTCAACTGGTATAGTTTTTGAACATGTTAATAACTCCTCTATTTGTTTGTTTTCTTGACGTTTGATTCAATGCCATATAGCAATGTCATCAGCAGATTGAACGAGATGGATAGTGTTAGATGGAACGTTTGGGAGATACATGAATAAGAATAGTAAAAAACTGAGCAATGATAGATCCTTGAGGAATTCCAATATCAAAATCCCTTGAATGACGAATAGCATGTGCCAATTCTTGTACAATAGATCTCACCTGACAAGAAACATTTTTCAAATTGATACATAGCTCCACTAATTCCAATATTTTACTTATAAAGCAGACGACATGCCATACACTCCATAAGCTTCTAATATCAAAAAAGTAGCAGTGTACTTTGCTTCAGGAAAACTGTTCAATTAACTCGATCGTAATTTTGGCCCAATGATCAGTGTACATCCTTCCTTTCCTGAAACCTCTTGTGTTTGGAATAAATATTGTTCTTTTCGCAGAAATGTAAAATACGACGTTCAACATTTTTTTTTTTCCATATCTTCCAACTTGCGATGTTAAAGCTATTGGACGATAACTGCCAATTTCGGATCTACGATAACCCTGCTTTGGAAGCGTTCCATTTAACCAACCTTTTGAGAAAAGTAATTGCTTCCAAGATAACGGCAAATGGCAGCAATTGATATGAAATACCGTCCCGATGCCAACAGCAGTGTATTGCAATTAAAACACTCCATGAAACATTAAATTCCTCAAAGGTTATAAAAGTGGGTGTGTGGGGTGGTGGGTGTTTGTGTGGTGTGGTGGTGTGGTGTGTGTGTGTGTGAGTGTGTGTGCGCGGCGCGCGTGCGTGCGCGCCGCGCGCGCGTGCGTGCGGCGTGCGTGCGTGTGTTTGTGTTGTGTTGTTGATTGTGTGTGTTTGTGGGTGTGTGTGTTGTTGTGTGTTGTGTGTGTGGTGTGTGTGTGGGGATGGGGTGGGTGTTGTGTGTTTGTGTCCTCCGACGACCTGCTGCCCTCCGTTGTCATTATCCGTTATGCTTTCATTCTCATGCGTCATCTCTCATCTCTCTCTCATCTCTCGCTCCTCTCTCTTCTCCTCTCTCTCTCTCCTCTCTCTCTCTCTCTCCTCTCTCTCTCTCTCTCTCTCTCTCATGATTCTCCTGGAATACTTGATATAATACGACAGACCCTGGCCCCCCCCCCCCTACCCGTGGTACTGGGCTATCATTATGCACCCCCCCCCCACCCCGACCTCCAGTTGTGCTTTATTTTCTTTTTTCCCTGTCTTCAAAACGATTGGTCTTACATCTCCTTGTGTTTTCTGTTAGATTGTTCTAAACATGCTCGTTTCCCTGCCACCCACTCTCGCCTCTTTCACTCCTCTACCTCCCCCTCTCTCTATTCGCCCTTCCCTGCACTCCTTTCGCTTATGCTCTTCTCTCTCTCTCTCTCTCTTCTCTCTCTCTCTCTCCTCTTCCTCTCTTCGTCTCCCGGGGGTCTCTCTCTCCCTTCCACCTCTCCTCTCTCCTCCTCTCTCTATCCCTCATCTCTCAGTCTCGCTCCTCATTCTCCTCACTCTCTTCATCTCCTCACATCTCTTCTCTCTCTCTCCCTCTCTCTCTCTCTCTCTCTCCTCTCTCTCCTCCCTCATCTCTTTTTCTCCTCTCCTCACCCTCTCCCTCTCCCTCCTCTCTCTCTCTCTCATCATTGCACACAAGCGCCTCAAGTAATGTTCTTCCTTGTCTCATCTTCATAATCCATGACTTTTGCTCATAATATGAAGTATGTATTGTTTCGGTTATTTTTGGGTCAGCTCTTTCGTGTGTTAGAGTGCACATAATTATTATTAATGTGTTTGTCTTTAACATGACTTTTCTATGAGAGGTTTCCGTTTTTATGTATTCATTGATTCTCTTCCGTTCTGTGGTCTTTCTGTCCCTGTCTCTGTCTCGGCCTGTCTTCCTCGCCTCTCTCTCTCTCTTCTCAATCTCTCTCTCACTCCCTCTCTCTCTTCTCTCACTCTCTCTCTCTCTCGCTTCTTTTTGCTCTCTCTCCTCTCTCACTCAGTCTCTCTCATCTCTCTCATCTCTCTCTCTCTCATCCTCTCTCTCTCTCTCTTTTCTCCCCCTCTCTTTTTCCCTCCAAACTCCATGTCCACTTTGCTAAATACCTTCTACGATTTCATGCCGTATGAAAAATGATTATATTGTTGTGTCGTTCTCTCTCTGTTTCCTGTTCTCTCTGTCTCTCGTCTCTGTCTGTCTGTCTGTCTGTCTGTCCTGTGTCCTCTGTCGCTGTCTGGTTGTCTCGGTCGGCTGCGTATCCTGTCCCTCTCCTCTGTCGTGGTCTGTCTGCTTCCTGTCATTCTGCTGTCTGTCTGTCTGTCCTGTCTCTCGTCTCTCTCCCTCTCTCTCCATCCTCTCACTCTCTCTCTCTCTCCTCTCTCTTCTCTCATCTCATTCTCGCTCTCCTCACTTCTCATCTCTCTCTCACTCTCTGCCTTCTCTCTCTCTCTCTTCTCCTGCGTACGTGTGTGTTGGTGGTTTTCGAATTACTGTAATACAATGATCATATTCACGTTTTTAGTACATTCCATTTTAAATATACATGTTATGCTAATTACAACCTTCAATTTCCTGTTGTTCCTCCCCTTCTTCCTCCCACTCTCTCTCTCTCTCCCTCACTCTGCTTTCTTCTCTCTCGCCTCTTCTCTCTCTCTCTCACTCTCTCATCCTCCTCTCTCGCCTCTCTCTTTTTCCTCCACCCCACCCCAATTCCATGCTCACTTTGCTAAGTACCATTCTATGTATTTTCATGTCTCACGGAAAATGATTACAATGTTGTTTGCCTTGCTCTCTCTCTCTCTCTCTCTCGACTTTCTCTCTCATCTCGTCTCTCTTCTGCCTCTCTCTCTCCCTCTCATCCTCTCTCCTCTCTTCTCTCTCTCTCTCTCTCTGTGCGTGCGTGCGTGCGTGTATGATTTATTCCTGATTAAGTATCCTACTTTTTCATATTCATTTTACTGTCTGTTTTTTATACATTCTAATGTTTGTACGTTGTACTACATTTCCATACATTCCCCCAGCTCAGCCGCAACCCCCCACCCCCACTCTCTCCTCCTCTTCATTATGTTAGTTCATTTTACTTTTTAGTTTTTGTTTGTTTATTATTAGTGTTTCGCTGTGTGTGTTGTGTGTGTGTGTGGTGTGTGTGTGTGTGTGAGTGTAGTGTGTGGTGTGCGCTGCGTGCGTGCGTGCGTGCGTGCGTGCGTGCTGCGTGTGTGTGTGTGTGTGGTGTGTGTGTGTGAGTGGTGTTGTGTGTGTGTGTGTGTGTGTGTGTTTCATTTCTCTTCTCTTTTTCTTTGATGTTCCATTATGATTGCATGACCGCCTTTGTATTGCTTTGTTGCTTTCTTACATTATTTCATTTCACTGCAGGTTGTAGCCCCTCTCAGCGAGGACTAGATGTAAAAAAAACACGCCAGTGGCTTATCTAATTATCCTCGTTAATAAAGAATTTGTCGTCTTGTCTTCTCTCTCTCTCTCATCTCGTCTCTTCTCCTTCTCTCTCTCGACACTCTCCAATCTCATCCATCTCTCTCTTCTCTCCTCCTCTCCATCCCTCTCTCCGCGCTCATCACTCTCCTCTCTCTCTCTCTCTCTGTGAGAGATGAGAACACGTGGCAGATCCATTTTGCATGAGGCGCTGCTAATACACTTTTTTCAAGTGAATAAATTCTTCCCTCATGGATTCTCATGCGCACCTCTCTCTCTCTCTCTCTCTCTCTCTCATTCCGTCTCTCTCTCTCTCGCTCTCTCTCTCTCCTCTCCTCTCTCTCTCTCCACTCACTCTCTCCTCCCTCTCTCTCTCTCTCCTCTCTCTCTAATGCCCCCCCCCTTTCTCTCTCTCCCTCTCCTCTCATCCCTGCCCTCCTCCTCTCTCTCCTTCTCCTCGCTCCTCTCTCTCTTTCTCGCTCTCTCTCCCTCGCTGCCCCCCCTCACTTCTCTCTCACTCTCTTCCTTTCTCTCTCTCTCCCCCTCTCTCTCATCTCCTCTCTCTTTTCCCCCCTCTCTCTCCTCCCCTCTCTCTTCCTCTCTCCCCCTCTCTCTTCCTCTCTCCCCTCTCTCTCCCTCTCTCATCCCCTCTCTCTCTCTCCGTCTCCCTCTCGCTCGTCCCTCTCTGTCCTCTCTCTCTCGCCCTCATCCCTCTCTCTCCTCTCTTCCTCTCTCTCTCTCTCACTCCCTCTCCCTCTCGCTCTCCCGTCTCTTCTGCCTCCTCCCCCTCTCTCCTCTCTCTCTCTCTGCACTCTGTCCCGTCCCAATCTTCCTCTACTTCCTACCTATATCGCCCTTATTCCATCGGAATCATAAACTGCTCTCCCCCTCTGGCCCCCCCCCCCCCCCCCCCCCCACACTACACACCCACACGCCTGCACTTTCGTTTCCTGTTTCCCGCTAACCCCATGTGATTCCGTCTCTACAAGTAACAGGAAGTGAGGGGCGTCCTGCCCTACACCCCAAATGCCGCCTCCTGCCACAGAATCGCTGACTAGTCCGTGACAACTGAAACCCGGATTGCAATGAACTTGCTTATTTACGCCCAGTCAGAATTGGTGGGAGACTTCATTTTCGAAAATCCACAAATGTTTTCCAGTCTTCATTATGAATAAATTTTTGGCTGTCTATTGTCTGCTGCCTTTGGGCGGGGCCTCCTCTTACATCACCATGGTTTCAGGTTTGTATGGGGGATACCCAACGAGCAGCTTTGGGGCTGAGTCCTTTACATCGTTGACTGCTACGCTCAAGTTTCGAACGTAACATGAAGACAAAAGAGCGTTGATCGTTTGTTCCTTTAATTTTACCCCAAACAAAGCAATAGCCTCTTTGATTGGGTGTTGCGTTGATTCGGTTTGTTCCTTATCCTAATCACAGCAATAGCCTCTTTGATTGGTTATTTCTCGTAGAAAAGGCCTGCAAGTAAGGAATATTGAACATGAAAGATAACTTGGTTTTTCCATCGTTCAGTGAAAAAGGCACAACGCGAATTTTCGTGAAACTGCAAGAACTCTCAGTTTTTGACCCTTGAATACACGAGAACCCCGAAATCCTTTTAATGTTCTTTGGGCCTATATATCAAAGCCTTGAAAAACGGTATGGCCTATGTACCAGTCATGCGAAGAACATCGGGCCAGACTAATCGCTGGTGTCAACCCGAGGACAGCCGCCAGTCACGATGGAAACTGCGAAGGTTTCTCTCTCGTTCTCCTCCTTTAGTTGTAGCGTTCTGTCTAACACTACAGAGACTGGCCTCCTAATAATTAGAGATCAAGTAAGGTCATGTTGCTTATAGCCCAGCCGACCTCAAAGGGCCATATCAGGGCCTGTCACCGCGTTCAAGTCAACTCACAAGTCATTAAACAAACAAAAAACAAACAAAACAAACAAAATCACACAACCCCTTTAAAACACACGTTCCTAAAAACACACGGGAAATTTTGTATCAAATTCTTTCCTCCGTAAAATCCTAGACCACTGAACAAAAAAAGTGTTTAATCTCCCTCAGAAAATTCAAAATTGACCGATCCGTGGACATCTCTGAACCAGGTGTTACACGGAGTCTGCAGCAAAATATTATGTCTCACATCAGCGCAAGTTCCAACACTCTAAAAGAATAATGTTTCGCTGTAAAACAATCTTCTGTAATCCAACATGACGAACCACATGGTCAATGTGGCAAGTGCCAATCGGAAATAACACAGATAAATGGAAGCACAAGCAGTTGGAAGTCTTTCGAGAAGGTATACAGCTAAAACTTCAGAAACACTGATATACTAGAAAAGCGCGGTGGCCAGTTGAAACGGCGCTAAGCTGTGAACCAATGAAACTGCGACAGGCAGCCAGAACAGCCACAACACAACCAACAGTCCCGTATTCGCAGACGGTCGGAAGGTGTAAGTCACACTGCCCCAGCGAATAGAACAGTGTCATGAGTTCCAATCTATTTATCAGGTTTTTTATTTTTTTTTTTAAAAGGCGGGGGTTTCCTGCTGGCCAAGTTTCCAACATCAGCGGGCAGTCGCTGCTTACCTCCACCAGGCATTCCGCTGGAGTTAAGTCACTCATAGACGGGAAGAGGAAAGTTTTTGGGTTTTCCACCTGGGGCACCGATCCCTTTCAGTTCAGTGAAATGCAGGAACAAAAATGTCTTTCTCATTCGTCTTTCTATTAGTCTCCGCGTCAAAGTTTCTTTCCACACAGTGGACGTGGCACTGCCTCATTAAAGTATTCTCATCTCTTTCTCTCTCGTCACTCTCACGTCTCCTCTCTCTCTTCCATCCCTCTCTCTCTCTCTCTCCTCTCTCTCGTGCTCGATCTCTCCTCTCGCTCTTACTCATCTCATCCTCCGTCTCTCTGCTTCTCTACAACCTCTGTCTCAGTCTCTCTGTCTGTCTGTCTGTCTGTCTCTTCTCTCTCTCTTCCTCCTCCTCCCCCCCCTTTTCTCTCCGTCTCTCTCCCATCTCTCTCTCTCTCCTCTCTCCTCTCCCCCCCCCCCCCCCCCCGTCCCTCTCTGTCCCGCTGTCTCTGTCTGGCGTGCTGGTCTGGTCTGGTCTGTCTGTAATGTCTGTCTGTCTGTCTGTCTCTCTCTCTCCTCTCTCTCTCTCTTCTCGTCCGCTCCTCTCCTCTCTCTCCTCTTTCTCTCTCGCTCATCTGTCCCCTCCCCCCGTCTCTCTGTCCCCGTCGGCCTGTCTGTCTGTCAGTCTGTCCGGCGGCGCTCCCTCTCTCTCTCTCTCTCCTCTCTTCGCTCTCATCTCCTCTCTCTCTCTCTCTCTCTCACTCACCTCTCTCTCCCCCCCCGTAGCTTTCCCCTCTGGCTCTGTCTGTCTGTCTGTCTGTCTGTCTGTCCTGTCTGCCAGTCGTCTGTCTGTCTCTCTCTCTCTCGCTCCTCTCCATCCTCTCTCTCCTCTCTCCTTCTCTCTCTCTCTCTGTCTCTGTCTGTCTGTCTATGTGTGTGCATGCCCGTGTGTGTGTGTGTGTGTGTGTGTGGGGAGTGTGGGTGTGGTGTGTGTGTGTTGCGGTGCGCGCGCGGGCCGGGCTTGTTGTGTGTGTGTGGTGTGTTGTGTGTGTGGTGGGTGTGTGTGGTGTGTGTGGTGTGTGTGTGTTGTGTGTTTTGTGGTGTGTGTGGGAGGGTGGGGGGGGGGCTAACTTACAATCTCTGAGGACTGTAGATCGTTCGCCTACCTAGTTAGGTTCCATTCAACATGCAGTTTATTGGATCAGCCACAAAGAATTGAACCAATGACACGGCGAGATTTCGTGCTGTTGTATGAACCGATTGCCTACAACTGACAGACGTGACAGACAGACATGGCCGCGCGCTCCTCCCGCCATTCCACCACCAGCTCATGCACACACACACTACACACAACACACACACACACACACACTACACACACACACACACATCACACACACCCACGTACACACACTATACGTCATACACACACACAACACACACACCACACGCACACACACACACACACCTACACACACACACACAACACACACACACACCACACCACACACCACGACCCCCCCCCCCCCCCCACACACACACACACACACACCACGACACCACACACACACACACACACACACACAACACTCACTACACACATACACACACACACACACATCACACCCACAAACCACAATACTCCCACTTCAAGCCATTTTTGTTTCCCAATAGAAACAGACTATCCTGAACAAGTATCTCACTTTCTCCATCCTCCTGGCCCCCTTCTCGTCCCCCGTTGCACCACAGCACTGCGGCGTGAATGTCCCCTCCGACCCTCCCACTCCCCACCCCTCCCTCCCCTCCTACCCACCCTGTCTTTTGTTAACAGAATTTCTATTGATACACTTTCCGTCCGAAACCAGGCTATCTGCGCCTTATTGGGGAAGAGAGAGAGAGAGAGGAGAGCGAGAGAGAGAGAGAGAGAGAGAGAGTGAGAGAGAGACAGACAGACAGAACAGACATACAGACAGAGATAGAGAGCAAACGAACAATGAGAAGAGAGAGAGTGACAGAGAGAAAGACAGAGCGCGCGAGGGGGAAAAGGATGGGGACAAAGAGAAAGCAGACCAACCAGTGAGAGAGAAGAGAGAGGAGGAGAGAGAGAGAGAGAGAGAGAGAGAGAGAGAGAGAGAGAGAGAGAAAGAGAAGAGACACAAGACTCAAGACTCAAATACTTTATTTACTCAAGATAGAGATTTAGGCAGTGCTATTCTTCCAGCTGTCCTTGCTATTCTACAACATTCAACTAAACAAACTGCACATATTAATAATTACCGAAACAAGGGGGAAAAAAAATTAAAAAAAAAAATAGAAATATAGAGAGAGAGAGAGAGTCCAGAGAGATAGCAAACGAAAAGAACAGAGAGAGAGAGAGAGAGAGAGAGAGAGATAAGAGAGAGAGAGAGAGAGAGAGATAGAGAGCAAACAAAACAATGAGAGAAGAGACAGACAGAGAGAGAGCAGAGCAAACGAACAAAGAGAGAAAGAGAGAGAAGAAAGAGAGAGAGAGGAGAGAGAGAGCAAACAAACAATGAGAGAGAGAACAGACAGACAGAGAGAGACGAGAGCACAACGACACTGAGAGAGAGAGAGAGAGAGAGAGAGGAGAGCGAGAGAGAGCGAGAGAGAGAGAGAGAGAGAGACGGACAATCGAGAGAGATGAGAGCAACGAAGAGAGAGAGAGAGAGAGAGAGAGAGAGAGAGAGAGAGAGAGAGAGAGAGAGAACAGACCGACAGACGAGTCAGATAGACAGACAGACAGACAGACAGACAGGCTGTGACTGGTGTACTACTACTACTACGAATTAACATTCTGCAACACCACACCACCACCCCAACAACCACCACTACTACCACCACTCTACTGCCACCCACACCACTACAACTACAAATACTACTACATGATACGATCAATACACTAAGTCGGAACAAAGTCCACACTAACAATCTCAGGAATAACACACACACGTTGCGGCAGCCGCTCCGATCCCCATAATCACAGTCCTATATACAATGTCTCACCGCACAGATTCAGACCAGCGACATCAATACAACGTAGATTATAATACTATGCACACACACACACACACACACACACACACATATCACCGGGCTGACATTCTGCTGTCTGCCGCCTAACCCTCATCAGCCACACGCTGCTGGTGACATTGACAACAAAGCGAGAGGAGACGACCCCCACTCAACGAGGTGCGAGCGCGGCGCGGCCGTCAGTCCGATTCCTGTTTGCTCCACTGGCTTAAAACGGGAATGATAAAGGCCTCGATGACCTGGCGGGAGAGAGAGAGAGAGAGAGAGAGGGAGACCGACAGACAGACATACAAGGAGACAAGACAGAGAACAGACAGATAGACAAGACAGTACATGAAAGGGAAGAGTGAGAGAGACAGACAGAGGGACAGACAGACAGACCGAGACACAAAGGGATAGAGAAAGAGAGACAGACAGACAGAGAAAGGAGAGATAGAGCGACAGAGAGAGAGAGAGAGCAGACAGACATTCAGACAGACAGACAGAAACAGACAGAGAGAGGAGAAAAAGACAGACAGGACAGACAGACAGAGACAGACAGACAGACAGAGACAGACAGAGAGAGAGAAGAGAGAGAGAGAGAGAGAGAGAGAGAGAGGAGAGAGAGAGAGAGAGAGAGAGAGAGAGACACAGACACAGAGACAGAGTGGGGGAGAGACAGACAGACAGACAGACAGAGAGAGAATAGAGAGAGAGAGAGAGAGAGAGAGAAGAGAGAGACAGGCAGATTGATTTCGACTTCATTACTACGAATGTTCCACAGGAGGGAGGGAGGGAGAAGAGAGAGAGGGAGGGAGAGAGAGAGAGAGAGAGAGAAAGAGAGAGAGAGAGAGAGGATAGAAGAGAGAGAGGCGGTAGAGGGCAAGTCTAGCCCTCCATAAATGACATTGGAGAAACTGGAGGAATAAATGAGATAATGAAATAGATGACTGATATTTTGAATGGTACGGGAAACGAAACCCTTTGAATAAAAAATGGAGCGCCAAGTAGCTGCTCCTTTCGGCCGGCTCTACGATGGATGAGTGATGAGGTAGTGTGTTATTGTAAAAAGCGCTTAGAGCTTTGGTCTGTGACCGAGGATAGGCCTATATAAATTCCCAATACAATATAATGTTCCTGCCTCCAGCGCCACTTGTTACTTCAATGCTCGCTCGTCTCTCTTCAACTTCTACTTCTTCACCCCTTAAACCACCCCATTCCGAGCAATCCCACCAATAAACGATGTCTTCCCCTTTCCCCATTCCCCTCCTCCTTCCCCTTCTCTTTCCGGGCTCAGTAACATCAAACAAATCTCAACAATGGACAACTGACTGCTTTTCCATAAACCAGGACATTGATTGTAGACGGAAACCCAGTTTTGTATACAGAAGAAGAGAGGAGAGAGAGAGAGGGGGGGGGGGGGGGGGGGGGAGTGAGAGAGAGAGAGAGAGAGAGAGAGAGAGAGAGATTCGGATGTGTTTTAATCATATAGGCTAGGCCCTGGCCCATTGGGAAGGAGTGGGTGAACATAATACATCATATGAAACAAATACACATGACTGTATAACAAATCAGAACACAATTCATTTAGAACTTGAAGAGTGGCGATTTCTCGAAATTTAAATGCCTTTATAAAGCAAGGATACTTTCAGAACAACGTCAGTTGAAGTTGATGACATCAATATATTCAATTTAAACAGGAAGGTTGTCTATAAAATATTGGGCTGAATGAATTCATTCTAATATTCTTAAGGCAGGGCAGCAAAGAACAAAAGAAGAGAGAGAGAGGAGAGAGAGAGAGCGAGAGAGAGAGAGAGCGAGAGAGAGCGGATTGAATGAGGGTGGAGGGGAGCAGAGAAAAGGAGAGAGAGAGTGTGTGTTTCTGCTGCTTTCGTGTATTTTTGTTCATTTTCTTTATGGCAGAGCGGAGGAGAGAGGAGAGAAGAGAGAGAGCGAGAGAGAGAGAGAGAGAAGAGAGAGAGAGAAGAGAGAGAGAGGAAGAGAGGGGGGGGGGGGAGGGAAGATTTTTCCGCTGCTTTCGGGCACTTTTCCCAATTTTTATATGCAACAGAAACTGTGGATATACGGGGGCAAAGGTGACAAATGAAGCCATTGTCTATAACAAACTCCCGTCGTGTGTGTGAGTGTGTGGGGTGTGGTGTGTGTGTGTGTGTGAGTGTGTGTGTGTGTTTGTGTGGTGTGTGTGTGTGTGGAGAGTGTGTGTGTGTGTAGTGTGTGTGTGAGTGTGTGTGTGTTGTGTGTGTGTTTGTGTGTGTGTGTGTGTGTTCTTTGCTTGTATGTGAGTAAGGTGGGGGGGGGGGGGGGGGCGGGGAGGTCCCACAC
>CM031599.1:15338314-15413314 GCA_018398815.1 Conus ventricosus | reverse complement strand
GCAGAGTTAAAGAATATTCTCGCTGTGGAGACGAATCCGACAAGACAAAGATCCTCATCGCCGCTGAACAGGGTGCACCAGTGACAACTCTCACAAGAATCTTGAAAAACAAAGCAGAATACACTGACCAAGGCCATCAGCGGGACAGACACAAGAAAACGCCAAAGAGGGGCTCAGATGCAGAGTCGTAGGATGACGCACTTTTACAGTGGGTTTTTTCTATGTTGAGGTAGGTTTTTTTCTAAACAAATCGCAAACTGATCAGCATGGATGACAGATCTAAAAGTCGTAAAAGAGAGGTTCGTGAATAGAGCTTTTAGATTATTGCCATTGACAGACTACACATCAACCCAAATGCACCCCACACGAGGACAAGAATAACCCAGACACGATTGTAATAAAACACGATGTATAAAATAAATAAAGGGTGAGGGATGATAGGACGGGGGAGGGTGTGTGTGTGTGTGGTGTGTGCGCGTATGTGTGTGTGTGTGTGTGTGTGAGTGTGTGTGTGGGGTGGGTGTGGGGTGTGTGTGTGTGTGTGTTGTGTGTGTGTGTTGTGGCGCGCACGTATCCTGATGAGCCTCTAGGCTCGACATAGACTACAGTACATGTATATGATTATTTTATTTTTTTTATTTTTCGTGATGTGCAGGACAGAAGACGTGCCTACAAAGCGACCAATTCTACGTGCCAAAGCTGAGCAACTGGCGGCCACGCTTGCCAGAGAAGCGGATCATGTACCACTCAAAGGCTGCAGCGTTGGAGAAGGCGCACTCCGGATAGTCATCCAGTGCATAAGTGGAGAACGAGCAGACCGTGAATGAAAGACAAAAGACTCTTGGGTTGAGGATGTACTGGTACGCCCGACGTTGAGAACTACAAGCCACAGGATGTTTTTCAACGTCGACGCGAGACTGGATTATTTTGGAAACTCCATGCCGGACACGACCCTTCACTTAGGGTGAATGTTTCGAGGGGAAAGAAATCCAAGGAGAGAATAACATCACGATCTGCTGTCAACATGGATGGCAGTGAAAACTCAAGCCTTTGGTCATTTGCAAGTATGCAAGCCACAGATGTTTTAAAAAAGCATGCAAAAAAGTTGCCCGTCGAGTACTTCGCAAACTCATCAGCATGGCTGACAAGAGAAATCTTCCACAGTGGTTGCTCTCCTTCGACAAAGAAATGAAAAAACAAACATCGACATGTGCTTTAGTCATGGATAACGCTCGGCGCACAAAGTGCAGGACATGCACGTTGGCAGGCAGTGAAGGTTCTGTTCCAGCCGGCGAAGCACGTCAAACCTCCAGCCTTGTGACGTTGCATCATTCGACACGTAAAGGTCCACAACAGACGGAATGGTGCGCAATTTTGCTGCTAACATTGATGCGGGGAAAGGCCAGAGACTACAAAATAGGTTTGGCTTGATCAGTCCACCTCTTGAAGCGGTCTTGGACAATTCACTCCAGCTACCATTGGCAACCGCTTCAAAACCATGCAGGTTTTCGTCATTGGACACATCAATGAATCTACCTCACTGATAGTGAAGAGCCAGAAGCCCCTTCCCGCGCAACCTGTTTCGGGCAAGAGTGGAACCTTCCCCGTCAGAATACTAGCACTGTAGTATTACAATGTAGATGACCAGTGGACGCCATCTTTGCCCAGCATTTCCAGCCAGCACCGTCGAGCTTCGACTGTGGTCAGACCCAAAGGCAAGGATACTGGCACTGGCAGAGAAGAGGAGACAGTGACTTGAGCTTGAAAAAGAAACGCGACCAATTCAGCCAGAGAGTTTGTCATAGGACGCTGCCGACACCATCAAACACGTATCTGCATGCAGGCAGAAGCGAAAGTTTGCTCAAAACGATTCCACAACTTACAAAGCCCTGCCTTTTTAACGCATATGCCACCGTGCAAAAGACAAACAAATATCTCTGATATTTTTAAAACCTTCTCGAAAGAATGGAAGTATGAGAGGAAAGGACTTGGGTAGAAGCTAATCACTGGGTGGGGATGAGATGAGAGAGGAAGAGAGTGAGATGTGGTGGAATGAACAGAATGAGAATAAGAACAGGATGAGAGGGATAGAAGAGAGAAAGAGGGAGAGGAAGAATAAACGAGAGGAAGAAAGAGGAAGAGAGGGAGAGGAAGAAGGAGAAGAGAGAGAGGAGATGTGTGGAGAGGCAGCAGAGCGAGGAAGAAAAAGAAGAGAGGGAGAGATGAGCGGAAGAGAGAGGAGATGAGAGAGAAAATGAGGGAAGAGGAAGGAGATGAAGAGAGAGGAGAGAAGAAAAAGAGAGGAAGAAAGAGAAGAGAGTGAGGATGCGGGGAGAGGAAGCCAAGGAAAGAAGAGAGGGAAGAGAGGAGATGCAGGGAGAGGAAGACAGGAGAAGAAAGAGGGGAAGAGATGAGAATGCAGGGAGAGAAGACGGGAGAAGAAGAGAGGGGAAGAAGTGAGATGCAGGGAAGAGGAAGACAGGGAGAAGAAGAGAGGGGAAGAGAGGGAGAGAATAGAAGAAAAGAGAAGAGAGGGGGAAGAGAGGGAGAAGAGAGAGGGAGATGTGGGAGAGGCAGAGAGCGAGGGGAAGAGATAAGAAGAGAGGGAAGGTAGACTTAAAGGGAGAGGAAGAGAGAAAAGTGAGGGAGAGGATGAGAAGAATGTAGAAGAGGGAGAGGAAGAAAAAAGAGATGAAGAAAGAGGAAGAAGTGAGATGTTGGAGAGGAAACAGGGAGAAGAAGAGAGGGGAAAGAGTGAGATGCGGGAGAGGAAGACAGGGAGAAGAAGAGAGGGAAGAAGGAGATGTGGGAAGAGGAAGACTGGGAGAAGAAAGAGGGAAGAGAGTGAGATGCAGGGAGAGGAAACAGGGAAAAAAAGAGGGGAAAGAGGGAGAGAATAGAGGAGAAAGAGGAAGAGGAAGAAGGGGAGAGAGGAGATGATTGAGAAGGGAGAGAGGGAGAGAAAAAGTGGGAACAGAGGCAGTCTTTGGAAGGAAACAATGGGACCATGAAGAGGAGGGAAACAGGGGGGAGAGGAGAGGAAAAGATTGGAAAAGTATCGAAAAAAGGGGTGAAGAGAGGAGAGTGGCTAGAGCGAAAGATGACGGAGACAGTGAAAATGCAAATGACAGAGGAGGTACTGAAGGGAACGGGAACAGCAAAAAGAGGAAGGTTAACAATTTCGACATGTTGACGTAGAAATGCACCGGGGGGTTGAAAATGCCCAGAGCCTTTGATTTCAAGCCGACAAATCAGGAATGGAGATTAGACAGTGTTTCAAGTTCAACCTGCCAGGGGGCCCTCTTTTGCATCTGCCAGAGAGGTTCCAAGCCGCCATGCATGCCAGGAGCTTGCGAACCGTTCTAAGCAAGTAGATCATATTGTCCGGCGATGGGCAAGTGCCTTTACCGCGCAATAGCCTCGAGGTTTGTGGCACCCAAAATGAAGCATGAGGCTGTGAGAGGCAAATGGTGACATTCAAAGATAAGAAATGAGGAAGCCTTCTCGAAATCTCGGGGGTGACTGGTATTACCTGTCACAACATACCCTCAGGACACCGAGCTTGGGGGTCTGAAGTTGAAATTTGCCGCAGCAACATTGTTTGCAGACAACAATTGTTGTTTTCTCCACACAGACCTCTCCTGAATTGGTCGAAAATGGCTGTCCTCATCCACCCCTTTTATCCATCCCAGGGTTTTCCATTCCCAAGAACGCATTTAATTTCAGAACCTGTGCAGTCATTTTTGAGCGTGTGATCACAGTTGAAATTTGTTCTCAACATACAATTCAATGATTTAAGTTCCCAAACGACATTTACATTGCTGAAAATTGCAGCCTGTAAACGCTGATCCGGCATCACCTATTTTTCCATCATATGTCCATTTGGTGTTAGACCAAATAAGAATGTCCAACGTTCTGACCATAATAACCTGTAAGCTTACTTTATCGTTTCTTGCTTTATTTGTTAGTTGATCACAGAAGTGTTTTTGCGACTTTCCATTTATTTGCAGTGATGTATATCAATGCCCTGCCAACATTAAAGCAGTGTAAGTTTCAGTATTGGTTCATGGTGTCACCCATTTCATTAAAAGAATAAATAGATAAATTGCTTACAGATATGTGTTTACCTCGTGTTTCTGTGTGCCATCCCACCACCGCCATCACCACCACCACACAACTGCCATCATCATCATCATCATCATCATCATCATCATAGTCGTCGTCGTCTTTCCCACTAAAGCACCTTCATAATTCAGTAGTTTGGAACAGAAAGGTATGACCAAATAAAACCAACTTACATTACAGAGATACATGATAAATCGCTTATAAAGAATCAACTTCCCACAATTATATTATAAACCGTCCTGCCGTTATAAGAGAGACCGGTTATAACGAATCAAGAATGGGTGGCCCGCCAGGCATTCCTTATTATCCGATACGTACTGTAGGTTTGTTGGTACGTAAACTGGACTGGCAGTAGAGGGACTTGGTGAGTAGGGTGGTGGTGTAGAGGCGGGGGAGGGGGAGGGAGGTAGGTTGCTGACTCGTCAGATTCGGGACTTGAAGCACTCCACCCCGAGGTTGGAGAGATACCTCGGAGGCAGGCTGTTCCAGTCCCTGACAGACCCTCGGAAGAAGGAAAACTTTCTTCTGCATTTCGGTTTGCAGGCAGGGAGGACATACGTCCTCCCTGTGTGACTGTCAGGTAGACCGTGCTGGGGTGTTTGGTATGGTGGCGAATGGGGTGTTGACTGCTACCTCTTTCTCGATGATATTGGCAGAAGGTGGGTCAGCCTGCTGCTCTTCTTCGGTCTGCTAGGGTGGACCACTGTAGGTGAGTCAGCATGGAATCACACGTGAGTGTGACGTGCGGTTCACAACAACCCATCGAGCTGCACGGCGTTGGACCTTTTCCAGGTTAATCTTAAATAAATGTTAGCGAAACCGCCCCGAGCATGTTGGACAAACGAGTCACAAGAACAAAAACAGACGCGTTTCGACCCTCTTAGGTCTTCTTCAGGTGGAACATAAACGAATAAAACAACGAAAATTTCACTAGCTTTGATCGCTTCAGATCACTTCACAGAGTTCAGCGCAAGGAAGAAGGCGTCAGTCGTCTCGCTTGCAACTAGATTTTATCTAGGTTTGTCGATATTTTTTGGCAGTGTAGGGGTCCCAGACAGGTGAGCGGCATTCTAGACTGGGGCGAACCAGGGCTTTGTAGGCTGCTTCCTGATGTGATGGCCCCACTCAGGTTACGCCAGAGAAACCCTAAGGTCTTGTTTGCCATGTGTGTTGCGTTGGAAATGGATGTTTGAGAGATGGTGACCCCCAGGTACTTTGTCTCTTCTACTCTTTTGAGGATTAGGCCATGGAGAATGTACGTGCCAGTCATGTGTTTCGCTACCTGGAGATAGGGGGGGGGGGGGGGGGGGAGGGGGGTGGGGGGGGGGGGGGGGGGGGGGGGGGGGGGGGGGGGGGGGGGGGGGGGGGGGGGGGTGGGGGGGGGGGGCTTAAAAGGGGGGCTTAACCCAACACTTGTCTGAGTGGAAAGACATCTATCTTTCTTCTTCGTCTTCTTCTTCTTCTCTTCATCCTACAATACTACTGTTCACATCAAAAACGATAGGTACCCCAGCGGCGCCGGTTAAAAAGTAAAATAAAATGACATAACATAGTGCGACTCAACAGTTGGCCCCGGAGCACCTTTGGCAACAAGGGGTCGCACCCTATATTCCAGAAGTTAAAAGCTATGGAGGCCAAATTCATGCCCAGGTAACCGTAAAATATCTGGGGAAGAAAAAAAAATAAAAAATCGTAAATTGAGACTAAAAACTTTTGATCAATTTATATTTTTTTTAATGAGACTGAAATTTGGGGCAATTTGATGGCCCCCGGCGTAGTTCCACGGGCCGAAACAGAATGGGTTAAAATTTAATGTAAGTGGCTGTCAATTTTGATAAAGGGTAGGGGAAAAAACTTTGACCGCCCCCCGGGTTGTTTACTTTTTTCAAACTATTTTTTCCCCTTTGGGAAAAACCCAATTAGTTTAGCTCTCCCCTTTGAAAAAAATTTTTAAGTTTGTTTAAAACCCTTTCTCTTTTAAAAAGGGGTTTTCCCATTCAAATTTTCCTCATGTTTTCCCTAGTATACCCTTTTTTTTTTTGGTTCCCTGTTAGAACTTGCTGCCCTTCAAAAATCTTTTTCGGGGTTTAAACAATGCCCTTTTAGAGGGGAAAGGGACCCCAAACTGAGAACCCAAAATTTTCCCAGTACTGGTCAACCCAGTTTTTTTGGGTAGCATTTGGGTCTTAACCTTTTGGGGCAGTCATTGATATTCCTGTATAAAAAAACTAAGATTTTTTTCCTTTTTACATACAAAATTTTGTAATGTTCTTTTTTTTGAGACGACAAATCTATAATCCGCCTAAATATTTTGCGCAGGGGTTTCCCTTTAAAGAATAGTTTTATGAATAGAATATTCGGATCAGGGGGTGGCGTTTGCTACATAACGCCAAACATTTGGGGCATTTTTTTGGGGAGGGAAATTCTATTTTTCCAAGTTTTTTCCCCACCCTTTAAAGCTTTAGATCTTCTTGTAGAATGCGTTTTTTTCATTCTTGCTTCTAAATTGTTCTTTATACAAAGCTGTCTTCTGCAAAAACCCCTTATTTAGTTCCAGGGAGGATTTTATTTTTAAGTCATTATAAAATTTTAAAAAAAACAAGGGCCCCAAAACATTTCCTGTGGTAAAAACTGAAAAAGACTGGTTTACAATGGGATGACGACCCTTCCACAACAACTTTCTGCTTCTCCCAACGGGGAAAATTGATCTGGGCCCTTTTTAAAGGAAAAGAACCGCCAACCCGATGTTTTTCTAATTTAACAGCAGGCCCCATGGTAAACCTTATCAAAGGCTTTAGAAAAGTCAAATTTAAAATTCATCTATTTGTTTGTCTGTTTTTAAGACTGTTTTTAAAAATCTTGAATTTTGTTAAATTTGATCTCATAACCCCTTTCCGCTGCCCTAAAACCATGCGGGGGCGTTGTTAAAAAGTCATTTTTGTCAAAAAGGCCCCAAAAATGCTACTATATTTATGTGTTCAAGTATTTAAGCTGTTTATGGATTTAAGGAACAGGTCTATAGTTCTCTGCTTTTGTTTTGTCCCCCTTTTTGAAAAAAAGGGAACAATGTCGCACTCGCCACTCACAGGTTTTCCCCCCTGGTCCATAAGTTTGGGTAAAGTATTTGGTTTTCCCCACTCAATTCTTTGGGCAATAATTTTAAAAACCCCTTTCCAAAGGGAATGCCATGGGGCCCTTTTACCCTTTGTTTTCTTTGATTTTGGGGCCAGTAATTTTAAATACTCCTGCTTTGTTTACTTTGATTTTTTTTGCATTTCAGGGAGTTTTCATCTTCCCTTTATTCTAACTTTTAATTTAAAAAGGCGGGGTTTTTGAGAAAACGAACAAAGCTGCTTTTTTAGTAAATTTGCCTTTTACTTTTAGGGTCCCGTATTAGGTTATTTGGGTTTTTTCTCGGTCTGTAATTTCCCCAAAGTTGTCCTGTTTTCTTACCCTTAAGTTTGACCATAATTTTTTTTGTTTTGTGATCACCCCTTTTGAAAAACATCGAATTAACAAATTGGGGGTGAGCAAGCCTACATTCTCCTGACACCCTTTTCTTTTAAAATGTTTTACCTAACCAGTAATCCCTTTTTGAATTTTTGGGGGAATTTTCAATTTTTTTAAAGAAAACGATGTTTTTTCCTTTTTCCCAAAAAACGTTTATTTTTTTAGTTAAACCAGGGGTGGTGGTTCGTTGCTTAAGTTTTTTTATAGGGATGTTTTCATCCTAAAAAAAAATTTCCCAATTATTTTTATACCTTCCCCAAAAGGGCCCCTGCCAAATTTTCTTTTTTAAAATAAAAACTATGGGACCTAAAAAAAAGGAAAGACTGAAAAACATGAGAAAACCCTGCGCGTTTTGGTAAGGGCTGCTTGGGTTTCCCGAGTCTGATGGTAAAGTTTAGGGGGGGGTTTTTTCGAAAGGGGAAAGTTTCTCTGTAAATGAATTTAAAGTCATGATCACCCCTCCGGGAATTTAAAACCTGATTGCCTAAAGCCCTGGACAATTGGTTAAAAAAAAAAAATCCCGGAAAGCCTTTCCATGAGTTTGGGGCTTTTAATTTACTGCACTAATCCCAAGGGGCTTTGGTTTGGAAACAAAAAAACGGGGTATTAATTTTTTTTACTGTATTTTTTTACCCCGGGATGGCTTTTTTAAACCCCAAACATTCTGGGATGTTGAAAATCTCCCCAAACCAAAAAATTGCCTTTTCCCCCCAAAAAAAAATGTCCGGGAAAAATCTCTGCAAAAAACGAACATACACTTTCACTGATTTTGGGGGTCGTATACTGATCCAACAATTTTCAGGTCTCTTATTTTTAAAAAAATCCCACAAAAAAAAAAAAAAAAAAATGGCACTACAAAGTTTTTGTAATTTTCCTCTACATTAAACAGAATTTTTTCGGTCACAAATGTTTTTTAACAGAAAAAAACCATGAGTAGTTTTTGTTGACATTGTCAACAAAGTGCACGTGGGCTTTCGGCCCCTTCGTGAGGTCAGAGGGGCAAGAGAAAACCGCGCCAAAGGGAACTTTGCCCGCAAATGTAAACCCCAAACAAAAACCAACTGATTCGCTGTACCATAAAACTATTCTATTTTATTGAATTTTAAATTTAAAGTTTTTTCTGAAATGAAATCGCACATTTCTCTCCAACATTTTTTTACAAAAATATCGACGGAAGTGCAGTAGAAAATGTTTTTGGGGTCACTAGCGTACACATTTAAAATGGCGGAACTGGGAAAATAAAATTTGACCCAATGGAATGGGTTGGGATCGCCCCCGTGTTGGGGGAGTGAAGGGTTTAGAGACACGTTGTTAACCAAAAGGGCAGGTGGGCAAATTGCGTGCAGATAACGCCCGCTTGCCCCATCCAACACAACTGGGTGAGGGGCCCGGACCCCCTGAAACCCGCAAGATGGAAAACCTCCCTACAGTTACTCGAACCCCTTATCACTTTTGCTAAACAACAGGTTTACTTACAAGAAGAGACGCTCCAGAAAATAAATCGTTTTTTTTTGGGAAATTTTCCCCAAAATATTAAAAAAACCCGGGAACGGTGGAAGGTAAATTTTTGTAGCTGAATCTGCAAAGAGTGGTTTTTCAAGATTGGGGAGATTTTTTTATATTTTTAAATTTGTTATTACCCGGAAAGACTGAATCCCTATTGGCCCCTTTTGGGGCTTTTTGCAAAAAATAGTATTCTTTTCACGGCTCATTTAACCAGGTTTTCTGATTCAAAAATTTAAATTGTAAACAATTATAGTGCTGTTAAAACAACAACCAATAAAATAAAAAAGGGGACATCATTTTTGGGGGCCGCCCCGGAACCACAACAAATTTAAAATCCCTCAACAGTGGGCAAAAAGGGTGCTCCCTTTTCCCTTTGAGTGTGTGTTTTGGTGTGTGTGTAATTTTCAAAATCTGTAAATAAGAACAAAAATTTGATTTGAAAAGGGCAGGCAAAGAAAATTAGACTTGCCATTCCTTAAAAAATAGAAATTAAGGGGGGGTTTTGAAAATTTTTTACAAGATTTTCAAAATTAAATGGGCAAAACTAAAAAAAGGGTTTTTTTCACTTTTCCAAAGAAAAAAGAACTCGTAATAGTGATCAAAAAATTCTAACTACGTATAGCAGAAATAATATTCGGAAAAACTTTTTCTCTAACAGAGTCAACAAACATTGGAACAATCTTCCTGCACAAACTAAATTGGCCTCAGATACTAACAAATTCAAAAACCTCCTAGGCAGTGATACTAAAATTGCTCAGTTGAAGTATCTTTATCATTTGTGCATCAAAAGGGATGCTTATATCATCACAGCAATTGTTAAATTAACAAAAAGAAGACGCGTTATGAGGCCGTGAGGCCTGGTCGTCCAGTTGTCTGACCTGACCTGACTTGACCTGTGTGTGTGTGTGTGTGTGTGTGTGTGTGTGTGTTGTGTGTGTTGGATAAGTGTATGTATACATGTATGCATTTGGTATGTGTATGAGAATGTGTGTGTCTGCACATGTGAGTGTGTAAATATTGTGTGTGTGTGTGTGTTTTGTGTGTGTGTGTGTGTGTGTGTGTGTGTGTGTGTGTGTGTGTGTGTGTGTTGATGAGTGTATGTATACATGTATGCATTTGGTATGTAGGTGAGAATGTGAGTGTCTGCACATGTGAGTGTGTGAATATATGTGTGTGTGTGTGTGTGTGTGTGAGAGAGGAGAGAAAGAGGTACAGAAAGTGATAGAGAGAATGTGGAAAGAGTGTGAGTACAAATGTAAGTGGAATGTATAAGGCAAATCTAAATACTTATTAGCAAAACTGCACACAAGTGAAGCTGCTAACAGATACCAGAATGTCTGAAAGACAGGACCCCAGACTGTATGCAGTATCTTTCACTGAAATTAAAGCATGCATGCAAGATGCATATTTCAACTGTGAAAAAGAAAACCATTGAGTGTGTTTCCTCACTTGTACCATCTACATACCTCTATCTATATGCAGTATGTGAAGTGGTTACACAAGCAGCATTACAGTGGAGTTATGTACTTTCTTTTGTTTATTGTATTTAGTACGATCTACGAAAACAAAACCCCACACTACAGATAAAAAACAAAAATCCACAACCATGTTGCAAAACGTGTTTGTAATTGTTCCAAATGAAATACACTGAACATGTTTTAAAAGAAAGGAAGATATAAAAAAGCTTTCTAAGAGTGTGTCGGTCGGCACAAGATACCATAGTGCGTACGTTTCTGGTCTTGACCGCGACGTTGTACAACAGAAAATATAATCTATTTAGAGTTCGTTTAATATTCCCGTACTGCACATGAACAACCACTTTCTGTATTTAAATTAGATTATTTTCCTGTTCTTTTTTTGAGTGATTCGAAAGGGTCTTTTCTTTAAAACTGGCAAAACGTGTCCGCCGATAACAATCAAGAGTAGCAGACGACAGTTGACAGAGTTGACGAGTACGTGAAAACACATGCATTTCTAAGTACATAGTGCGGTTTTTAAGTTAATTTAAAGAACCACTGACGAAAAACATATACTTTGGGAAGAGAGTGTTACTTTTCAAAACGAATTGAGAATGAAGATAGAACAGTTAAACTCACCTTGAATAGATGCAGTCGGCACGAAGCACTCGGTCGCGACCTCTTCACGAACTAGGCAGAAGACAAAAGACAGCAGCTCGTATATCATCACGATGTTCTTTGGGGGAAAAAGAAGATGCCAGATGTTTTTTTAGGTAATGATTCAGACTGGGGGAAAAAATATCAGCAAGTGAATGAGTCTTGGATTTCCCAGCCGCTTTCGTTGATCGGTCGCGACGATGAAAACGGAAACGATGCTCCTCTTCGGGAAATTATTACGTACGAGGATTAGAACAGCAGACGTCATAAATCGATGTATCTTAATGTTGCACTCTGTTTTCTTCATCAGTGTGTATTTAAATGCATGCATTACAATGTTTAGTTGTTTGTGCATGAAGTTTTTTATTTGGGCAAAAATGGGAAAAACCAAGGGTCGCGACCGCGACGGTATTTAATGTGCCCCTTACTTGACTGGTAGTAAATAAAAAACGTAATTGTTCTTTATGTGATTGTAAAAGGATGAGTGTGTATCAATTTGATATACTTTATTTGTCAAAATATCAATCTTTGTGGTCCCAAGAACTATTTTTTTGAAGCAGACACCATCATGTCACAAATCCGCCATGTTGGTTTGACCATATTTTTGTGACTAACATCGAGATTTTTAACAAGAAAACCACAACAACTCACAGAATCATTTAAATTTATTTCTTTAATACAAATGCAGCCAATAAAAAGCATTCATCTCAGTTTTCAATTTTAAAACAGCCAAATAATAGCTCGAGCATTGGTCACTATCACACCACACATGTTTCTGAGAATGACCTTATGATATTTAATGGGACTGAGTTCAGTGTGGCTGTCATTACCATTTTACTTCCGAATTTAACCTTTTTTTTATCTTCCTAAACCCTACCATTTTACACACTCTCACACACATATATACTCACTCTCACTCATGGCTGCATGCACACACACACACACACACAAAACACACACACACACACACACACACAACACACACACTTGCCAAGCATTTCACACAAACTACAAACACACACACACACACACACACACACACACACACACACACCACACAACACACACACACACACTACAACTAGGGACACACACATGCATTATACACATACACACCCCAAGTCCCCATATACACACAGAATTTCCACTTCCCATTCCACACACACACACACACGCACACACACACACACACACACACACACACACACACACACACCACACACACACACACACATACACACACACACACACACTGACAAATGATCCCATTGCCTGTTCAAAGGAAAAAACCTCTTTGTTACTGTAATAAGATGTCACCATTGTTGGATGTCACTGAAAAGAATATCACTTACCTGGATCCACTTAACTGGATGTTAACTAAGTGGAAGTCACTTAAGAGGATCTGTATCCAATAACAGTGTAAATAAATGAAAGACATCATGTCTCTCTTTTTTTCTTTTCTTTTTTTTTTTTTTGTCTGTTTTTTTTTATTTTTATCTTGAAACTAATGAAAGGCAGGCTTTTCTGTCCAATGTTATAATGGTCAAACCATGATGGCGATCAGCGTACAAGGAGAATATTTTTCATTTGATCTGAGTATAAGGTTGTTGGTGATGAGTAATGTTATCTATTGGTCTTTAAGTTTCAGGACAGAAAAGAAAAAGAAAAAAAGAAAAAGAAACACCCGAAGGTGCTGGGAGGACCCAGAGAAGCACCGTCTTCACCTGCCTTTAGAGCAGTCCTGTACCACCCTTGGAGGCCTGCGCTGTGTTGACGATGGGTACAGGCACACACAGGACACTCCATTAAGATATCAAGGGACATAACTGCTCCTGAACAGAGGTAAATTAGACTACAGGATGCAGCTCATAACAGCCTAAAAGTAGCATCCCCATGGTGTACCAGCCCGTATTTCATGACTGCAGAGCCCACCGGCGAAAAACACCACCCTCCAGCTGCCGAGCACACCCCACAGACCCAACCACCCCTGCCCACGGACAGATGAAGACGGTGCCACTCCAGACACAGCCAAGCTTTCGCCATACGGTCTTATGTGCCCTCAAGAGAGAATCCAAAGTTGTAGTCTTTCACTGTCAACAGGACAATGTTAAGAATGTTATGAAGTTAAGAATGTGGATCTTGGCATTTCTACCATGCTTGCAGCCATACTCAGACATTTGTGATTGGCCAGGCTATAATGAGAACTTGATATGTGCAGGTATGCAAGTGAATCAATATGCACACGCTGATTATGAGGATGATGATGTGTATGGACCAGTTTATAAACTTGATGAGTGATCATGACTTTAAGTGTAACTTTTTTGTGTGTGTTGCAGAATTCTATTCGACATAACCTTTCTCTCAGCAAGTGGTTTAGAAAGGTGCCTCGCACTAAAGATGATCCAGGCAAGGGAATTGGGTTTTTTTTTCTGTTTTCGATACTACTGTTTAACTAAACTTGGAGGTTGACTGGACATGCAAATTTATGGTAGTTCTGGACAGAACATCTATAAATTTCACAATGTCTTTCTCCTTCATTTCTTAAGTTAAAGCATGTTTTCAGATTCTCTAGTGTGCACTGTAGTATATTGTTTACTACCCATATATGTATATCAGTGCAAATGAATATGTAAATTTTTAAAAAAACCACCGCATTTCAGTGACAATTTCGTCTTTCTAAAACAGAAGTAGAACAATACACCTAAAGATCAGTACATACCCTGTGAATCAAAATGGTTAGCAAGATACGCAAACAACATTGCAATGTTAACAAAACATGCAAAGTACACGCCCTACTGTTCCTCTGATTAAGGTTGCTTGCAAATGAAAACGTGCTGTCTGTGCATACAAACTGTGGCAGATTACAGGAATGACAGCGGATTAGGAAAATATACGTGTATTCCTGGGAAAATCAGGACATATTGTATGTTTCACTTGGGCTGGCATGCAGGAAAAATCCAGATATTCCTGAATAGCATGAAAAATCAGAGTACGTATCCTTTCTTCTGCCTTATTCACAAAGTCGTTTTTGGTCAGTCTGTTGGCTGTTCTTGAATACACCAGGGCATGCACATTGTCCCCGAATGTACATTATCCATTGAACATAATCCTAAATGCTTATCTAGTAAAGATCATTGTCAAATTGAAATGCTTCTTGGAAACAGACATGTAATCATGAGAGTACTTCAGCTGCTAATTTTGGCATCAGAGTTGCCCTTTTCCAGGCAGATGAAGTTTGATTATGCATATTTACGTATTCATCAGAAGGTTATCTTTTGTACTTGAAGGCGCAGATGTCTCCCTTGAAGCAGACGCTACATATCGCTGTTATCAAACACAGAGACAGACACGTGATGCGACTCAAATGAGGGAATTATACAGCTGTTGGTCAAGTTAGGTGACCATGGCTGGATAAGTAGATTGAGTATCAGCCTCGGCATTTGAAGGTCACTGAATAAAGCACACGGTGAAAGGTCATTGCCTGATCTGGTGGCTGGGCAGATCACAAGGGATAATTTCATCATCATATCTGATGTGCATCACATGTGGATACAAGCTCGTTTTGTCACATGAAATTGTTTCTCAGTTTGTTAAAAAATTTAGCCAAGAGAAAGCAGCTGAGAAAGAGAGAGAGAGAGAGAGAGAGAGACAGAGAGAGAGAGAGAAGAGAGGGAAACATAAAAATTTTTTATAGAGAAAGGGAAGGAAGGGAGGAAGAAGGAAGAAAGACGATGAATTTAATACCATATTGGTTTGATGCCGAACACATGTGACGCAAATGCACATGCACATGATACTCTTTCCTGGTTTCTTGATTTGCATATATTATATATATATTTGCTTAAAAAGTTTGCTGATTTTACTGCTCTTTGAAAGCAATAAATCAAGTCTCTTGCTATTTTCTTCCTTGAATATGCCCTAAAGATTTTTTTCTCTCATTTTTAGTTATTTTTTGTTTAAAAAGTTGTGCTTCTGGCTATTTAAGGTAAAGCACTAGATTTTAAACATGAATATCCCCACCCCTCCTCCATGAAATCAATAGACTATGGAACGGGAATACTCATCAGTCACAAACGTTTTTGTTTTTCTTTAATAAACATTAGTTAATTCTTGAAGGATTAATGGTTAGTACTTGTATGTTTGGACAAACTAATGTCAGTATATTTATTTAATATTAGTACAAGTATGTGTAGACAGAATAATTTGGTGACTCCCAAACTCTGGAGAATGACTCCTCCCCATAACAGGACAAAATCAAAATGATTTAAAAAAGAAAAAAAAAGAGAGAGAGATTACACCGCAGTGAACTCTGACTGATGACAGCTAGTACATGATGAATGTGATTGATAGAGTAACTAGTATGTGAATGATAAAGCTGATGACAGCTAGTACATGATGAATGTGATTGATAGAGTAACTAGTATGTGAATGATAAAGCTGATGACACTATTGACAGCTAGTACATGATGAATGTGATTGATAGAGCAACTAGCATGTGAATGATAAAAGCTGATGACAGCCAGTACATGATGAACGGAAGTGATATTTGATTAATGCAGCAACTAGTATATATGATTTATAGAGTAACTTATATGTGATTGATAGAGTGACTAGTATAGCAACCAGTATATGGCTGACATAGCAGTTAGTATGTATGACTGAAGTAGCTTGTGGAATATGATTTATTTAGGAACTCATATATTATTGATGTAGTAACTTGTGTATTATGTAGCAGCTAATGTGTACCTGATGGAGCAACTAATATGATTGACGAATAAGTATACAGCAGGTAGTAAATTTGTAATTGATATAGCAACTACTGAATGAGTATTTGTTATAGCAAGATAACTAATACAATGGCTAGAAACCTTCAAAAAACATTCAACTGCACCATTAGTTGAGCTTTTAAGACTGACTCATTTTGTTGTTGTTGTGATAACCATGTTGCAGGGATCTTATTGGAGTATTGACAACAATCCACCTGAAGACCCTCTACCAATTCGCAAGACTAAAAGACCAAGGCAGATGAATGAACGGGTGAGCAGATCTCCCCCTGTATATTTCAATGTCGATTCTGAAATGAATGAGGAAAGTAGAAGAGATGAAATCTAAGCAACCCATTCAGCCACTGGAGGGTCTACTTAGCAAGAGTATTGATAACATGATAATCAGCCTTATGCAAATTTTTGAATTCATGCTCAAAACCCTCCCTTTTTTTTGGCCGTATTAGAATTCCAAGGTTGACACGAACATTTTAACACAAAACATTTGCTGATGAGTAGAAAATGTTTTTATTCCAGTGCAGCAAAATGTATCATCAACCATTGAAGGCAGACGACCTTTTCTCACATTTTTCACTGCATTGAAAGAAGCTTTCTTCTCTTTGACCGGCCATATGGTCATAGAGCAGTGTCATCCACATTTTGTTGTGTGTGTGTGTTCCTCTCAGGGAGTGTTTTTTGTTTACTGACAAACACACGAGTTTTCACCATAGAATTTTGCCAGGAAAGGCTCCCTTCTTGCCTTAGATTCTTTTTGGTGTATGCTGTATACAGGACTGTTGAAGTGTATGCTGTATACAGGACTGTTGAAGTGTATGCTGTATACAGGACTGTTGAAGTGTATGCTGTATACAGGACTGTTGAAGTGTATGCTGTATACAGGACTGTTGAAGTGTATGCTGTATACAGGACTGTTGAAGTGTATGCTGTATACAGGACTGTTGAAGTGTATGCTGTATACGGACTGTTGAAGTGTATGCTGTATACAGGACTGTTGAAGTGTATGCTGTATACAGGACTGTTGAAGTGTATGCTGTATACAGGACTGTTGAAGTGTATGCTGTATACAGGACTGTTGAAGTGTATGCTGTATACAGGACTGTTGAAGTGTATGCTGTATACAGGACTGTTGAAGGTGTGTAAGATGTGAAGGTATGGAAGGGCTGTTGAAGGGTGCTGTATCAGATGTTGAAGGCTGGAAGGTTGGGATAGGAAGGCTGTGAAAGAGAACATATGATTCAAATGAGTCTGTTTTGTTGGAAGGAAGACATGGAGCTTAGTAACCCATTTTTAAGGCCATTTTAACAAGTTTTTATAAATATTTTTTTCACACTTAGCAATGTGTTTTCTTCCTTTTCATAATTGCCTTTGTGATCAACAGGCTGCCTTGGCCCAGCCAGAACAAACATTCTCATGAAAAAGTTTGCTTGGGCAAAATTTAAAGGTTTTTAAAGAACTAGTTTTAATTAAACATGAATTTTCCCCCCCCTTCCATGAAATTTAATAAAAACTATGGAATGAAAAAACCTATCAGTTCACAAACGTTTTTGTTTTTTTTAATAAAGTTATTAATTTTAAGATTATATGGTTGTAGGTGATTTTTTAAAACCAACCAGTATATTTTTTAAATTTAGAAAAACCAAAAAAGTTGTGGAAAAGAATTTGGAACCCCCAAATTTTTAGAGAATTGTTAAAAAAGGGGCCAGAAATAAGGGCCTTTAAAAAAGGTTTTTAAAAAAAAGGGGAGAAATTTTTAAGAATGAACTAACTGATGCAGTAGTAAACATAATAATGTTTTGGTAGAAACTTAAAAAAACTTTTTTGCCCCATTATTTGACAGCTGTTAAAAATTTGTTGGTTGTGGAAAACCCATTTTCGGGAAATTTTGAAAACAATCCCCCAAGCCCAAACCCAATTGATGAAAAGGAAGGAATTTGGGATTAGCAGCCCCCCTTGAAATATGTTTTTTGGTAATTTTGTAAGATGGGGAAAATTGATAGATGAAATTTTTAAAAGGCCCCCTTTACCCTTTGGAGGGTTACTGAAGAGTTTGGGGGAAAATAAATTTTTTTGGGAATCAAATTTTTAAATTAGAAAAACCTTTTTTTTGGCAGAAATTTAGAACCAAAGGTTTGCCCGGAATTTTAAACACAAAAATTTGTTTTGTTAGAAAAGGGTTTTTTTGTGCACAAAAAATGAAAAACCTTGGGGGAAATTTTTCCAAAAATTTTTTCATCAAAAAAAACCTTTTTGCCCCCTTTAAGGGCGGGCCCCAATTTTGTGTTGTTGGGGTTTCCTTTCAGGGATTTTTGGGGGAAAACTGAAACAAATTTCCCCCTTTTTCCAAAAACCCCTTTTTTAAATTCGGGGACTGAAAAGGATTTTGGGGGGGGGAAAAGGAAATGGAAGGGGGGGTTGGGGGGGGGATTTGAAATTTTAATGAATTCTGTTTTTTTTTGGGGAAAGGAAGAGATGAAATCTAAAAAAACCCCATTTCCAAGCCATGGGGAAAAGGTTTTTTTGGAAGGTTTAAAACCTTTTTAATCAGTTATAAATTTTTTTTTAAAAACCCCCCCTTTTTTTTCCTTTTAAATTCCAAAAAAGGTTTGCCCCCCAAAATTTAAAACAAAACCTTTTGCTAAAAAGGGAAAAAATTTGTTTTTTAGGGGAAAAAATTTATCCAAAACCCAACCTTAAGGGGGGAGGAAACCCTTTTTCCCAATTTTTTTACGGGCTTAGGAAAGGGAAATTTTTTTGAGGGGCCAAAAATGGCCAATAAGAAAGGAAATTACTTTTGTTGTTTGGTTTTACCTTTCCCCGGGGAAGTGTTTTTGGTCGGGAACAAAACACACGGAAAAAACCCCCAAAAGGGAAAACCAGGAAACCCCCTTCTTGATGGTTTTCCTTTTTTGGGGATTCCCTGTATCCCAACTTTTGAAGGGTGAAGGGTAAGGGGGAATTAAAGGGTTTGGGAAAAAAGGGGGAAAAGGTAGGGTTTTTAAAAAAAAAAGTTTTGTTTTTTTTTTCCCTTGGGGACGGGAAAGAGGGGAAACCAATAAAACCTTAGTTTCCCCTCATAAAATGTTTGTGGTAAGTTTGAACCCCTTTTTGGAGTGGGGTTTTTTTTAAAAAGGGTCTTTTAAATTTTTTTTTAAAATTTTTTTTTTTTTCCCTTCGTTTTTCTTTTTCCTTTCCCCCCCCCCCCCCCCCCCCCCCCCCCCAAAAAACCCCCCCCCCCCCCCCCCCCCCCCCCCCCCCCCAAAACCCCCCCCCCCCCCCCCCCCCCCCCCCCCCCCCCCCCCCCCCCCCCCCCCCCCCCTTCCCCCCCCCCCCCCCCCCCCCCCCCCCCCCCCCCACCCCCCCCCCCCCCCCCCCCCCCAAACCCCCCCCCCAAAAACCCCCACCCCCCCCCCCCCCCCCCCCCACCCCCCCCCCCCCCCCCCCCCCCCCCCCTGTGAGTTTTTTTTTCTTATTTTGTATATAAAAGAGCAGCCCTTGCCCCCAAACCCCCTTGGGAGGCCCCCCCAGCACCTTCGGGGGTTTCTTTTTTCTTTTTTTCCCTTTTTAAACTGGGTGACCCGGGGAGAAAGGTCCAGGGGACGGTGGGGAAAAGGGACCCACTGCCCCCGGGGAAAAAGTCCTGTTGACAGTGGGAAAGACACAACTTTGGATTCCCTCTTGAGGGCACTAAGACCTTTTAGGGCGAAAGCTTGGCTGTGTCGGGAAGGGCACTGTCTTCTTTCGCCCGGGGCGGGGGGGTTTGGGGTCTGTGGGGTGTGCTCGGAGCTGGAGGGGGGGTGTTTCTTCCCCGGGGGGCTTGCAGTCATGAAATATGGGGGGTACACCCCAGGGGGGAATGCTATTTTAAGGGGTTTTAAAGGGCTGCTTTTCTGTATTAAAATTTTTACCTCTTTTCGGGGAGCAAAAAATGTCCCTTATATTTTAAAGGGATGTCCGGGTGGTGCCTGTACCCATCTTTCAACACGCGCAGGCCCCCAAGGGGGGGAAACAGGACTGCTTTTAAAGGCAGGCAAAAGACATGTTCTCTGGGTTCCCCCCCAGAAACCTTGGGGTTTTTTCCCTTTTTCTTTTCTTTATGCAAAACATCTGCACTTAATCAATTTTCACAAAATTTGTGTGGCATCTTTTAGTCCTTTTAGTAATGCAGTTTTCGTGTTTGTGGTGTGTGTGTGGTGTGTGTGTTTGAGAATAAAGCGAGCCCCTACAATATCAGGGATTTAAAAATTTGAAACTTAAAATGTTGGATGCCTTTTTTTAAAATTTTTAAATAACAAAATTTTCCCACTGATGAGCCCTTTCAGTTGGGGGGGTTTTTGGGGGGTGGGGGGGGGGTGAACTTATGGGCTTCGGTGAGCCGGGGTGAAAGGAAAGTCATGTACCACCACAGTAAAAAACATATTCTTTCAGAGTGTTGGGATTTTAATGATGTGGACATAAGAAATTTTTTAGCAGACCCCCAAGGAAACCTTGTTCAGAGACAACCCCCCCCCCCCCAACCTGATGTAAATTTTTAAAATTTTGGGAAAGGACATTAACATTTTTCATCTGATCTGAGATTGTAAAAGAAGAAAGTTTTTTTAATTTTAAAAATTTCCCAGTGTTTTTTTAAAGGGGTTTGTATTGAAAAGGGGTTTTTGTGTGAATGATTTTTAAATTTTTTTTTTTTTTAATGACTTGTGATTTGGGCTTGAATGCGGTGACAGCCCTGATAGGGCCCTTTGCAATCGGCTGGCTATAAGCAACATTCCCTTTACCAAAACTGCTTGGTAGCCCCCCCCCCCCCCCCCCCCCCCTGTGGGGGGCACCTCCCGGTTGATGTAAATGGGGGTTTGGCCTTTGGCCTTGCAACCCCAGGGATTTTAGTGGGAACTTCCCACACAGCATGGACTTGAAATTTTCCCAGGGATTTTAGCGGGAACTTACCCCCCCGCATGAACTTGGACCCCAGGGGATTTTAGTGGGAACTTACCCACAGCATGGCCCTTGCAGATCCCGGGGTTTTTAGGGGGGAAAACTTCCCACAACGGGCATGGATTTGGGGGGGGGAATCAAAATGAGGTTGTTTTGGGGGAGGGCACATGGGTCCACAAAATTTTGAGACTCTGTGAAAATGACAATGTTGAAGAGATGAAAAATGGGGAGTCGGGAAACCCATTACGATAAAAAAAGATGTATGGAAAACCCACGGGGGTTTCAAATTTAAGGTTTGATGGGGGGAAAAAGAGTGTGTTGGCCATGGGTCCACAAAATTTGAGACCCCTGTGAAAAGGGCAATCGTTGAAGGAGGGATAAAGGATAGTCTGGTAGCCTTTTTATAAAAAAAGTGAGTATGGGGGACCCCTGGGGTCTAATTTAAATGGGGGAAAAGATGTGTGGGCTTGTTTTTCCCGTTTACAGGGCCTCCCGGAAAGGGTTTTTTTTGGTATTTTGACTTAAAAAAATGAAATTTCCCCATGAGCCAAAACAATGAAGAAGAAACAAAAATTTTTTCTTTGCAACCCGTCGTCACTAAAGATCCGGGGGAAAAAAAAGCGGGACCAACAGGAGCCGTGGCCTTGCCTCTCTGCCATTCCCCTCCCCTCTTGAAAAATTTTCCCCTCGATGAGGGGTAGGCTTCCTGCTCTTCTTTAGGTCAGAGATAGAAAGGGGAGAGAGAAGAAAATTTTTATTGTGGTGTGTGTTTGTGGGGTGGGGTGTGGTGTTGGGGGTTGGGGGTGTTGTGTGTGTGTCTCTTTTTGATTTTTGTTGTTGGTCTTTTTTTAAAATTTTTGTTCCATTTTCTTTTCCTTTTTTATCCTTTGGCGAACCCATGATTTTTGTCTTTTTTTGACTTAAAAATTCAAGAAAAACAGGGGGCCTTTTTTCAAGACAAATTTAAAATTTCTTTTTCCCCTTTACCCCTTTTTGGTTTTTTTTTCTTCTTTTTTTTTCTGACTTTTTTTGTTTTTCCTACATTCGCATATGATAAAGCTATGTGTGCCTCAATAGGGGAATAATGATCCATTTCTGTCACAGTTACCCTTTTTCCCCGGGTTTGAGAGGTTTTGGATTTTTTTTTTTTTTTTTTTTTTTTTTGGGGGGGGATGGGGGAACTCTTCATTGTTACTTTTCCTCCTTTTTTTTTTTCTCTTTGGTTTTTTTTTTCCCCCCATTTCCATTTTTTGCCTATCTACTACTGTAAACCGATGCAGATGGTTTAAAAAGGGGAAAATAAAGAATTAAACAAAGTTACCCTCTCAGCTTCTAAAGGAGTGAACCCCCTTAAAAGGGGATGAAACCCTTTTTTTTTCTGTTTTTTCCCCCCTTTTTTTCTCCCGTTTTTTTCCTTTTTTCCTTTCTCCTCACTCGCTCTCCCCCCTTGGCCTCTCTCACACTCATAGTTTTTGCGTTTTTACTCTCTCTCTCTCTCTCCTTTCATGTGCACTGTCATTTCCCCTTGCTGCCCCCTCCTTGGTTTTGGGTACTTACCCCTCATTCTTCATGCTCACAACTGTCATGGTCTTTTTTCCTCTTCATCCCCCCCCCCCCCCCCCCTTTCCCCCCCCCAACCCCCCTCCCCCTTTCCCCATTCTCTTCTCCAAACCCTTCACACCACACCACATGCAAAAGCAAGCACAACACCAAAACACACACAACACACACCACACACACACCAAAAACACACACAAACACACACATGCACGCACGTGCGCACTCACACACACACACTTACAAAACCCCACAACCCCCACCACACACACACACCACACACACACACACCACAAAACTCATGCACACACACACCCAAAAACACCCACAACCACACAAAACACACCCCCAAAACACACACACACAAACTATAAGGATTGGGAAACATACAGCAAGCTTGCAGACACCCAATTTTTCACCAAAACATGTTAAAGTTTGTTCACAGTCCAGTTTTTAGTGCCCTACTTTTTTCACATCAGAGAGAAAATGACCCTGAAAATGACAATTTTTTACCAATTACTAGGGTTTGATTTGTTTTTTTGTGTTGTTTTTTTTTAAACGCATTTTATATTATTAAAACTTTTAAAAAAAGGACAAAATCAAAAGGGTTTTTTGTGATCTGTTTTTTGTATGGGTTTGTGTGGGGTTTTTGTGTGTATATGTGTGTATGTGTGGGGTATATGTTGTTGTGTGGGGTTTTGTGTGTGGTGGTGTAAAGCAAGTATGGGTCATGTTTAAAGTGTGTTTGCTGGATGTTGGGTGCTTTTGTTGTAAATTGGGTTTTGGGCCTTTTTGCACCAAATGTACAAAGGGGGTGTGACCATATAAAGGGATTTAAAATCACGTTTCTTTAAGGGGGGGGGGCAGAAAACCTTTTTTTAGAAAGATAGATAGCTCTGTATTCCCTCAGTCATAATACAAATGTTTGTGTTTTCAGGGGGGGTCCCCCACCTCACGATTTAGACGATAGTTCCCAAAATTTTGAGGTTTTCAAAAGAAAACCCCCCTACAGTCTGTGCAAAACCATGTTTGACAGGGAAAACAGGTGGGGGTATTTGGAAAACGAGTGTTGGACCCGTTTTTGTAACTATTTTTATACCACAGGGGGTTTAATGTATTTGGCTCTGCAAAGGGGGTGGGTTTTAAAAGGCCCTTCCCTTTTTTTGGATTGCAATTTTTTAAATTTTTTTACGCAACATCATGGTGAAAAAAGAAAGGGGGAAAGGCACTGCCTTTTTTGGGATAGTCTATGTTAATTTTTCCCTCCCCTGAACTCTGACCCCTTTTCCCTTTTTTGGGGGTTTTTGGGGTTATCTGTGCACAAATAGGGGAAAAAAAAAAAAAAAAAAGAAAAGAAAAGAAGAATGGTTTTTCCCGTGAAAAAGGGTTTAAAAACCCCCCTGGTTTTGGACATGCAAACCCCGAAAAAGGTCGGGGGGGAATAAACTCAGCCCTAGAGCGGGCCCGAAAATGTAAATTTATGAGGGTTTCAGGTTTTTAATCCCCCGAGGGGGGTTTTGGGAAAGGGGGAAATTTTCCCCCGGAGGGGTTTAAAATTGGGGTTTTGACTCCATTTCCAATAAAGTCCTTTAAAAAGAAACTAAAACCGAGGTTCCGTTTTGTTCGGGACGCATAACACTTGCACAAACGTAAAATTCCCTTTACTAATTTGGAAGGGGGAAGGCCATTTTTGGGCCCTTTTGGGATGGATGACCTTACACAGGCATGCACCCTTCCCCCAAGTTGGAGCATGGGTGTCTTAAAAGGGGGGAAAAAAAAAACGGTCATACACACCAAATCCACTCCTTTTTGGGGGTTTGATGGGGAATTTAAACCCTTTCCTTTTTTACCCCAGGGGGTTTTCAGCAGGAGTATCAGCCTGCGTACGCAGAAAAACGAAAAAGAAACAGGTCAACAAAAACCCTGGGATTCCACGCCATTACAGTGAAAATGTGTCCCCGGGGCCCCCGTCTCCTTTTGGGAGCACAGAGAGCAGTTCTTTAAATGCACATGCAGCCAAAAAACTTAGAAAATTGCCATTTCTTCACCCCTAGCCACCAAATCCTAGACATCCTTTTTTGGGCATTTGATAAAAAAAGAAAGGGAAAAAAAAGTTGGGGGGCGGAATCAAATAGCTCCATTTTTGCCCCTAGGGTTTTTTGTTCCAAGCCATTGTTGTTTCATAATGAGTTTTTTGGGAAATCTGGATTTTTTTTTTCAAAGCCGGGAAAGGGGGGTTTTTTTTTTTTGTTAATTTTTTCCCGGTAGTTTTGGGCCCATTGTTGAAAAGGCAGGGGAGAAAACCCAAAAACAGGGCATCCAAAAAGAACACGGGGGAGAAAGGGGGGTGAGGAGAAGATGGCGTCCCGGGAAAAATGGAAGGGTTCAGGGCCCGTGCTGTGTTGTGTGTTGTGTGTGTTTTGATTGTGATTGTATGTGTGGTGTTGTGTTTTTGGGTGTGTGTTTGAAGGGGTGTTGTGTGTGTGGGTTGCGCGCACATATCATGCCCCCGTGTGTTTCTGTGTGAGTGCAGCTGTATTCCCCCTTCTCCCCCCCACCCCCCCCCATTTTCTCTCCCCCACCCCCCCTTTTCTTTTTTCCTTTCCCTTTTCAACTTTTTTTAAAATGAAATCCTGTTTTTGGATGGATGTATTGATTTTGAAAAAAAAAAAGGTTTTAAAAGAAAAGGCCCTTTAACTCATTTTTATCCCTTTTTGGAAAAAGGGATGACATTTGGAAAGGTTTAGATGGATCACACACACCCCACACCCCCACGCACACACCACACACACACACACACACACACACACACAGGGCACACACACACACGCACACACACACTCACCCCACTCACACCCCACCCACAACACACACACACACACGACCCGAAATCATATGGTTTCGGTGTCATGTGTCCCAAAAAACAAAACGTTGCAAATTTCAGTGTTTTTTCAGCCCCGCACAAAATAGGGTTTCTGTCCCCGGTTTTTTGTGGTAATGATCTGTTTTTAAAACCCCACATTGTTGCTGGATTCAAAATTTAAATGAAAGAATGTCCTTTTTTTTTTGTTCAGAGGGGGGATTTGACATCACTGATTTGATGTGCAAATTTTTGGAAAAAAGTTGGGGCAATACTGAGTTTTCCTTTGTCTAGGGCTGATACCCAAACATGAATTTTTTTTTTTTCTTTCTTTCTTTTTTGCGTATGCAGGGGATACTTCTGGCCCGCGGGCCTTTCCTGTATTGCAGGCAGTGGAGTTTTGTGTGTTTTGACATTTTTTTTTTTCCTGCCATTAAGGCAGCCATACTCCATCTTTGGGGAAAGTTGCATGCTATTTTGTAATGTGGGCATTTTCCCTACCAAAACCCAAAATGGGGCCTTTTTCCCCCCCGAAAAATTGGTGAGGGGTTTTAGTGTGTGCAAGATGCGTTGTGCATTACACACGGAAAACCCCGGGTTTTTTTAGTCTTTATTCCCAAAAGGGTGTGTGGGGAATGGAGGGCGGAACCAATGTTAACTTGAGGGAAAAATCCCCCTGTACCCAAATTTGAACCCAAAAACCCCAGGATCACAAGTCCGGCGCTCTACCAACTGAGCTATTCCGGCGCCCCTACCAGGCATGATTAAAACCTTTTCCCAAACTGGAAATCGTTGGGCTCTTATTTCCCCCTTTCCCTACCTTCAAATATTATTTTAGTTTTGGGCAGTTTTCCGTTTATGAAAGATCAAAGCAAAAAATTTAAAAAAGGAAAAAAATTCTAAACTGTTCTGCTAAAAGAACTCACAAGTGGATATTTTAGCTGTAAATTTTTGATTGAAAAAAACCTCTCTTTCAAAAGGGCTATTGTCTGTTGTGTTTGGAAAGGGGAAAACCCCAACTCCACCGTTTTTTTTCCTATTTGATAATTTGTGTTTTATCAATGGCGCCCCTGCCACTAATAATAACTACAAGCGGATTCCCCTTGGGATTTTTTAAAGCCATTCAAGGTTTATCCCCGTTGTAAAAAATACATTCTTCCTAATTTTAAGAAACAAATCTCTGGGTTAATTTTTAAACGGGAAAACCCGTGGGTTTTTTGAACTGAATTAACCCGAGAAACTCTGGCTGGCAGATTTTTGGAGGATGTCAAACTTGTGAAAATTTTCCCCTCAATCTTCGCACAATTGGGCTTTTCCCGAAAGAGGGCATGCGGTTAGGGGTGCCAGCCGTTTTCGACTGGCAGAACATTACCTGTCTAGTTTTTAAGGTTTGCCCATCTGTGGTTTCTGTTGTTGGGGGTTTTTTTTTTTTTATTTTTTTTTGGGGTTTTTTTTTATGTTGGGTTTTTTTAAATTTGTGTTGTTTTTCTGTCATTTCTGTACCCCCTTTTATGCTTTTTTTTTTTTTTTTTTTTGCTTCCCAGTACACACTATCAGACCCCGTGCACATCCCGTCAAAAGTTCCCCGTGCCAAAAGTCAGGGGTGTGGGATTCTTTTTGTTTTTTGTTTTTTTGGGGTGTTTTGTGGGGTGTGTGTGTGGTGTTTTTGGGTGGTTTTGGGTTTTTGTAAGCAGGGTTTTTGTGTGGTGGGGGTGTGTGGGGGTGTGTGTGGTGGGAAGCAGGGGGTGTGCATTTGCGTGTGTGTGTATGTTTGAGTGTGTTTTGTTTTGGGATGTGTCCCCGTGTGTGTGTGGTGTTGTTTTGTGTTGTGTGTGTGTGTGTGATTTTTTTTTTTAATTCTGCAAAGAAAAGTTTAAACAGTAAAAATTTTGTCAGTACATATGAAAGGATTTGTTTCAATTGTTTCCTTCCAGGGAAAGGAAAAATGAAAAGGAATGGGAAAAAGTGCATGAGAACAGAGAAAAAGGGGGTTTTTTTGGGAAAAAAAATGGGGCTGTTTAGGAAGACCCGAGAGAAAAAAGGGAAAAAAGGAGAAAGAGAAAAATAAACAAGAGATGTTTTTGGGCATAGAATTTCCTGTTGTATTGTGTTAGCCCAATGATTGGAGGGGGGGGAAAGGGGGGTTTTGGTTTGGGGGGCCCAGCATTTAAGGGGTTTGGGGGGAGGAGGAAGGAGGGGGGGGGAGGGGGTGTTGTGTAGTTCAAAAAAAAGAGCCATGGGGAATTAAATCCCGGAAAAACAGAAAACCCAAAACAAAAGCCCTTTTTTTTGTTTTCATGCTCAGCTCCCATGTAAAAACTTTCCCCCAAAAAGCAAAAAAATGCACTGTCCCGTACATTGTATATAATTTAAACTTGGGTACTGTCAAAATTTTAAAAAAAAGGGGTTTAGTTACCCCCAAAGGGCCCCAGACAAACAAGAGTACAGGAAATAGAACAATGCTTTTTGACCTCTTGGGTTTCTTCAGGGGAAAAAAACACAATATTTAAAGGCAGTGACAGGAAAAACTTAGCTGAGCTTTCGCCTGTTCGTTTTCCAAAGTTTCTCTTGTTTGTCTGTGTCCGGCGGTAAAAATAACCCCTTTTCCCTTTTCAAATATTGTTCAAATTTTCCGCCCCGTCAGTGTTTTTAAAAATTGTACACTCATCATTTGGATGCAAAATGTAGGAAATGCACTATCAGTTCATTGGGTATAATAAGCTTGATATCCCCAATTATTCTGGATGACTTACGAGATAACTCATAATAAAATTACTGCTGCAGCTCCTTTGACAGGTTGGATAATTTTAAGTTAGCAGCATGTTTTCACGTTTACCTCCCTTGTACAACTTCCTTCAGAACACAGAAGTGCATAGTCAGCACGATGGAATTTTAGATTAAATATTTTGACTTTGTGTGGGTGTGTTGGTTTTTCTGTGGTTTGTTCAAGGCAGTCTAAGGTGGAGTTTGTTTTGCATTATCGGCTAGGCCACCTGTCCATGTAGGTCAGATCCTGGGATTCAAATGTACAACCAACAAGCTGCTGTCTGTCATGCTAACCACTGCAGCAGGGAGGCTGTTGACTCAAAATCTGACTGGTCATCTTGCCTTAGAGTGTTTATAGTGTTAGCTCCCTTTGGATTTGCTAGGGCAGTGACAGTGACTGAGGGTGTGAACTATTTATCGGGCAGTGCAAGAGTAATGCCTTTGAAAAGGCATGAATGGTAGGGAACTCCTCTCCCCACCACCCTAAAAAAATGTATAGATAAACAAATACAAAGATTAGACAGATAGATGGACAGATATTGTTGTCTTTGTAACAGGTCTAATGGAGATGAAGAATAGACAGACAGATACAACAAGACAGATAGATGGATAGACATTGTTGTCTTTGTAACAGGTCTAATGGAGACAGTGAAACAAGGGGAGCAACCCAGCTGGCCTTCGCTCTCCCAGGATCAGTGGCTTGATCTGGCGTCTTCCTTGAATAGCGCTTTCTGCTCATCTGCTCATCACAGTAACGGTCATAACCAGGATACCGCTGGTAGAACTTTTTCCACTTTTTTTTAATGTTTTCTTCTCAATCTGGTTTGTCATGTTTGCATTTGTGCATATTTGTTATACCGTTACATTTGTGATTTGTTAAGATCTTTTTCTCTTGAATGTTCTTTGTAAGTATGTTGATGTGTGTGTTGAAGGAGATCTGAGAAGGAAGGTGGAAGAGGGAGAGGAATTTCCCGATGATTATTTTGTACTCAGATTTTGCTGAGTACAACTTGTTTTGCTTTTTCACCAGTCTTCAAAATGTTATTAGTTTTTGTGACTGAAAACTTTGATCACAGTTTCTTCTTCATTGTGTGGAGCGTCACTTCCATGTCTGTGAAAAGATGGCCACACTCGCTTTGGAAGCGATACGTTCTCGAGTCTATAATTCGAACCTCGTATAGGATTTTTTTTCTTCCCTGTCCTTCTAGTATACTGTATACAATGGTCTGAGTGCATGTCTTTTTGGATGAGACAATAAAGCAAGTTCCCATCCATGTACAGCATTCGGTCAGGACAAGAAAGAACTGCAAATGACAGAGGAATTGCCCATGGGGAAGATTCTGTGGAGAAATGCACTTGGATTGGCAAACAAAACTGCATGCACTTTGGTTGAAAGGTATGGGTGGTGTTGCACTAAGGTGATGAGTTCTTTGTGGGGAGAGTATGAATTTCACAGGGAAAAATTTTGTTGTCACAAAATGATACAGCTCAAAAGAATGCAGGGGGATTTAACTCTGAAAATATTTTGGTTTCAATCTGTCACTGTGTGTGCACGTGCGTGTGTGTATGTGTGTGTGCGTGTGTGTGTGTCAACTTGAGTAAGGTTTGTGTGTATATGTCATAGGTTGCTTACAAGTGCCAGAGACATCGAGTAGCCAACATCGCTTACCATCTGACCCCACCCTAACCTCTTGCTCTCCACAGGTAAGGTCATTGTGGAAAATCTCTCTCTCTCTCTCTCTCACTTATACCACACACAACACACACACACACATGCAAGCGTGCACACACACACACACACACACACACACACACACACACACACACACACACACACACACACACACACACACACGCGCGCACACACACACACACACACACACACACACACACACACACACACACACACACACACACACACACACACACACACAAGGGCCGCCACACACACACAAGGGCGCGCACGCACACACACGCGCACGCACACACACACACACGCGCGCGCACGCGCACACACACTCACTGTGGAAGAGATGGAACTGGGCTATAGTAAAGAAAAAGCACTGAACAGAATATCTCTTGTAAGCAGACAAGCATATGCAAGATCAGTGAAGAAGTCAGATAGCATATATCTCCTGTTTTAAAGAAAAAAAAATGAAGAAAGAAATCATTTCCACCTTCAGACAATAATATGATGAACAGTAGCCATGTTTACAACGAGGACAGATCAAGGAAAACTGTTTTGTGCATGATCTACAAGTGCGCATTCTTTCTACATCAGTCTTGGTGCTGGTGATGATGTGAGTGTACAAATGTGCATACATGTACACCTGTTCAACACGAAATATATAAGAATATAGTGTGTTTCAGAAAATTCTTTAAAATGTCAGTTTGTTCCTGATTGTGTAGTTCATTTCTTTCAGATGGACAAATGTTGAGGTAGACACATCTGTTCTCACACATACATACACACAGACACACTCGCACACCTTATCCACCAGTTCGGCTTCCTTCACTCCCCCAGCCCCCACCACTCCACCCCAGGTCTCTATCCTCATGCACCTTACCTCAGCATTACTCTCATTTACCTTTATGACTGGATCTTTTTACCATTATGTTTCTTTCTTTTTTTTTTCCTTGCTTTTTTTGTTTTTGTTGTTGTCTAGGAATTCAAAGATTTTTTTTGTTTGTCTAGGTGTCCAAAGATGGTTTCTCTTCACGTGGAATCACTTCCAGAAGCAGTCACTTCCTTCAGGACGACATTGAAGATGACTTCAATTGGGACAAGCTGTTGTAAGGCCCCATGAAGAATATATCTCAGTTACAGTGGCGCGGCGGTTAGCATCGCAGGTGTGGGCTGGTAGGGTGTGGGTCCGAGTCCCATCAAACGCTAATTTGTTTGTGGAATTCATGTCCGGGCTGCCTCCTACCTTGAGTTGAGTGTAACTGTGAGTTCCAAGGACAGATTGGAACCACACAGTTGAGTTTTCAACCACGTAATGAATGTGTCTCAGAGAAAGTTTCTGAAACTACATGTGTGTGTGTGTGTGTGTGTATGTGTGTGTGTGTATGTGTGCGTGTGTGTGTGTCCCTTGGACATGGTTGAGGGCAGGGTGTGCTATGATGGGAAACGTTGACCACACTCCTGTCATGCAGACTCAGACCAGAACTGAGTTTGGTAGCATCATCTTTATTCATCCTCATCCTAACTGATCGTCACTGACAACGAAGCCAAGCTCTATGGCCCTTCATGTTGTGGCTGCCCTGGTGACCTCGGGTTTTTTTTAAATTTATTTTTTCTCCAGATCCACGCCTGTGGGCAGATCTTGACAAAGTCGCTGAATTGGCAAGCTCATGACATCAGATGGACATGGTGGTGCCCTCTGGTGGGTACACTAACTCACACTGGCTCCGAAAATTAAGCAGTTATTGTTGTTGTCAGTATGGGGTTTGTATTAGGTGGTGTCCTGTGTACGCTGGATCCGAACCAACATCACTGAACACCACCTAATAGTCTAGGCTGATGTGGGAATCATCGTTCAGATCGTTACCATTTCATGAAATTTGGCACACACGTAGCTTTTGATGCCCTCTTTCGATTAAGAGGATGACACACGTGATCGGACAAACGTTTTGAAGGTTAAATGTATACTGCTCAAAACTTATTAAGCTTGTATTGAAATATCCTAAGTTATGAGAAAACAATCTGAGTTTTTACAACAAATAGTACACTATGTAATTGTGACATGCTATAAATGGTGTATAGGAACCATTTGTGCAATATGGTAAAAACATGTAATCTTTTAAAGTATACACTACGCAAACATTTTTGTGCATCATTGGAATTTTATGCAATTTATTTTGATGTCGAAACTATTGTTCTGTTTGGTATGATTTCGTCAAATATGGTACACAAAGCAGCTTTTGGTGTCGTCTTTTGACTTAGAAAATGACACAATGCGATCGAAATGTTTTGATGGCTATTATATACTATTCTAAATGTATTAAGCATCTATGAAAATATCCTAAATTACGATAACATTTCAAAACCCATATTGATTTAGTCTCTGTATGGCTACCCTGATGAGGTTCATGGCGTGAAGTATCATGACAGCTGACTGTGCGTTCTCTGTGAAAAGTGGCAGCAGAGCTATTTTGGAGACAGGTCTTTCTACTTGCTGTGTGCTAGCATGAAACGCAGCCCATGAAATGAAGTCTTCCACATCAAGACTGTCTTTACTTACCAAAGCTTCAACATTTGATAACACACTCGTTTTCCTTTGCCATAGAAGTCATAAGGGCATCAGACTGAGCCTTCAGATCACCAAGGGTTTCCGGTGCATAACAGTCTCTGGTGAGGCTAGCTTCTGGAGATCAGTGTATTCTGCAGGCAGCAAGGTGACCTTTTTGCTTGCTCTGGGAATGATCAGAGGTGTTTCTCTTGGTTCGCCAGGATTGTTGACTGTTGGAAGCTGCACAAGAGAGATGGCAGTGCCGTGAAAAGAGTCTTTGGACCGCAGAGACGATGTGTTGTGTGTCAAGATTATCCACAGCCCCAACAGTGAAGAGTCCTTCATTCAGCTTTGGTGGACACACACACTGCTCCTCCTCAAACCTTGAAGACACAGAGTTACCAAGCTGAGTGACAATTTCCATCATTCTGCTGTAGGAGATACACAGACCCAGTTCAGACAGTTTATCGATTGTTTCCCTCTGCCTTGTCCAGAAGTATATCATCAGGCTAATGTAGATAGCCAGTGGTGTTTCTCGTGGTTTGGGGTGATATTGTTTTGAAGAAGAGTGAATCTTGTTTCCAACATCTTTCTTTTTTGTATTGAACATCATTAGCTCTAAGACAGACAAAACGGATTTTAATTTTGCACCATTGTGGGCACTTTCAGCTTCAAACTGACCTCCATGCATAGCCATGCCAATAAAAGCACGAAGACTAGGTGGAACTACAGTTTCTGCTGCTGTAAATGTGCCATCAAAACTGTATTCTTTTGAGAGAATGTCTCTGCGCACAATTTGTGCAGCTCGTGCAATGTGCACAGCATTATCATCGGCTTGAGTGGCAGCACTGACTATGTTGCTCATGTCAGCATCAAAGAGCAAAAACAACTTCCTTTCCCTGCCTCTGTGCTTGCAGATCTGGAATTTGACTAAGAAGTCTTTCTTCAGTCTGGTGGATTGACCTTTCTATCATATACTGGATCCAGATCAAGCATTCTGTTGTCATACATTTTGCAGAGTTCGGACAATTTGAAAAGTGAAAGATCTGAATTGTTTCTCTCTTCTTCAATGAAGAAAACAAGTTCACTGAGAACTGTAGCTTCAAGACTCCGGTCAGTGGGAGCATTGCTACTTCTCTGTTTCCTTAGATGCAGTCTGTAGCGGTTGTGTAAAGCAAGCTTACATTTGGAATGGTACTTAGCATCCAGTGCATGCATGCCCCCTTCTGAAAGTTTTCCGAGAAGTACTCTGTCTTGCAGAATCTCTGCATACTCACGTATCGTTTTATCAACAGAAAATGAGCGAGCACTGAACAACTGTCCTGATCGATCATCTTCTCCACAGAAAAAAACAGCTTTGTGTTCTTTCAAGACTCTGCCCCGACATCTTTCGAGTTTTAACTGGACTTTTGTAATGCTCCTGTTTATGTTCACGTTTCTGAGCTGCCTTCATTGCACGTTCTACCTTTTGGTTATCTATTCTATTTCGACAAGTTCTGTGCACACAGCTTTGTTTGCTTCACATGTAGTAAGCATATCAGGACCTTCATCCAAAAGCTGTTTTCTGATTGGAAGGGTCAGTCTGCCAAGTGCGTGAAGTTTGAAAATGTTTTCGACTGTATTTTTATATCCTGTCGCTACACCTGACTTCTTACTAAATTTGCTTCCATGTGATGGATCAATCACTTTTTCCTCTTTATCAGTTTGACAGAAAACGCATAGATTCCAGTTCACATTCAATATTTCTGGTGAAACACTCGAACAACATGCATAATCCTGAAGTATAATAGTTTCTGTATGATCTGTTGCTTGCATGCTCGACTCCTCAGCAACAGGTGCACACATTGTAGTCCATGGCGACACGCTGTTGTCTCCTGCTGTAGTTTTTTCTTCAGGGATGACAGGCAGGCGTCCTTGAAATTCCTCGGAACATTCCGGCTCTTTGACACTGGAAAAGTCGTTCGCCGTTGTGCTGGGGTTCATCTTTTGTAGATGTGTTTGGGGCGACTTGAAAACCTGGTTGCCCTCGGGTTAAGTATACAGAGTCTGAAGTAGGAAAATTATATTTGCATTATGATAATGAGCATACTTCTGTAATATCCTATTGGTCCTACTCTGCCCATCTCAACACACATACATACACATCGAAAGAGAGAGAGAGAGAGAGAGAGCGTGTTCACACACACACACACACACACACACACACACACACACACACACACACACACACAACACACACCACATGCACGCACGCGCGCGCATGCACACACACACACACACACACACACGTAATTAAAATTATGCTATTAGAACAATTTAATATGTGCTTACATTGTAGGCAGTATACACTGTTTCAAAAAGTATACATGGTGTGTGCAACACACACCCTCGCACATCTGAGCACTTCTCCCCCCCCCCCCCCCCCCCCTCCCTGCTCCCCTGACATTTTGCATCCCCCATAATCTACATTGTACATGCACAGTTAAAATGCACTTATAATAAAACCTTGAAAAGTTCAACAACAAAAATCTTTCAGCATAAAAACGAGTGGCCAGGGCATTAAAACTCTCTCTCTCTCTCTCCTCTCTCTCTCTCTCTCACACACACACACACACACACACACACACACACACACACACACACCACACCACACACACACACTACTTAGTGTTGGAGACTGGAACCAGCTCGATAATAAGCTTTGATCGTCCACTCTGGCTACTTGCAACAAATTCACAGAATGGGGACTAAAAAAAAAACCCGATTCTTTCCATCGAAGGCACACACACAAAAAGAAAACAACGCTGTGCTTGCTATCTAATTGCCAAGCCATTGTCTCCAAACGTACGTTAAACGAAAAGTAAGCCATGTGGGTCGTTCCAGTTTAGGACTCTTCCATTTCACATGGGTTAGTTCATGACGTCAACGGATGCCACGCCAGTACGCGTTTATTGTTCAACCTAGCCCAAAGCCCCTGCTCGTCAGTAGAATGGCCCCTACCACTGCGCATGCCAGCATCCCGCTGCCAACGCCAGTCTGTCTGGATGGTGCAGCGTGTTCTCACAGAAACAGAAACAAATACACACACATACACTGATTATTACAAGTGTTAAATACCTTACCTGAGTAAATTATTGCAATTTTATCCATCATACGAGTATCGTATGAACTGTCGTCTGCTTAGTTCGTGCTAGCTTGTGTTCTCGATGTCTGATTCGATGAATTCAGGTTAGCCGGGGTCAACGCATGAGCGATTACACGCACCTTCGCACTTTTGCAACATTCGCAACATCATAGAGTCCTGGTTTGTTTTCTTATTTTCATTATGAAAACAAACTCAAACAGCGTGTGTCATCCTCTTAATTAAAAAAGCATTTAACGAAGTATTCATCCTGTAAATTTCATAAAATGGTAACGAAGTGAACGATCGCTATAGTAAAGTTCCAACATCAGCCTAGACTATAAGTAAGTCAACAACAGTCGCCTCCGACTGGCTGCCTAGTGCTGATGTGACATTTATCACTCCCTGTGATACCAGCACTTGGGCAATGACAGGACAAGATTAGGTTTTTAGAAAAGAAACGGGGAAAAAAACAGAGATGAGGTGTGGAGTGAGCAAAGCCAAAGCAGTACAGATGACAAAACAGAGGTGAGGTGTAGAGTGAGCAAAGCCAAAGCAGTACAGATGACAAAACAGGGAAAACAGAGATGAGGTGTGGAGTGATCGAAGCCAAAGCAGTACAGATGACAAAACAGAGGTGAGGTGTGGAGTGAGCAAAGCCAAAGCAGTACAGATGACAAAACAGGGAAAACAGAGATGAGGTGTGGAGTGAGCAAAGCAGAGCAGTACAGATGACAAAACAGAGATGAGGTGTGGAGTGAGCAAAACCAGAGCAGTACAGATGACAAAACAGAGATGAGGTGTGGAGTGAGCAAAGCAGAGCAGTACAGATGACAAAACAGAGATGAGGTGTGGAGTGAGCAAAACCAGAGCAGTACAGATGACAAAACAGGGAAAACAGAGATGAGGTGTGGAGTGAGCAAAGCAGAGCAGTACAGATGACAAAACAGAGATGAGGTGTGGAGTGAGCAAAGCAGAGCAGTACAGATGACAAAACAGGGAAAACAGAGATGAGGTGTGGAGTGAGCAAAGCAGAGCAGTACAGATGACAAAACAGGAGAAACAGAGATGAGGTGTGGAGTGAGCAAAACCAGAGCAGTACAGATAATAGAACAGGGAAAACAGAGATGAGGTGTGGAGTGAGCAAAGCCAGGGCAGTACAGACGACAAAACAGGAGAAACGGAGAAGTGAAGCACATCTTTTCCTGGTCTTTACTTTTCTTTGTGATTGATGGACAAAAGATCCAGTATAATTCTGGGCATTATTCCCAAATAATATTGTTTGATTATGCTCCAGATGTTGTAATTCTGCTGGAATTATATCTCTTCAGTGTCTCTTGCTGTAGTCTTCCCTGGCAGGGAAACAGGTCCCTGTTATAAAAGAGCCTTTTCCAAACTCACGTTCTGCTGATCAGTCGATTAGGATGGTTTATGATCTGCTTGGATAAAGTGTGCTAAGGTTAAGATCTGTGTGAGGATGATTTAAGCGATCACAGTTCGCTGCCATGAACAATACGCGCATGAAGAGAGGAAAGTATCATGCATGTGATACACAGCAGTAATTATGTTTGAAGATTATTTTTTTTTTGGACCTGATTTTCAACAATCTTGTGATGGAATCTTGGAATGCCAAGCTGCAATACATATCAGTAATGTTTCCTGGTTACGGTGAATGATCTTGATGTATATGAATTTGTACTTCCCTCTTTCCCCTGTGAGATGTAGGGGACTGTTCTTGCTATGAACAGTAGTATCCCCAGCTCCCTTGCCTTTTTGCACATTCCCCTGTTATAAATCGTTCCTGTTGTGTTGGTGCCTTTGTGTTTGTGGGAGAAGGCGCAAACATATTTAGTGACATTCAGTGACTGCAGTGGATCACTAGTTTGTTTTCACTTTTCACTGTAGCTCAACGTTTTCTTGGGAAGTCCCACTGTTGCAATTCTGTTTATGATAATTCATTTTTGGAAAGTTGATGAAATAGAAACTGTTGATATTTTTCTCCTAGATCTCATACACTGTCTTTCATATAACTGATACTATGAAGGAGTTATAAGATTCATAAAATAAACCTACTTTTATGAAATGACATCAAAGCAAAGCATGCTTTCAGTGAAAAGATGGCTGACTGGTTAGTATATAAGCCCATGAAGTGCAAGAAATCTGGGGGCTGTGGTTTGAGCATCTTGTGGGGTAGTGTTCCCCCTCCCCCCCCCCCCTCCCCCCCCCCCCCCCCCCATTTTCACTGGATGGTAGAGTTGTTTTTCTTCTTCCCATTTTCACGGGATCTAAAGAGTTGGTAAGAATATTAGTTTATCAGACGAGAACAGAATCCAAGGTGCGCGTGTAATCTGCTTTTTCGTGGATGCAAAAGAACCCACGGCAACAAGGAGGTGCCCCTGGCAATATTCATGTAGAAATGACCCCCTTTGAGAGCTAAAGCAAAATGTACACAGGTTAAACAGAAAAACATTGAAAAAGATGGCTGCAAGGGAATTTTCCTGGCAAAATTCTGCGCAAAACAATCCACTCTGAGAAGCGAACAAATATATGAAAGTCAGAAGAGGGGGAAAGAAGCCGATGCTTGCAAGGAAGTTATCCCAGGTAAAACTGAGAAATAAAAATCCACTTTAAGAGAGACATCAAAATGTAAAAAAAAAAAAAAAAAAAAAAAAAAAAAAACGCATAGAAGAAAAAATTGTGGATGGGTAACAACGAAATTATCCCTGGCAAATTGTTTTTAAAAAATCCGCTTTGAGAGGAAAACAAAAAATATAAAAAGGCAAAACAAACATGGGTGGGAAACAAACAACACAGGGAGTTATCTCAAACAAAATTCTTAACAATCCACTTTCAGAGGTAAACAAACATATAATAAACAAGGGAAAAAGATGGGTGGTCTACAGGGGAGTTATTCCTGGAATTCCTTAAGAAAACAAGCCGCTCTGAGAGAGACACAAAAACATCAACAGGCAGAAGTGAGAGAACAATGGGTGGGGAGCAGTGGAGTCATGCCTGGCACAATTTACCAACAGGCAGAAGTGAGAGAACAATGGGTGGGGAGCAGTGGAGTCATGCCTGGCACAATTTACCAACAGGCAGAAGTGAGAGAACAATGGGTGGGGAGCAGTGGAGTCATGCCTGGCACAATTTACCAACAGCAGAAGTGAGAGAACAATGGGTGGGGAGCAGTGGAGTCATGCCTGGCACAATTTACCAACAGGCAGAATGAGAGAACAATGGGTGGGAGCAGTGGAGTCATGCCTGGCACAATTTACCAACAGGCAGAAGTGAGAGAACAATGGGTGGGGAGCAGTGGAGTCATGCCTGGCACAATTTACCAACAGGCAGAAGTGAGAGAACAATGGTGGGGAGCAGTGGAGTCATGCCTGGCACAATTTACCAACAGGCAGAAGTGAGAGAACAATGGGTGGGGAGCAGTGGAGTCATGCCTGGCACAATTTACCAACAGGCAGAAGTGAGAGAACAATGGGTGGGGAGCAGTGGAGTCATGCCTGGCACAATTTACCAACAGGCAGAAGTGAGAGAACAATGGGTGGGGAGCAGTGGAGTCATGCCTGGCACAATTTACCAACAGGCAGAAGTGAGAGAACAATGGGTGGGGGAGCAGTGGAGTCATGCCTGGCACAATTTACAACAGGCAGAAGTGAGAGAACAATGGTGGGGAGCAGTGGAGTCATGCCTGGGACAATTTACCAACAGGCAGAAGTGAGAGAACAATGGGTGGGGAGCAGTGGGGTCATGCCTGGCACAATTTACCAACAGCAAAGTGAGAGAACAATGGGTGGGGAGCAGTGGAGTCATGCCTGGCACAATTTACCAACAGCAGAAGTGAGAGAACAATGGGTGGGGAGCAGTGGAGTCATGCCTGGCACAATTTACCAACAGCAGAAGTGAGAGAACAATGGGTGGGGAGCAGTGGAGTCATGCCTGGCACAATTTACCAACAGGCAGAAGTGAGAGAACAATGGGTGGGGAGCATGGAGTCATGCCTGGCACAATTTACCAACAGGCAGAAGTGAGAGAACAATGGGTGGGGAGCAGTGGAGTCATGCCTGGCACAATTTACCAACAGGCAGAAGTGAGAGAACAATGGGTGGGGAGCAGTGGAGTCATGCCTGCACAATTTACCAACAGGCAGAAGTGAGAGAACAATGGGTGGGGAGCAGTGGAGTCATGCCTGGCACAATTTACCAACAGGCAGAAGTGAGAGAACAATGGGTGGGACAGTGGGGTCATGCCTGGACAATTTACCAACAGGCAGAAGTGAGAGAACAATGGGTGGGGAGCAGTGGGGTCATGCCTGGACAATTTCACACCTCAAATCCACTTCCAGATGTAAGCAACAACAGAAATGGGTTTTTTTTTTAAAAAGCAAAAAAAAAATGGACAAGGGAAGTATCCCTGACAAAAAACAAAAAAAAATCTATCAAAAATCCATTTTTAGAGCGAAACCAAAACATACACAGGCAGAAAAAAAAATCAACATGGATGAGCATCAAAGGGAGTGATCCACGGAAAATTCTAGATAAAGAAAAAATCCATTTTTCAGAGGTAACCAAAAATACACACAAGCAGAAAAGAAAGGACAAACAAAAAGAAGAAGAAGAAAATCATGGTTTTGTGTTGTTTTTATGTCGATTGACGCACTCTTCACTGGCATGCCTGCCAGAATTTCACAGTGATAAATCTGTTGTGGGGAAGAAGTGTTGTTTACATTTCAGTCATGTGTGATACACCATATGGATGTGATAGTTCAACCCTTCTGCTTTCAGTTACATTTAGGCTGGAAGAAGCTGAATTAGTGATTTGATCACAGACTGTGTATGTGTGAGGAGTTGAATGGAAATGGATGACGTTTGTTCTGAGTGCACATATTCATTCACATGTGCATGGGTTTGCCGAGAAAAAAGGAAGAATAGATGAAATTCTGTATGTGTGTGAGTGTGTGTGTGTTTGTGTGTCTGTGTCTGTGTGTATGATGTGTGTTTGTGTGTCTGTGTGTGTGTCTGGTGTATGTGTGTGTGTGTGCGAGTGTGTGTGTGTGTGTGCATGATGTGTGGTGTTGTGTGTGTGTGTATGTGCGTTAAACAGGGTATTAAGAGAAAACTCAATTAATTTTATAGCTGTGATTTCAGATTCACCATCATGACTAGAAGATGTTTATTTTGAGTCCATATTTTGACAATGTGAAATGTATTTTTGTCATGTAAATAACACCAAGAGGATTGTCTATAACTATTTTTCACTTTTTTGATGCAACTTTATTGGCTTTTTGCCTTTTCAGAAAATTTGAAGTATATGTTATTAAGATCTGTTTCTATTTTCATTTCTTTGTGTACATACATACATGCTACTACTGTTGCCAGTGGCGATTTGTGGACCGAGTTTGTTTTTGTGTGGTTTGTTTGTTGTGGTCAGTTCAATTCATGTTGCTTATAACCCAGCTGACCGCAATGGACCATGTCAGGGCTGCCCCCTCGTCAGATACTTTGTGTGTGTGTGTGTGTGTGTGTGGCATGTGTGTGTGTGTGTGTGTGTGTGTACAATTAAGCAAGTGGAAAAGATCTAAAGGTGAGGAAAATATTAGGACTGTCTTGGCATGTTTCTTCAAACTCAAAGGCCAGCGGGCATGTTTCCACAGGAACGGTGTCTATGCAGACCAGATGGCCTTGCTCTGCATCATTTTGAGCAGTCACTTCATAGAATATGAGAAGGCATTCCACAACATGGACAGAGGAGCTCAGAAAACTGCCCAAGCCCTATGAGAAAATATATATACAAGAAGCTTGTCTTCCTTATTCAATATACCTACCCAGACATGTCATGCAAGGTTGCTCATGTGGGCTAACTATCAGACAGTTCTGAGGTCAACACTTTTTGAGTTCATCAAGTATGTTTACTGCCGCCTTCCTTCTCCTTCTGGTCACAGACTGAATCACCAGGACGACCACCACAGGCAGGAACTATGGAATACAACGGACAAACTGGACTCAGCTTGAATGTTTTCACTCTCGATTTGGCGCTTCTCTCATGCAGCTGTAACTATGTTGCAAGACAAGGCCTGGCAACTACATCAGCTGTGGCAGGGCTCAGGATCAAGAGAAAACAGACCTCACAGAGATCAACTCTACTGCCAACATGCCAGCCACCCCGAAGGTAGACAGCCAGTCATGGAGGTCGAGTCCTTTGTGTACTGTAAAGTTGGGGTGGGCACAGGGGCATAGACCATGTGTCCCTGTGAAGTGTGGTCGACAGCCAGGGCTGCTTGGACTGAAAAAAAAATCACTGCCAGAACAGGTAATGTATGAGCTGCCTTTGTCATGCTGTAGACATCTGAAACGCTAGAAAACAAAAAATCGACACAAGACACAAAACTGCACAGGGTCAATTCCAGCGTCAAGTCAGTCCTGCTGCACAGCTCCGAGACGCGGAAGAAAACCAACATAATGCTGCAGAAGATACAGACTGTAATGAACACCTGTCTGCAGTGAATTGTAAAGTGGCTGGACAAAGTCAACAAGGAAGAGTTGTGGCAAACAGCAGGACAGCCGCCAGTCACTATGCAGATTCCGAAGAGGAAGCGGGGTGGAATAGGACACTCCCTCAGGAAGCCAGTATCCAACACTGTCCATCAGGCTTTGAGCTGGAACTTGCAGGAGAGAAGGAAGAGGGGACAGCTCAGAAAATGTGGAACTGAGACACGCAGATTGAGCTGAAGGGGAAGGGAACCCACTGATGAGTAGGGCAGCCCTGAATCTGGTCCACTTGAAAGCTAGTGTTGACGGCCTTAGCTCCAGTTTTATTTGGAGGGCCATAGTGAGTACGTGTTTCACAAACTCATCGACCTCATATCACATAATGAATCTGATTTTTGTTAAACTTTTCAAAACATGATTTTATGCAATACATTGAAAAGCTCAACTCTGTTTTTCAGTTGAGGAATTTTCATGTGAATTACATTTTTTTTCTTGTGAAAATTACAAAGATGTTAGTTTATCATGCAAAAATCACAGATTTATATTCTTGTTTTAAAGGATGAATATATTATTTCTGTTTACCTTTTCAGAAATTTTACAACTGTATGTTGTTAACTTTTCCTGTCTTTGGCGTGGATAATGAAGCTGATTTTTTAAACAAATAATGATTGAGTCTGAGTTCTTCGTTTTGTTACACACACACTCACAGAGAGAGAGAGAGAGAGAGAGAGAGAGAGAGAGAGAGAGTGAGTATTTGTAATTGAGTCAAATCACCGCGGAGTTTCAGTCTCAAAAGTCTAGTCAAGTCATGATATCTGTAGCCGAACTGACCACTAAGGCTCCATCAGGGATGTAAGCAAGTTAACAACAGAACTATGCACAAATTAACCGGCTAAAACTGAAAAGCAAGTCAAGCACTGACTGAAAGACGGACGTAAAACAAAGTCTCTCACCAACCACGTGGACAGTTTTACTGCTGATCTTTGAGATGCCGAAGAATGGTGTCCCAGAGAAATTACAATGATGGAACTGTCGAGAATCTCACAGGTCCAAACTGCTACCATGACAGGTCACTGGACGTGTGACAAACCTGTTGATGGAGTATTTCCAATGCTGGGTGTGGGAGAAATGCCGGAGTAGACGGTCAGATTCTGCGGTGGTGTTGGTACCCCCACCATGGAGATCGTTTTCTGCCTGCCTGCAAGATCGCACAAACACTTTGCAGATCTTCCCTTGATTATAGCAGGGCAAGCAGTGAGTACGGTCTGAAAGAATGACTTTTTATGTTACAAAAAAGTTTCAGTATTCCTTGAAAATATACCACTTCATACATTGTTAAATTCATATGTATACAATTACATTGCAGCGTTCAGTGGAAAATTTGTAACAGCATAATTCCTTGCTGAACGGATCCTGGATTACCATCTGATCTGAATCCACCCCCAAAATAAAAGTGGGTATGTCTTGAGTCGCATGCCATCTTTGAGTCACTTGCCATCTTTCCCCTCAGTTATTTTTGCACTACTGCGAAAAAGGGAGCAGAATGCCCCAGTCTTTCCCTGTCAGTATGTAGCCTCTCCACCAGCAAGCACTATGTAGGCCTCCTCGTGGCGACACACGTCAACTGCGACCTTACGGACTCAGGCTAAACTACAAGGGTCTCGCAGGAAGTCTACAGTCGTGTGGCATGCAGGCCCATCGGTGTGTGGATGCGCCCTGGTGCCCACGAACCAGTCTCCCAGATATGGGTCAAATAGCTTCACTGCCGTGTGGATGTCTCGGGAGAGACAAAGGGTAAGGAAGTAACCCTGAAAGAAAATCCAGTGTGAAGCCCCAAAGGCTTTTGGTCGACACACCATGACACCTTCCGGCAACTCCTGCACTGCGCTGGCACCATACTGCGCTGGCTTGTCCTTTACGATATGTGGTGTCCTGAGAACCTTGTAGGTTCGAAGTCTGCTTTCCTGTGAACCTTTCAGTTTTAAAGATTAATGGTTTTCTGGGAATCTTAGTTTAAGGTTCGTGCTCTCCCAAGAACCTTATAGTTTCAAGGTCTGTGCTGTGCAGAGAACCTTATAGTTTCAAGGTCTGTGCTCTCCCAAGAACCTTATAGTTTTAGAGTCTGTGCTGTATGTGCATGTGCGCGCGCGTGCACACACACACACACACAATGCAATACAATATTCATTCCTTTTGCCCCTTTTGGGGTAAAAGGTGTTCTACAGGTGTTCACCAGGTGTTCTACAAACACACATACAGAGAGAATTGGAATTCCTGCTTAGAGAATTCCTCCTAAGTCAATTCGTACTAACTGGAACTACGACAGTGACAGAAAAGACGATCAATGGCCTGGAACAAAAACAAACAAACGCACGAGAAATCATTAAATGTACTCACCCCAACAGATAAGTAAAATATATGACGAATCTGATCTGAAGAAATTTGCACAATGACACTGAGGAAGAAGAAGTGGGCGAGGAGAGAGAGAGAGAGAGAAGTAATGAATAATCTTATTCTGTGCGAATATCCTATTGGAAGCTATTCTGTGCGTGACTATCTCCATATCCAAGGACCGGTAATGGTCACAACACACGGTGTCGTTCCAGTTAGACGCGTTCCTTTTGGACGTGTGCCAAACAGGCGCGGCTGTTTAGACGCGTACCTGTTAGACGCGTGCCTGTTAAACGGACCCTCGCCCAACACACGGAGAGGTAGCCAGTGGGTGTGGGGAAAGGGGGTCTCCTCCCCAACAAGATCATTTGCAGATATTTGATTCCCCTCCCCCTCTCCCCAATCTTCCCGCCCCCCAGCGCTTCCCCTCCCCCCTTCCCTTCCCCCCCCCCCCCCCCCCCCCCCCCCCCCCAATCCCCTCGCCCAATTCCCCTCCGACGCCTCCCTTAGTCGTTTTAACCATGTTTCCTTCTTTGTCACCAGCTTTTTCCACAACACTGCAAAATGGTCGAGGAATGTTCACACTTGCACTGAATGCTGTATGGGATGTGTTGTACTCCAAATCCTCGGTCTGTTTGCTGTTTTCACAGTCGCTCTCGATCTGTGCACGTCTTGACAATTCTGTCGAATGGGAAGGGATAGAAAACATGTTCGCCTTTTTTTGCAACATGTTAACTGTGGTTCCGTGACAAGCGTACAGCTAACAGTTCATTTCCTGGCTGCCACTCACTCATCGCATCATTTACACATTCACTACAGCTGGGGATGGGCTGCAAAGCTGTCAAACAACCTTTTTTGTTTGGTTTGGTTTCATTTTCCACCAGAAACATCACCAATGATTAGCGGCCATGTTGTAGGTCTGATAACGTCATCATTATCACGTGATTTTCCGCTGTCGTCATGTCCTGTTCCACCGCTGAGTCCTGGATTTTCAGGGAGCGGAGCGGAGAGAGAGTGATTAGCGCCCTTTATCCACCTCGGTCAAGTCACCCGCCATGGGGTCTGGTCGTCGTCGGCTGTTCATACGGCTGTTGGGGTGGATGATTTGGAGGTAGGGGTCTGGAAAGGAGCTGTTCAAAGTTGGGATGAGTGTGGTGTGTGTGTGTGTGTGTGTGTGTGTGTGTGTGTTGCGTGTGTGTGTGTGTGTGTGTGTGTGAGAGAGAGAGAGAGAGAGAGAGAGAGAGAGAACACGTAGGCCTACTTGTTTTCCACTCATTTGGTAAAAAATATTTACGTAGATGTTTAAACATTCCAACTGAAATGAAGCAATCCTCAGTTAGTGTACGAATAAACGAAATCGACCCAACTAATACAACACCATTAAAGACATAGTCGCGTTAAAGTTAGTAAAAGCTGAAAAAATGTGACAAATTCAATAACAAATCCACGCAAAAGGGAAGACATGAGGAAGGAACTAGGGGAAGACAGACAGAGCATCGATTGTCCACAAAAGCGACCAGCATCAGGACGCCAAGAGGAACCACGCCACAGGAGACTTCAACGCACACTGTCGAGTCACTTCGGTAGTGTTCAGTGGTTCCTGCTCTAATCCAGTATACCACCCACCTGCTGAGCCAGTAACCAACCACCCCTCTCTCTCCTCTCTCTCTCTCTCCCTCTCTCCCTCTCTCCCTCTCTGTCTCTCTCTGTCTCTGTCTCTCTTTCTTACTCCCCCCTCTCTCTCACTCTCACTCTCTCTCTCTCTCTCTCTCTCTCTCTCTCTCTCTCTCTCTCTCTCTCTCTCTTCCTTCTGTTTGACTCTCCGCCATGTCATTATTACTTTTATGAACAGTCTGCTTATCATTGTAGAATTAGATTACAGTGCTGTTATGTTGAATTGTCAGTATGAATGATATGTGTTGAAATAATGTGTGCATGACAAGGACAGAGTGACAGGGAACGCGAGAGAAAAGAAAGAACGAAGAGCCATGACCTGGGTGAGGCCAGGTTGGCCATTGAGTGTGAAGGAGATCAGGGCTGAAACACTTGTCTAAGAATTGGCGAGATGGTGGTGGTAGTGTTCTTCACTTTAGACTCGCTGTCAATAGAATTTTTCCCTACTGTCTACCACGTTTACACGTCAATGAAGCGAAACATGCACTCGCTGTCGCACTTGTTAGTTCACGGTGAGCTACGAACCTCAATGAAATGTTCTGAACTTCTTCAGGCAGACTGTTGCTTCTGTCTGACCACTCAGTCATTCAAAGACATAACTGTGGCAGGCGCAGTTTCTTGCCAAAGTTGGACACCACACCTGAGTCGCATCCTTAGCTATAGCCAAGGTCTCCGTGTCTTCAAGGCGCCCCCATCTGCCATTCTGGACTGAGAAAGTGTCGCGTCCCACTTCTGGAAAGCGCTGTACTATGTGCCAGTTAGGGCTGGAATGGACAGAGAAAGTTTGTGTCCCACTTCTGGAAAGGGCTGTATTATGTGTCAGTTAGGGCTGGAACGGACAAAGCTATTTCAAACTCCGGACCACCTTCTACACGGCGGGTATGGTGTGTTCTTGAAGTTCCAGGGCGATTGTTTCGGATGAGGGATTAGAACCCCGTACCACTTTCTACACTGCGGGTATAGTGTGTTCTTGAAGTTCCAGGGCGATTGTTTGGGATGAGGGATTAAAACCCCGTACCACTTTCTACACTGCGGGTATAGTGTGTTCTTGAAGTTCCAGGGCGATTGTTTGGGATGAGGGTTAAAACCCCGGACCACCTTCTTCTACACGGCGGGTATAGTGTGTTCTTGAAGTTCCTGAGCGATTGTTTGGGATGAGGGATTAAAACCCTGGACCACTTTCTACACGGCGGGTATAGTGTGTTCTTGAAGTTCCAGGGCGATTGTTTGGGATGAGGGGTTAAAACCCGAAGTGCTCCCCAGAGAGCGCTAGTGTCTGGAATGACAGAAACACCAAAATCATTGCCAAGATCAGACTGATGCGCTCCCTGGTCATTGTCATATTTCTCCATGCCTGTGAGACGTGGACTCTGACAGCTGAACTTGAGAACAGCTTCCAGGCGTTAGGGATGTGATGTTTCTGCAAGATCCTTGGCATCTCATGCAAAGACCACGTTACCAACTTGGGGGTCCAGACCCGAGTAAGACAAGCCATTGGACCATATGAAGACCTGCTGTCCACAGTGAAAAGAAGGAAAATGAGATGGTATGGTCATGTATCAAGATCAATGGGACCTGCCAAAGCCGTTCTACAGGGAACTGTGTGAGGAGGCAGAAGGAGAGGAAGACAGAGAAAGAGATGGGAGGACAACATCAGTGCATGGACCGGCCTCACACTCAGCAAACTGCCTAAGAGTGTCTGAGACCTGGGAGGAGTGGAGGAAGCTGGTTGCTAAGTCTTTTGTGGCGCCCCAACGGTCTTCAAGATTCCGTGATAGGTGGTAGGATAATAGTCTATTCCAGAGATATAGGCCAGCGTGGTTGACCAGGAATATTCGCCTCTCATGTACAGTCTGAAAATCATGTTTATTCCGTTGCAAGCGGTATCTAGTCTACTTTTCCTTCCCTGGTTACCACTCACTTACTGCATCATTTACAAGTTTAACCCAAAATTGGGTGAGGAAAGCGCTTTGGAAAATTGACCGCGTGTATGTGTGTGTGTGTGTGTGTGTGTGTGTGTGTGTGTGTGTGTGTGTGTGTGTGTGTGTGTGTGTGTGCGCGCGCGCGCGCGCCCCCCCCCCCCCCCCCCCCCCCCCTCCTTTTTTCATCACCTGAAGCACATTAGGTCATTGGAGCAGTTGTCGACAATTCTGTTCTGACCGCCTCACTATCATTTATCATATGACTATCCTCACTCTCATTATCATGTGACTATCCTCACTGTCATTTATTATGTGACTATCCTCACTATCATTTATCATGTGACTGTCGTCAGTATCATTTATCATGTGACTATCCTCACCATCATTTATCATGTGACTATCCTCACTGACATTTATCATGTGACTATCGTCAGTGTCATTTATCATGTGACTATCCTCACTATCATTTATCATGTGACTATCCTCACTGTCATTTATCATGTGACTATCGTCAGTGTCATTTTATCATGTGACTATCCTCACTATCATTTATCATGTGACTATCGTCAGTGTCACTTATCATGTGACGATCCTCACTATCATTTATCATGTGACTATCGTCAGTGTCATTTATCACGTGACTATACTCACTGTCATTAATCATGTGACTATCGTCAGTGTCATTTATCATGTGACTATCGTCAGTGTCATTTATCATATGACTATCCTCACTATCATTTATCATGTGACTATCCTCACTATCATTTATCATGTGACTATCGTCAGTGTCATTTATCATGTGACTATCGTCAGTGTCATTTATCATATGACTATCCTCACTATCATTTATCATGTGACTATCCTCACTATCATTTATCATGTGACTATCGTCAGTGTCATTTATCACGTGACTATCGTCAGTGTCATTTCCCGGGATTTTTTTTTTCCTTTGTGAAGAATAAAAGAATATATTGTCAAGTTTGTCTGTCTGTCTGTCTGTCTGTCTTCTCTCTCTCTCTCTCTCTCTCTCTCTCTCTCTCTCTCTCTCTCTCTCTCTCTCACTCTTCCTCCTCCTCATCCTCTCCTCCTCCTACCTCTCTCATTTCACCCTACCTTTCTCCCTCCCTGTCTCTCTTTCTCCCTCTCTCTCTCTCCTCTAGGGGTAAGGGGCCCTTCCTTTTTTCTTTTTTTTTGACAGTACCGAGAAAAATAAAATATTTCTTCGATGACTGGTAGCGGAAAGTTGCTCCTTCCACCACTGGTAAGAGAGAGGGTGGAAGTTAATACTGATACAAGAACTACTCTATGATTCTAATAGAGAAAAAACACTCTGAGTCCATCCCCAGAGTACCACACTTGCCACCACCCCCTTCCTCTCCCCCCTTCTCTCTTTCTCTCCCTTTCTCTTTCCCCCCCCCCCCCCCCCCCCCCCCCCCCCCCCCCCCTTCTCCCCCCCAAACTAAAGGGCCCACGCGCCAATAACGGCTTTTAAAAATGTTTGGTAGAGAGAAAGTGATAGTACATACTGTTTTTGGGTTGTGGGGGGGGGGGGGGGGGGGGGGGGGGGGGGGGGGGGGGGGGGGGGGGGGGGGGGGGGGGGGGGGGGGGGGGGGGGGGGGGGGGGGGGGGCGGTCATCTTTGCCCTGCTGTCCGATTAAATTAAATTGTCTCCCTCTCTGTCTTCTGCGGTCTCGGTCTTGTCGGGTGCATTTTTGGTTTTCCCTTTGGGGAAGGGGTTAAATGTCTCTCTCATTGCGAAACCGTCGTTCTGTGTGGTGTGTGTGTGTGTGTTTTGGGGTGTTTGGTGTGTGTGTCTTTTCCCAAGTAACATATTTTTTTTTTTGGGGAAGCTAAACTGTCTGTCTCTTTCGTGTCACTGTCTGTTCTCTGTCTGCCCTTTTTTTTCTGTCTGCCCTTCGCCCGGGGCATGTAAATAATTGTTTCTTTGGGGGAAGCGGTCACTGTCTGCCCTCATCGTGTCACTGTCTATTCCCGTCTGTGTGTCTGCCCTGTCTCTGTGCATGTAATAAATTGTTTCTTTGGAAGCGGGGGTTTTAAACTGTCTCATTCCCACGGTTTTTTTCCTCTGTCTGCTGGTGTTTTGGGTCGGTGAAAAACGGTTTTTTTGAGAAGCTGTCCATCTGTCCCCTTTCGTGTCACTGTCTTTTTCTCTGTTTCGTCTGTGTCAGGTACAATACTGTTTTTTTGGGAAATGGTCATCTTGCGACTTTTCATTCATAAGCTCGATAAATTTTAAATTAAGAAAAACGAAAACGATCCCATGACGTCTATTCGCTCGGGGGGCTGGAAAAAATATTTCTATGCCCAAAGAAAAAAACAAAATTGTTAGTTTTTGTTTTAAACGGCAGTACTTTAAAAATTCAAGCGTCATGAAAAATTTGGGCATTTGAAATTAAAATAATAAAAAAATTTTTTACAATCGTAGGGTTGGAAAACCATCGTAATGACCAATCGCGATTGCCAAAGGCAGGGGTTTCTCTGCCCGCGCATGTGCATTAATTATTAACCGTTGCATTTTACGATCTGATCAACCCGTCGACGGGGAAATTGGCTCCGCAAGAAAGGTCAAATTATTCGAAGCAAAAAATTTTTGGGAAAGGGAAATCATTGGGCCGGACTAAAGGGGCCTACGGGGCATGGGACACCCCCCAAAACTTTTAGGGGGAAAGCCCCTAAAACAGTCTCATCGTTCCGGGGGAAGTCTTTTAAGCCGTAGCCCAATAGAAGACTGTGTTGAGGTAAATAAATCAAAAATCATTTTTTTCGTATAGCGAAACCCAAAATTTATTTAAATATAACCGTATTAAGGCACATTTAACCGATTCATAATATTTGTGCGCCCCGATCATTTAAAATCTTTTAAAATTAAATTTTTTCGGGTTTTTCCCGGGTCCAACAGGGAAGATTGATCGTAAGGTTTCCCAATTTTCATCTTTTGCTCCCCCATCAATGGGTGTTCCCATGTACAAAACCAAAAAAAAAGTAAATTCTATTTCAGCTCACCGTTGTATGAAACCCAAATATTTAGAAAAAATTTTGATATTTTGTGAATGCAGTTTTTTAAATTAAAAAAATGTAAACGAGTTTAATTTAAGAACGAAGCATTTTCCTCGGATCAAAGTGATCTGTATAATATGAAAAATTGAGGGCCATTTGATTAAAACGTTAAAGGGATTAAATATAATTGAAAATTTCATCAAGAATTAACCTTGGCGAAAAAACTCGTCAAGGCAGATTGGGAATTTTCCCCGAATACTTTTTTTCCCTTCTTTGTTGATGAGTTTTTTCGTAAAGCAATTTTTAAAGGAAACCCAAATTTGAAAATGAAGAGCAAGCTGTCCCAATTGTAAAGTGGGGTTTTGAGCGTGTAAGGGGGGATTGGGTGAGGGTGCCACTATAGGAAAGATCAAACAATTTTTATCTTCCCGGCCTGTTTTTACTCCTGTCCTTTCCACTCCGTTTTTACTACTACCCTTATCTCTCCGCATCTTTACCCTTCACCTTCGGCACACATCTTTATCCCCTTTAACATCCTTCGCGGGGGAACGGCGGGTGTGCCCGACCTTACCGGGATCTGAAAGAGAACTGTAAACCTCACAGAACCCCGGGAACGCTCCCCCGTTCCGTAAGCTGGTGGCAATCACATAAAAAACATCCCCCCCACATTCAAGCACGCTCCCAAACACACTCAAAACTTTTTTCCTTGTAAAATTTTCCCTTGTGCTTTAACAAATTCTGTTGGGGAATTCCGGGGAAAAGTTTTTTTGTGGGCCACGGGGGGGGAAAAATTCGAACCCGTGTATTTTAAAAGAACCCGGAAGTGAAGAAGGACAAGACTTGGTTATTTTTAGAAATGTGTTTGATCAATATCTTTTTTTATGTGTTTCTTTCATGGGAAACCCAAACGGACATCAACATTCAAAGAAACCCAAACACATTTTCACTGCAGATCATCATCTTTTTTTAAAATTTTTTAAATAAATTCAGTTTTTGTATTCAAAGATAAAACCCTCTTATTTCCACTGGGGGGAAAGGGGGGTGAAGGGGTGGGGACAAAACTTGATTTTCCCCTACTACGGTCTTCGTTCTTGCCTGAGCAATAAAAACCACATTTATAGGGGGTCTTATTAAAAACGGCCACTTTTAATAGGGGGCTCGCCCCGGGGATCTTCGATCGAAAGTACCGGGGAAAGGGTTTCAGTGACGCAGGCAAAAATTGTAAAACCGAAACCCTTTTCCCCTTTTTTTCTAGGGGGGAGGTTTGGGCGGTGCGCTCTGTGATCTATTATAGGTGTTGCCATCAAAACCATAAAAAAGAAAATTTTTAAATTTCACCTTTTTGTTCAAAAATCTTTTAAAAAATTTATTTCGTTAGTCGCGACGCTATTTGTTTTTTAAATTTCCCTAATCCTAGAAAAGGCCCAACACAGTACAGAAAAAAGTAGCAAACCTTGGGCCATTTTCACGGTCATTTTAAACCACCCCTTTTTTTAAACTTTTTAAATTAAAACTTTTTTACTAAAATCCTTTGTGAAAAAAGAAAAATTTTTTCGTTTCAAGTTGCCGGGTTAGTGCAATCTTGACTTTACGGAAATTGGAAAGTTTGGCAGGGGTTTTTGTATTGTGTGGGTTTTGGGCCCACAAAATTAGAGTAAAGTTTTGTATACCCCTAAAGCGGCATTTCAACGTAAGCTTTTAAAAGGGGAAAGGCGAGGGGCCCCAGGGGCTTTTTGGGGGCGGGCGCCGCCCAAATTTTTGTGAATGTACGTAACGATAGGGGAGAAAATTTTTTCAGCACGTCCGTTCGCAGTTATATTTTTCGTTGGGTAGCTGTGTGAACAAACCGTGGTTTTTTTTTGTTGCGTTTTTTTGAATACACGTTTTTGGGGCTCGAGTGGGGTTTTAACCCCTTTTTTACTAAAAGGGGTTTTTGTGTAGTTTTTTTTCCCAGTCGTGGTGGGAAGTTGTTTCTTTAACTCTGTTTTTTTAAAACCGTGGGGGGGTCAATATCATTTTGGAAATTAAACGCGTAAACGGTGTTGGGTTTCCGTTTTATTTTTTTTTAAAAAATTTGAAAAGACAACAATTTGGCAGGGGTAGGCGACATGCCGACAAGAAAGTCCCGATTTCGGCATCTGCCACTGACAAAAAGTCAGTCTCAGCAAATTAAAAACTATGCGAAAATTCCAAAAAGGGAAAGGGCCGGGGCACTAGACGGGCCAAAAGGAAGGGAAACTCCCTCTTTAAATCAAGGAAAAAGAAAAACGAGGGAACGGGGAAAGGGAACCCAAAAACCGAGAGGAACGTGAAAAGGAAAGAGATCGAAAGAAAGAAACCCCGAGAGAAAATTTAAACAGCTAGAGTTACCCAGAGTAAAACGGGAAGCAGGGTGATCCCAAAACCAAGTGCTAGCCCCCCAAAATCCTTTTCTTCAACGTAGTGTCGGCAAAGGGTAAAAGTTACCTTACTTAAAAAACAAGGACGACCTTGGGTCATTTTTTGCTCAGGGGAAAATGAGCAGTCATCAAGGGAGGGAAACGAGGAAAGGGGGGTGCCAGGTTACTCCATTACTCAAGGGCAGAGCAAGGGGAAGGGGAATTAAAACTACCCGGGCAAAAGTCGCGGACAAAAAAACCCATAAAAACGGGCACTTTTGACAAGTACCAACCGAGTGCGGGTCATTGCGAAAAATTTTTTCGTACACACGTAAAGGAGCACTGACACTCCATTGTCATTGGGGGATGGGTTTGTCTATGTGGCTAAAAAAGGGGTTTGGGTTGAATTTGCCCCAACAGGACAGAAAAGGATTTAAAAAAATTTTAAATTTCCGGGGAAAAATTTTTCGGGAAGCTTTGCCTTTTGATCGGGCCAAAAATTGTCAGAGAGAGGATCCACAGACTGGAAAGGAACCCGGGTTGCAGAAAGCAGATCTTTTGAACAGACGGGGGGGGGGGGGGGGGAAAAAAACCTTGTGGAGAGGAGTTACCCGTGACGAAAACCCCTGATCATCGTGGGAAATGGTCAGGGGAAAGGGAAAAAACAGAGGTCCACACAAGGAAGCTGGGAAGGGGGGTTTAACCCAAAGGGGATCTGTCCCCTGACAAGGGAGGAAAACACGGAAAAAATTACGTTTCCCAAAGATAAAGGGGTTACCGATGTGGGGGAAACCACTTTCACCAAGGGTTTGCACCCAAAAGAGAAATGCCCACAGCAAATGTGAAACAAAACGAAAACGGTTTGAAACAGTGTCCCAACAAAAGGGATTCAACAGTTTTGTGATAGTTGTAAGGGTTCGGGAAATTAAAACCCTTAAATTGCAGGGTAAAGCAAGGAGAAACGGGGGGAATCTTTTAAGACACGGGCTCTACCATGACAAACGTGAGGAAGGACTTAGTTCCAGAGCATTGCTAACAGGTCAAAAAAAAAAGGTTATCATTTGGCATCGTCATCAGCCCAAACAAAATCTTCCTGTGGCGAATTTTACACAGGGAAACCCCCTACTTCTCGACAAAACGAAAACCCCGTTAGGGAAAAAACCCTTTGGGCCCAGTTTTAAATTGGAAAACACGCAAGCAAGAAAGAGGGGGATCAAAATTTACCTGTCTATCCCCAACCAAGGCAGCAGTCCCCGGGTAAACAAATAAACCGCTAAAGATTAAAAAGCAACATGCACCCTTGAAACTCCCAGATTTTGAAAGAAAACAAAAAAAAAGGACCCACCCACTCAAAAAATTTTGTTTGAGGGCCCCCAAAACCCCGACAACGCACGTACCAGAAAAACAGGGGTTAAAACCCCTCATTTATGATCAAAAAAAGGGGAATACGGAAAAGGAAGGGGGGCGTACACCAACGCCGCAACATATCCAAGTTGGGAAACCCGGGAAAACGAGATCTAAGGGAAACTAAAAGTAGCTCATGACATACCTATGCGGGGACACCCCGGGAAAGACGAAACGAAAGACGTCTGCTACAGATTTCTTTTGGCCAGGAGTGGAAGGGGGACGTAAAAAAAAAATTGTGCGTCATGCGATACGTGCCAGAGATGATCGGCAAAATAGTTTTTAGGAAAGCACCATTTTTCCGAGATGCCGCTGATGGGAGAAAACCTTTCCAAACGTTTTTGCAGGGGAAAATGCCCGGACCCATAAAACCCCCAAATGTCTCATCGGGGAAGAGAAACTTTCTCACCGCACCCGATTAGGGCTACGCTTTTTACGCAAAGCAACAGCACTCCAAAACATCAACCCCGAAGCAGGGGCGGGAAGATTGTGGAAATCGGGACCGAGTGGGAATACCAACACAAATTCTCAGGGCCCGGGGTACAATTTCTTTCTGGACAAGGGCAAAGGTCAACAGACTTTTGGGAACATTAAAGGATCACCCAACCCCCCAACCCAAACCCAGACCAACGGACTAGGGGGAAAGTTTCAATGGCACTTTTGAAGGTCATGTTGAAGAAATTTTGGGGTTTGGGGACCCAACCCAAAAAAAGGGGACAAAAATTTCTTCCTGCAGAATTGTTCCTTACGGGGAAGCACCACAAGAATCACTAAAGTTCCACCGTTTGAACTACAAAAATGGGAGAAAAGGCGGGGCCCAAATTTGAAATGTTTTAAAAACAAAAATGGACAGACGAGGAGCTAAAACAGACGCAAAAACAACGCGGAATATTTTCATTGATCGGGAAGGAGGGGAAACAAAAAAACATGCAAGATAGCTCGTGACAATCTAGCCCGGGCTCCCGGGACGACGGGGCGAAGCATTTAAAACCGGAAAAGAAGATGAAACATCTCATTCCGGGAAAAAAAAGTATTAGTGCTGCTTCCACAGAAACATAACAAGCTCCAGAAAACAGGGAAAAAGGACCGTACCCCCTTTCCAAAAGAGTAAACCCGTCGATTCCCAAGATTGAGATAAAACGAAAGGGAAAGAAACTTCCCCACGTCAATCCCTTTAAAAGAATCCCTTGGGAAGAAAAGGGAAATTGAAACAACAGAGTACGTCGCAGTTTTTAGCAGGAGGAGGATCTGAAGATATCTGACTGACCATATCCATTTCATACCTTTGAAGAGAACCGAGGACCCACCCAAGTTAATATGGACCAAAAAGCAAACCGGGGAAACAAGACGGAGCGGAAACATTGTTGGGCGTCATGAAAAATACCCGGGGAAACGTATCCCCCTTTGGGGGCCTTTAGAAACGAAAGGGTGCCGTTTTTCACAAGGATAAAGGAGGAAATTATTGATGACAAAAAAATTTCAAAAGAGTCCGCAACATTATTAAACCACTTTTTGATCGCTTCCGAGACTTTGGGGGAAACCCTTTGAGGCAATAAATGCCATACTCAAGAAACTACATAGCAGTAAAACATTTGTTAAAAGGGTGAAGCACTCGGGAATCCTCAAATGAAATTTTAAAATTTGGAAAAATTTGCAGAAAGTTGCGTATAATTTGTTTATTTGATCCTAAAATCAGTGTTTTTTTAATGATAGCATTTTACGGAAATTCGACTTTTTAATGGACTGCCCCTTTTTTCCCTAAGGGGTTTTGGGGCTTAAATAGGTTTTTTTTTCGCTAAAAAGGGGGGGTATTTGTGACTTTCTTTCAAAGCCAGTCTTTTTCATTAAAAAATGACGCAATCGATCCCATGACGTCTTTTTCGCTCGGGCTGGTTTAAAAATTTTACTATTTCAAACGACAAAACAAATTTTGTTTTTTTTTTCCCTTTAAAGGGCATACGTTTAAAATTTTTCAAGCGTCAGGCAGACTTGAAATTTGTATTAAAAAAAAATCTTTACAATCGTGGGGAGGAAAAACCCCAACGTACGCCCAAAACGCGATTATCCAAGTGTCAGGGTTTTCTCTGTCCCCCGCATGTGAAAGGAAAAATTAACCGTTTGCATCTTACGACCCGATAAAACCCCGGCCCGACGTAAATTTGGGTTTCCGCAAAAAAGGGTCCAATTATTCGAGACCCAAAAAACCTTTTGGGAAATTTTTCCATTTGGGGCCCAACTGAAGGGGCACTACGGGAAATTGGACGACCCCCAAAATTTTTTAACGGGGAAAAAACCCTAACGAGTCTCATCGTTCCGTGGGCGAGCCCCTGTTACTGTGGAAAAAAAGGCTGTGTTGGGGTAAATAGATCAAAATCATTTTTTTCGTAAAAAGAAAAAAAAATTTATTTCAAAAATAACCAAATTAAAGGGCACCCTTACCGATTCAATAATATTTTGTGCGCGGCGATCTTTTTAAAATGCCTGAATTAAATTTTTCCCGGTTTACCGGTCAAAAAAAGTATGATTGATCGTAGAGCTGTCTTTTTTCACTTTTTTGGGCCTCTCATCATATCGGTTGCCATGAACTAATCCATATAAGTAAATCTATTTCAGCAAAAACCGTTGTATGCAACCAATTTTTAAGAAGATGTAAATATTTTGGGGGAATGCAAATTTTTAAATTTAAAGAATCGAAAACGATTCAATTTTAAAAACAAAGCTTTTTCCCCGGTTCAAATGATCTGTAAATAAAATAAATTAAACGCCATTTGTTTAAATTTCTTTTTTCAAGGAAAAAATAAATTGAAATTTTAAACAAAAATTAAGCCTTGGCGAATAACTCTCAAGGAAATTTGGGAAATTCGAATACATTTTTCCTTTCCCTTTGTTGATGATTTTATCGTAAAGAAATTTTTTTAAAGGGAAACCAATTGTAAATGAAGAGAAAGCTATTTGAAATTTGGGGGGGGGGAAATGGGGTTTTAAGCGTGTAATGGGGGGGTTTAGTGATGGGGCCACTATGCGCAAAAATCAAAAATTGTTATCTTGGGGCCGTTTTACTCCTGTCCGGGTTCTCACTCCTTTTTTTACTATACCCTACAACCCCTTATCATCTTCCCCTGCATCTTTACTTCACCTTGGGCACACACCCTTTATCCCCCTACATCCTTCGTGGGGAGGAACGTGCGGTTGTCGCCCCAAACCGGATCTGAAAAGAGAACTGTAAAACCCCAGCGGAACCCGGGAACGAAAACAAATCCGTAAAAGCTAAGGGGAAATTTCCCCAAAATACATCCCTCCAAAATTAAAGGCAGGGCTCCCAACACACCAACATTTTTTTTGTATTTTTTTCTTGTGCAAAACTAAATTCTGTGTGTATTCGGGGAAGTTTATTTTTGTAGCCACAGCGGCCCAATCGATACTGTCAAATGCAAGAAGTGAAGTAAAAGAAGGACAGAGACTTGGTTATCATTAGAAAAAGTCCCTTTTGATAAAATTCTTTTGAAATGTGATTCATTTCATAGGAAAAAAGGGCCCTAAACATTCAAAGAAACCCCAAACGTTTTTATTCACCGCAGATCATCATCATCTTTATTCAAAATTTTTAATTAAATTCTTTTGTTGTATAAAAGATCAAACCTCAAAAATTCCATCTGGGAAAAAAAGTGAAGGGTGGGGACGAAAGCTTAAACTTTCCAATTTAGGGTCCAAATCGTTTTTTCCCCCTGAAATTCAAAAAACATTTATGAAGGGGGTTTTAAAAAAAAAACGTCACAACCCTTCCCCTGTCTAAATCGGGGGTCACGGGTCTTCTGCTTCTATTTGTAAAGTACATCCCCTTTTTACTCTGGGAAGTGGTGATCTGTCTGTCTGTCTAAATGTGCCCCGTGCCCTGTTTTTTTTGTCTGCCTGCCCATTGGGGTCCGTTTTCTTTTTTCTGTCTGCTGTCTTTATTTGTGTCTGTGTTTTTCTCTGGCATGCTCCCACAGACGTTTTTCCATACTGTGTGAAATTTTTGGGGGGGTGGGGGGGGGGGGGTGTGGGGGTTGTGTGCCCCCCCCCCCCCCCCCCTCCTCCTTTTTTTTCATCACCTAAAACACATGGGCCCATTGGAGCATTTTGTTTTTTTTTTTTTTTTTTTTGGGGGTTTGGCATCAGTTGTGGGATCAAGGGAGCACTTAAGGCGTAATTTTCTTTTTTTTTTTTTTTTTTTTTTTTTTTTTTTCCCTAAGCCAAAATCCACCCTTAAATTTTTTGGGGGGCTTCACACTTCCCCCTCTTCATTTGAAAAAAAAAAAAAAAAAAAACGAAAAAAAAAAAAAAACAATTTCCACTAATAGGTTTTTTTTTTTTTTTTTTTTTTTTCCTTTAAAACCATTTCCCTTACACCCCCAAACATTGTCTTTCATTTACAAAGGGACACGTTTTTTGCAGTTTTTAATTTTTTTTGGCTTTTGTACAAAGTGTCGGGGTTTGGGGGGGGGGGGGGTTTAGTTTCTAAATTTTGGGGTTTAACGGGCACACTCACCCGAAAAATGTTTTTGCTAGTACAAAGAAAACTTAAAAATTAAAAAAAAGACAAAATTTAAATTTTCTTTCATTTCATTTTTTTCCCACTTTACGAAGAAAAGGAAAGAATCGTTATCAACGACTTCATTTTGGGGTTACACACACACACCCACACACAACACACACACACAACACACCTCTCCTCCCTCTCTCTCTCTCTCTCTCCTCTTTTCTCTCTTTAAACATGTTAAAGGCACGGACCCAAAGCAAAAAAAATAATTTCTATAAAAAAGGGAGCCCCAATTCCGTTGAACACCCCCTAAAAAGGAAATCGAAAGGTCCCAGTTGCCGAGACGGGAACAGACCCCCCTTTCCACCACCCAAGCGCGGGGCGCTCCTCACGTCCACGCCACACCCCCATCACGCCCAAACCACCCCCCACAAAAAAAAGAATAGAGAGACAACAAATGACCCCACAGCGCAGGGGACAGCCCCAAAGTCGGACAGTGACGGCGTCAAAGAGAGAGAAGGGATAGAGTGGGATTTGGCGGCGGGGGGGGGGGGAAAAAGACACACAAGAGAAAACGACAGGAAAGAGAAACTGAGTCCAAAAGGGGAAACAGGCAAACAAGCGTACACCCACTTACAAGTAAAAGGGGAGAGAGTGGCGCGGCGAGAAAAGAAAAGAGACAGAGAACCCGACAGACAGACAGCCCCAAAGAGAGAGAGAGAGAGAGGAGAGGAGAGAGAAAGACCCGGCAGACAGACAACCCGACCGATTTGAAAAACAACACGAACATGTAGAAAACAAAAAAAAAAAGAGTCAACTCCCAAACTATAAAAAAGAGAGGGGAGAAAGTGAGATGGGGCAAAGGACGGGGGGGCAGACAAAATTTAAAAACAAGCAAAAAGCCCCGGGGCCCACAGACAAAGGGAACAAACCCCAGGGAACAAAGAGATTGGGGGGAAAAAATAGGGAGAGAGAGACAGAGAAAGAAAACTCCAGGCTTCTAACATACTTTCCCAAAGGTAGCGGTAACTTTTTTTTCCCGAAAAAATATGCAAAGGAGTTCTCATTTAGATGTGTGTTTCCCCAGTCTACTTAAAGAGGAGGTGGGGCTTACTTTATGTTTTTAAATCTTTTTCAAAAATTTTTAGAGAAAAGACAGGAAATTTGGGCTTTTTGAAAATACTAAACACAAACCCTTTGCTTTAAAAGAATCATGTAATTAAAGAATTTGTAATTCGCAAGATTTAGATCAAATTTGGGTTTATACCAAAAAAATAATTTCCCAAAAATGATAGCTTCAGTCTTACCTCCGTTTTTTACTAAAAAAAAAATCCTCGATTGACAACCAAAACAAAATTTCACAGGTGGGCAAACATAGAAAAAAAAGCTCAAATAATCAATTTTGTCAACCAAAACGAACCCTTAATACTTTCCTTTTAAATTGCATTTTTCTTAAAAGAATATTTGTGGGGAAAAAATAATGCAGATTTTTCCCCAAAGCCCGGACTCTTAAAACTTGGGTTTTTGTTTTAACGTCTTTTTGCCTTGACCAATAATGTAAACTAGCCTGACAACCAAATTTTTTGAATCAAAATTGAGACGCACAATTGGGAAACACTTTGGGTTTTTTTTCGTTACAGAAATAATTTCCCCAAATCCTTTTTTCTTTTTTATTGAACTGACTCCCCCTCGCCTTTTTGAAATTTCCCTTCCGGGGCCGGGGTCTTAACCACTGAACCCCTGTCTTTTGGGAAAAGTGTTAAAAAAAAGGTTTTTAAAACTTGTACGATATTTTTCTCTGTTTTGTCCTATCATGTCCTGTAAATTTCCCCAAAAAGGGGTAAACGGGTTTTCCCCGAAAAAAAAAAAAATCTGTTTTTAATTTGTTTCGATTCCTTTCCTTTTTCCCAAACTGGAAAAAAACAACGTTTTTTTTGCTTGTGGTGAGTAGTAAATTAATTTAAGATTTATTTGGGCTTAAAAAATTTGCAATTAATACTTCCATTAAAAAACAATTTGTTCTCTAAATAAGCTTTTTGGACCTCTTTCCAAAAATTTATTTGTCTATTCTTTTAATTTCCTTTTAAAATCTTTTCTTTTTCAGTTGATATTTGGAAAAATTTTATCCCCTTTTGCCACTTTTTCCCAAAAGCCATTTTGGGGAAAAAAAACTCCACTTCTTTTTTTTTTCAGCGCGTCAAACAGTTTTTTCCCGCCCATTTTTAAATAAAAGTATTTTTTTTAGCTCGAGCCCTGTTAACATTTTAAAAACCCCCCCCCAAAACCACCTTCCCATCACTTTTTTTTGTTTTTCTTTTTTTAAATCCCCCCTATTACCTTTGTTTTTTCGCCAGAGGGAAAATTTTTAAAAGAATTTTATTTAATTTTTTTTAGTACACTATGGGGAAGCCCCTTTGATTTTAAATTTCGTAAATTAAAAAGGCTGATCAAAAAGGTTTTTTTATAAAACCCCAACTTTACCGAAAAACTCCCGGGCCCCGTTTTCCCCATTCCTTAATATGGGAAATTTATTTTCAACAAAACTAGAGACCATTGTCTTCCCAATTTTTGCCATTTTTTTTGTTCCAAAAAAAAATGCCCAATATTTTTTTTTTATTTTATTGACCAAAGAAAAAGGGAAAAATTTTTATCTTCATTTTTATTACCCTTCTTAAAAACCTAGATTTTTGTGTAATTTTTTCTAAGGCCAGAAAATTCCCCGAAACAATTTTAAAATTTCTAAAGCTGTAAAACATTCTGTTTTTGTTTTTTTCAGAAAAAGTGTTTTGGGCGTCGGCCATTTGGTTTTTTTTTAATATGAACTGGGGTTTTTTTCAATTGGGGGAAATTTTGGAAAAATTTAAAAGCCCTCTAGGAACTGTTTCAAAATTTTTATCGCAAGCAGCCTACAGCCATACAAACCCCGAGAGGTAAAAGGGCAAACCCCGTCTGATACCACAGGAAAAAAACAAAAGGTTCGGAAATCCAAACCTCCATATTAAACTACTAAACTACCGTTGTTTTTAAAACATTTTACCCCCCTTTTAAAATCTACAAACCCCAAAACCCAAAAAAATCAAAAGCAAATTTAAAAAAAAATTTTTTGGATATTAATCAAAAGGGGTTTTCAGTAGTCTACTGCTAGAAAAATTTCCACCCCATTTCGGTTTTAAGTAGTTTTTTTAAAATTTTATCAATGGCCCATAAAAATTGTTTGCAATATTTCTAAACCCTTTTTGATAGCGAACCTGAACGTTGTTTTTTAATTTTTGAATAAAAGTTACCAAGTCTTTCCGCTAGAACATTTGCCAAAGGGTTTTATTGTCGTAAATTGTCAAGGAAAACGGTCACCAGTTTTTTTTAACTGATCTCTTTTTAATTTTTTTCCTTTGGTAATAAAGTAATGATTCCTTTTCCAGGGGGGCGGGTAATTCCCCCTTTATGGGAAAAAAAATTTAATAAAAAGCTTGTTACCAATTTACCAAAATTTTCTCCAAAAGAATTTTTAAAAATTCTACTGTTTAAATTTCCCTCACAACCCCCGGGGCCGACTCCATTTACTATTTTTCTTAGGGCCCTTTGTTTTTTCCTCTAAGGTAACCACCCCTTTACAAAAAAACAGCATCATCATCATCTAAACATGGAAAAAATTCTGCCTAAAGAATTTTTAGTCCCCCTCTTTTAACATTTTTTGCATCCGGGTTTTTTGGGGTTTTACAGGGGTTTTTTTTAAAAACGAACTTGCTCCCTTTTAAAATAACACTTTGTTTTAGATAAAACACCCGTTTCTCTAAAGCAACCTTTTTTATGACTTTTCCTTAACCCCTAGCTTTTTTTAAATTGGGAGAAAAAAAAAACCCCAAAAAATTTTTGTTTTCCCCCTTTCGACCATCTAAAACCCCGTTTTTTCTGTGCCCCCTTTTCGTCATGCCGTTTTTTTTAATTTTTAAAATTTAAAGCTTTAAATGCATATATGTTGGGTTGTTTTACTCTTCCCTTTGAAGGGTTTTTTTAATGAGCTTTTTTTTCAATTTCCCGAAATCTGAAGGGTTTTAAATTTAGCAATGTTTTTTTTTTGGCATGACAAAAATTTTTTTCCCCAAACCCCCAAAAAATTTTTTTTTTTCAATTTTCAAAAATTCCCAAATTTTTCAAAATTGGACAAATTTTCCCCTTAATTTTTGTCCCTTTAACTCTTTATCTAATAGACTATTCAATTCTGTAACAAAATCATGGTTTTTTAAATACTATTGTTTAAATTTTCCCAAAAACGGACCACGAATGAAATCACCCGATTTAGCCGACTGTCACAGCCCTTAAGGTCCGAGGTTTTGGAAAAGGGCAATGTCACATATACACAATCACTTAAACAACTCTGTTGTAAAGGGAATGCCCCGCCTAAAACTATAAAAGGACGCACCTGTGCCATGTAAAACATTTTTCATTAGCATTTAAATAATCCCAAATTTATTCCCGTTTCTAGGTCTTTTTGTTTAAATTAAAAAGACCCCGAACTTTATTTTTCACGGGGGGGCTTGCCCGATATTATATCAAGAGGGATTGCTATGAACACAGTTTTAAAATTTTTCCAAAAAACATAATTTTTTGTCCCCTGTACTTTTTTTTCAAATTTTTTTTTCAAAAGTTTTAAAAAAACCACTTTTCAGTACTAATTTTTTGGAGCATATATTAAAACAAATAAAGCCTATTTACACCTGGGACGAAAAAAATCAAATTTCTATTTTGTTCCATTTCTAACGTGACTTTTCCCCCGGGGAAAAGTTTGGGAACCCAAAAAGACTTCTCCCTTTTTTTCCGTTGGTTTCCTCCGTTTTAAAAAAATTTTTCCTCCCCATTTTTTTTCCCATATAGAACACTGCAGTTATATGAGCTTCTTGGAGGGCAGATCAAATCAAAAATTTTCCCTTTTTTAAAAAAAATGAAAAAATTGGACGTTCTTTTAAAATTGATTTTTTAAATCCCCCACAATTCATGACGTTATCCGGATTTTTTTCCATTAAAAGAAAAAAAGAAAAGTCCTTTTCCTACGAAATTTTACTAAATTCAAACGGAAAAACGTCATAATTTTGACAAAAAAGGGGCTTTTTAATCTCACAATCCCTTTCCCGGCGGTACGTCCCCGTAAAAGTAACAAATTTTAATCAATACCAACCTTAGCGCCGCTCGTCAAAACCGGGAAAGAAAGGGCCTTGGGGCGTTTTTATGGGGGGCGGAAGCCCTCCCTTTTTGTTTCGTTGCTTTCTTTTTTCCCCCTTTTTTTCAGGAGGACTGCGCCCCCTCCGAGACCGGGTCGCTTTTTGGGGTTTTTTCCCAAAAGGGGGCAGGGGGACGTGCAGCTCCCGGGAGGATCCCAGAGTGGCCCCGACGTGTCCGGGTCGTCCACTGTTCCGGCGGGTGTTTTTTTCCCTTTCCCCCACATTTTTTCCCTCTCTGCCCCATTTCCCCTTTGCTCCTCTCTCTCTTTCCCCGCCACCTCCCCCCCCACTCTTATCTCCATTCCCTTTTTATCACTTTTCCCCACACAAAACTTTTTCCCGCAAAGCTGATCAACACAGTAAAATCACAAGCAGGGTCCCTCGTTTTGTTTCCCCCCTTTTTTACCAAACCCAGCACACCCCCATCATTCACGCCTACCGATGCATGGAATTGCCCCCAACAAAAACATAAACCCCTGGGCCCTTTTTTACAGTTTTTTGCTCTTTTTGGGAATCCTGGCCCGTGAAAAACTGAAATTTTTAAATGTTTTTTCCCAGGGGGCAGACGGGGCTGTTTTTAAAAAAAATCGCGTCCTGTGAAAATCTTTTTCAGTTTTAATTTTCTTGGGCCCCCGCTTTTTCGCATTTTAAAGGGAAAAGAAGTTCGCACCCTGCTTTGAGAAGGGGGTGCTCCGGGTTTCACTGTCACCACAGAAAAAGGGGAAAAAAATCAATAAAGACTTTAGTAAACAGGTTTTTCTTCCCTGTCGGTTTTCTCAAGACATAAGGGTTTTGGTTTTTAAATACCTTTTTTGGGACAATACCTCTGAGGCGAAAACCTTTTCCAATAGTAGGGACCTCGCTCTTCCAAAAAGCTGGGTAAAACTCTCCACAACCCCCAATTTAGCGCCCCCAAAAAACTGACCCTTGTCCCGGGGGTGCTTCTGCCGCCAAAACAGATCTCCCGAACATTTGGGGGTTTGGGCCCGGGGGTTTCTCCCCAGTGTCCCCGGGAAAGTCCCCCCTTGATTTTAAAGAAAGGGCAGGTCCCAACCTCGGGGGGGGCCCAAAATCCACAAATCAAAACGAAAAAGAAACAAAAACAAAAAAGGTTTAAAACGGAAGACGTAAACCCAAAAAGTTTGAAAAAGATTTCGAGACGGCTACAGTCGGAAAACAAAGATCTGAACGGCAGGGGGGAAAAACTGTAGTAGAACACAGCACACATTCGGGTTTGGCGGAGGGGCAAGTAGCACACGACCGCCGGCGCGGGTGTCACTCAACGAAACCCAAGGAGCAGTTGTCGACCAAATTTTGTTCTGACCGCCTCACATCAATTTTTCTTTTACTATCCCCAATCTCATTATCATTGCCAAACCCCCTCTCTTTATCATGGTTTACAAACCACACTCCATTAAACATGTGACTATCGTCAGTGCCCTTTAAAACATGTAACAAACCATGGTCCCTTTTTCACGTGACTAACTCAGTTTCATTCCCGGGGAAAATTTTTTATTTTCCTTTGTGAAGAAAAAAAGAATTTAAAATTTTAAAGTTCTCTCTCCCTCTCTCTCTCCTCTCTCCTTTTCCCCTTTTCACCCCCTCCTCCACTCTCTTCGACCTCCCCCCTCCCTCCTCCTCCCACCTCCTCCTTCCACCCAAACCCCCATCCCTCCCCCAGTCTCTCTTTTTTTTTTTCTCCTCTCCCCCCCCCCCTCTTTTCCTCACTTTTCTCTCTCCCCTTTTCCCTCTTCCCCCTCTCTCTCTGGGCTTCGTCCCCCCTCCTCCCTCCTCCCCTACCTCCTCCTTCCAAAACCCACCTCCTCCCTCCCCGTGTCTCTCTTTTCTTCTCCCTCTCTCTCTCTCCTCCTCTCTCTTCTCCCTCTCTCTCTCTCTCTCTCTCTCTCTTTTCCTCAGGATAAGGGGGGCCCCTTTCCCTTTTTTTTTTCCCCCTTTTTTTTTTTTTTCAATATCAGAAAAATAAAATTTTTTCCTTTGATGACGGAGCGGAAAGTTGTTTTTTTCCACCCCTGGAAAGAAGAGGGTGGAAGTGGAAACTGAAACAAGAACGCTCTAAAAAATTTCCCAATAGAGAAGAAAACAGAGAAAAACGCTCTAGATCCTTTCCCCAGAAATCACACTTGGCCCCCACCCCTTTTATCTCCCCCCCCCCCCCTTTTCTCTTTCTCTCCCTTTCCTTTCACCCCCCCCCCCCTTTCCCCCCCCCCCCCCTTCCCCCCCCCCCCCCCCCCCCCCCCCCCCCCCGTTTTTCCCCCCAACGCAACGAACTGCAAGGGGACAAAGGGGCCAATAACGGTTGGGTTAAAAGTTTTGGGAGAGAGAAGTGATATGTACATCCTTTTTTTTTTTCTTTTTTTCTTTTTTTTTTTTTTGGGGGGGGGGGGGGGGGGGGGGGGCGGTCCCCTTTCTGTCTTTCCTGATTGGGGTCATTGGGCCTTTCCCCTGCGTCGATTTTTCAACTGCCTCGGTCCCGTGTCAGGGAAAATACTGTTTTCCTTTTGGGGAACGTTAAAATGCCCTCATTGGTTTACTGTCTTTTTTGGGGTTTGGGTGTGTTTTGTGTGTGTGTGGTGGTGTGGTGTGTGTGTGTGTCTGTTGTCTTTTGTTGTCTTTCTGCTGTGTCATGTACATATTTTTTTTTTTGGGAACGGGCATCTTCCCGCTCATCATGCACGGGCTGTTTTTCCCGTCTTGTGTCTGTCCCGTGTCATGTGTGTCCCCATGTGGGGTGAAACTAAATTTTTTATTATTTAAAAAAATTTCACAACCCCCAGGAGAACGGAACGCTCCCTGAAAAGCACCGCACACATTCTCTTATAGACAACTATGCCCTTTTAAATCTCCACCCTTTTCCCGACAAAGACCAATTTTTTCCCCTATAGCAACCTACCCCCCCTGCTTCCCCTCTCCTCTCTCTCTCTCTCTCTCTCCCCTCCTCCCATCACTCCCCTCCTCTCTCTCTCCTCCTCTCTCTCATCTCCTCTCTCTCCCACACACCAAAACACACAACACAACACGACCTACAAACTTCTCTCCTCTCTCATCTCCTCTCTCTCTCCCCCACACCACACACACACACCCACCACACACACACACACACACACCAAACCCCACACACACCCCCCAAAAAAAAACCCCAAAACACACACACCCACACCAAAATTTTTCCCCTTTTCTCTCTCTCTCTCTCTCCCCCTCCCCCTCTCCCCTCCCCCTCTCTCTCTCTCTCTCCCTTCCCCCTCCTCCCCTCTCTAACTCTTCTCTCTCTTTTGTTTCCCTTTTTGCAATTCAAATTTTTTTTTTTGCTTGTTTCTTTTTTTTTTTTCGCTTTTTAAAGTCTTTATCTAATTTAAAATTTTTGTTTCCCGCCCTTTGTTTTTTTTGCTTTAAAAAGTCTTTTAAATAATTTTTTAATTATTGTTCAGGCCGTTTGGTTTTTTTGCTTTAAAAATGTCTTTATTTAAAATTTTTAATTATTGTTCAGCCGTTTTTTTTTCTGCTTTTTAAAAAAGCTTTTTTAAATTTTTAAATTTTTTTTCAGCCGTTTTTTCTGCTTTTTAAATGTCTTTATCTAATTTTAATTATTGTTCCGCCGTTTGTTTTTTTCATTTAAAAAAGTCTTTATCTAATTTAAATTATTGTTCAGCCGTTTTAAAACCCGTTACAAAACGAATTTAAAACCATTTTAATCCCCCCCCCTCTCCCCAATCTCCTCCTCTCTCTCCCCCCTCCCTCCCCTCGGTCTCCCCTCTTTTCTTCCCCTTCCCCCTCTCTCTATGTCCCCTCTTTTCTCTCTCTCTCCTCTCCTCCTGTCCTCTGGTCTCCCCTGTCTCTCCTCTCTCCTCCTCTCTCCCGTCTCTTTTGTCTCTCGGGCTCTCTCTCTCTCATTCCCCCCTCTCTCTCCTCATTCTCTTTACTCTCATTCTCTCTCCTCTCATTCTTCTCTCCCTCTCTCTCCCCTCCCTCTCTCTCTCTCTCTCCCCTCTCTCCTGTCTCTCTTCCCCTCCCCTCTCTCCTCTCTCTCCCTCTTCCAAAATTTTCCCCTCTCTCTCATTCTCTTTTCTCTCTCACGCACGCAGTACGCTCACAAAGCTCCCCCCCCCCCCACCCCCCCGCCCCACACACACATACACCCAAGTTAAAGAAAACTCCCCCCCCCCCCCCCCCCCCCCGCCCCTACCGCCCCCCTTTTCTTCGTCTCTTCCCACTCTCTCTCTCTCTCCTCTCTCCCCTCTCCCTCCTCTCTCAACCCTCTCTCTCTCTCTCTCTCTCTCTCTCCCTCCTCCTGGGGCCACTGGACCATTCCCGCAACTCTTTTTTTATTTTCAGGTCTGTCCCGGTCTCGGCGGGGGGGGGGCTTCAGTCCCCCAACAAATTTCGTTTGGGATGTTTCTTTACAGTTCGGTTCCCCCTTGGTTCCAATTTGTCCGGGTAGGGCAGTTCCAGCCCCTCGTTCCTCTCGTCTCTCTCTCTCTCTTCCCCGCTCCTCACCCTCCCAATACCCCCTCTCTGCAACACACACCATCCACCCTTCTCTTTATATCTCTCTCACATCTGAACCCCCAGACCCCCCCCCCCCCCTCCTTCTCCTCCCTCTCCCCCCCCCCCCCCCCCCCCCCCCGCCTCAACCCCCTCCCATGCCTCCTTGACGTCTGGAACTTGTCTGTATAACCGCCGAGTGACCAAGTCGAAATCACATAGTCGGTTTCGGTCTCTGTGTGGTTGGTTCTGGCCTTTGTCTGTCTTTCGCCTGTCCTCTCTCTCTCTCTCTCTCTCTCTCTCTCTCTCTCTCTCTCTCTCTCTCTCTCTCTCTCCCTCTCTCTCTCTCTCTCTCTCTCTCTCAAAAAGAGTGGATGGTGGGATTAATCCGTAATATTACATTTTCCTCGTGTGTGTGTATGCATGCGTGCGTGCGTGCGTGCGTGCGTGCGTGCGTGCGTGCGTGCGTGTGTTGTTGTTGTTGTCGTTTTTGTCGTTGTGGTTGTCATTGTTGTTGCTATTGTAATGTTCAAAGGGTACTCGTGTCTGAGAGGATATTCGAAGATTCGTGTCTACTTTTTTATTTTATTTTTTTTTTAATGTTTTGCTTGTTTTGATTTGATTGATCATTGGGAATAACTGTGTAATATCGCTTGTAGTGTAAGGAAGAGGAATGCGTTATTACCCTGTTACCCCCCTTGTCATAAGACCTTTTGGTAATGACAATAAGATATCAAAGTGTCAAAGTCCTCTCTCTCTCTCTCTCTCTCTCTCTCTCTCTCTCTCCTCCATCTCTCTCTCTCTTCTCTCTCTCTCTCTCTCTCTCTCCATCTCTAACCCCACCCCCAACCCACCCCCACCCTTACCCATTCGTTCCAGTGTCTCTCCTGACTGTTTCTGTATATGTGTATCTGTCTTCTGCCCCATTCCCTTCACCCACCCCCATCAATCCCCCTCCCTCTCTCTCTCTCTCTCCCCTTATGTTTCTCTTTCATCTGTACTCTCTTCCCATCTGCCCCCCCCCCCCCCCCCCCCGTCTCTCCTCCTCCTCGTCCTCCTCCTCTTCTTCATCCTCATTCTACCTCTCATTCTGCTCTCTACCCCCCTCCCCTTATGTCTCTTTTTCATCTGCAACCCCTTCCCCTATCCCCCCCCCCCCCCCCCCGTCTCTCCTCTTCCTCCTCCACGTCCTCCTCCTCGTCCTTCTCCCCCTCTTCATCCTCATCCTACCTCTCGTCCTCCTTTCTACTCTCCCCCTCTTCCTCCCTCGCTCGCTCTCTCTCTCTCCTCTCTCTCTCTCTCTCTCTCTCTCTCTCTCTCTCTCTCTCTCTCTCTCTCTCTCTCTCTCTCTCTCAATCCACAACCACCGTTCAAAATCGCTATGCCATCCTGACATCCTATTGACGATCCATTCAAACCAAATGATCTTCTGTCTGTTTCATTGTCCCTGTTTTCCTCCCCCCCCCCCCCCCCCTCTCTCTCTCTCTCTCCCCTTTTGTCTCTTTTTCACTTCCACTCTGTGCCTCCCTCCCTCTCTCCTCCTCCTCCTCCTCCTCCTCCTCCTTCTCGCCCTCCTATTCCTCTTCATCCTCATCCTACCCCTCTTCCTCCCTTTCACTCCTCCCCCCCCCCCCCCCCCCCCCCCTCCGCCTCTCTATCAATCCACAACCACCGTTCAAAATCGCTCTCTGCCATCCTGACATCCCATTGACGATCCATTCTAACCTAGTTTCTTTTTTTGGGGGTGGGGGTGGGGGTGGGGTGGGGGTGGGGGGTGGGTGGGGTGGGGGTTCAAGACAAACCCCTTACGTAGCTGGCCTTCATAACAGAATCGTCCCAGCCGGTGAACAACCAGTCCAGTCTAGCCTCTACGGCTGTTTGTCCCTCTCTGTCTCTCTCTCTCTCTCCTCTCTCTCTCTCTCCTCTCTCTCATCTCTCTCTCTCTCTCTCTCTCTTCTCTCTCTCTCTTTTCCAGTTTCCCTCTGTATTCCTCTCCGCCTCTGTCCCTCCTTTTCTGTCTGTCTGTCTGTTTGTCATACAGCAGACCGATAGACAGATAGACAGATAAACAAACAGAAAGACACAAGGACTGATAAATAGATGGATAGATAGAGAGATAGGTGATGTATCGAGAGATAGAGAGGTCGACAGATTGCTAGAGAGAGATAGACATGAAGATAGACATGAAGATAGACAGATAGATCGATCGATCGATAGATAACAGATAAACAGATACATAGGTCCCTCTGTCTGTCTCTATCTCTGTCTCTGTCTGTCTCTCTCTCTCTCTCTCTCTCTCTCTCTCTCTCTCTCTCTCGGGCAAGGTGTTTAGAGTGGCCAACGACCTCACCAGGAAGCAGGCCGGCATCGTTGCGGAGGCGAAGAAAGAGGGGAAGGTTGCATTCTTCAGGCGAGGAAAGCTGATGGTGGTGCCAAGGCCTGATCCCAGGACTTACGCTGAAGTAGCAGCAGCAACAAACGATGACGTCGACGCCGGAGATAGTCAACCAACAACCCGGCCACGAACAGCCCAAGTGCAACGCATCACGTCGCGGAGGTCCTGAGGCACAGGTCACGACATCAGCGGGGGTCATCGGCGAGTGAAGATTCTCCTCGCTCCAACAAGGAGAGTCGACGTAACAGCGCGCGAGTGGATATGGCAGTGCACATGATGGATACGGCAGTACAACCGCGTTTGGATACGGCAGTAACACGCGGTGGATACGGCAGTACACACGCGGTGGATGCGTAGTGCACGTGGTGGATACGGCAGTGCATGTGATGGTGAGAGCAGTGCACGTGGTGGTGAGAGCACCGCACGTGGTACTGTCAGTAGTGCTCGTGGCAGTGTCAGTAGTGCTCGTGGCAGTGTCAGTAGTGCTTGTGCAGTGTCAGTAATGCTCGTGGTGGTGGTGTGGTGGTGCTTGTGGTGGTGGGTGGCACACGTGGTGTTAGCGACAGAGCGCGTTTCGGTGACAGCAGTGCCCGTGCTGGTGTGAGAGCAATGTGCGTGTGGCCACAGTGACATCAGAAATGGTGGCAGTCGACACACTGGAGTAAACGTGACTCAGCTCCGCTCCAGCCATCCTCCCCAGTCAACAAGTGTCCCGGCAACAACCCCACAAAGCCCCGGCGATCAACACGGATTAACCCATAGACAGGCAGGGCATCTTGATGAACTGACTTTCCTTGTATATAATGTAGAAAATCTGTACTCTAAATTAAGTGATATGTCATTCATGAATTATGTTTCTTCTTTTGATATTGTTTGTCTAACTGAAACCTTTGTGGATAATACCTTTGACTTTAATGGTGTTTTTCATGATCATGTCAAGTTGTTGCCCCAGCCCAGAAAGCTGTCTCGACATGGTCGAAATTCTGGCGGCGTTTTGCTCCTAGTAAGAAAGTCATTAGATAGCTTTGGTGTCGAGGGTCGAGTTAAATTGTTGTAATACTGTTGCTGTTAGAGTTGACAAATCTGTGTTCAATCAGGATAAAGATATTCTTTTACTTGGTTGTTATGTTGTTCCAGAAAATGGACCGTTGTATGACCAAATGGAAATTAAAGACGGCATTGTTATTTTTGGAGGAAAGTATTCTACAGATTACAGAAAATCATGATTTTCATGTTATGATAGTTGGTGATCTTAATGCCAGAACAGCTTGTGATCAAACTAGACTCGAATCAATGTTGAATTATTCTCCCAATTCTGATTACGATGTCATGGATGAAAACATTGTGATTGGGGGGTTGAAGAGAAAATCAAAAGATGTTTGTAGTAATAATTTTGGCAATTCCTTATTAAATATGTGTTTTCAGTTAAATTGCATCATAGTCAACGGTTTGTGCCCTAGTGACTCTAATGGTGAGTTCACATATGTTTCGCCACATGGCTGCAGTGTGATAGATTATGTAGTCATCTCAGAAGATATGTTTTTAACACAGTCTTGTGATTTATGCGTCAGCGATAAAATTGACTCATGGCATTTACCTGGTGAATTCAAATGGAAGAATGTTTGTACGAAAGTGATAGCAACAGAGATTGTGATGTTGAAAATGGTAGTACTGAAAATCGCATCATAATGGTCTGAATACTATGCATTCAGTACGAAGAAGAACAACAGTCTGCACACTTTAAACAATGTCTACAGAATGCTTATACGGAACTCGATACTGACATTAATAGTTCTATTGAAACATTACAAGTTCACTGTGCAGCGCTGCTGCGTGCATGATCAGAAAAGTAGGAACAGGCAAAAGAAAAGCAGCTGGTTTGACGACGAATGTGAGAGGAAAAAGAGAAAGGTAAGACGATCGTTATGACATTTAAACGGTTAAAGAAATATAACCATGAAAAGAAAGAAGCCTATGTTAAAGAAAGGAAAGAATATAAATATTTACTTAACAAAAAGAAAAATGATTTTGATCAAGCGAGATTAGAAAATGCAGCAGTCCATTAACGATCCTAATCGTTTTGGCAAACAATCCGATCAGTGAACAGAAAATCGGCTATTTATAACACAATCACTTCAGAACAATGGTTATAAACACTTCTTTAGTGTATTCAATGAAACAAATGGCGAGAAACAGACTGGGAAATTGATGTCACGGAAATACTAATGATAACCACATCAGACATAATGTTTTAATAGCCTTATTTCCAGGCAGAGTGTGTCGCCAGTATAGTAAACTCAAAGCCGGGAAAAGCGCAGGCCAGACAAAATCGTCACTGAAATGTTAAAACATGCTGATGCCTCAGTTGTTTGATTTCCTCGTTGTTTACCTTTAATAACTGTTTGATATGGGAGTCTTTCCTATTGAATGGTCTAAATCTATTATTGTACCTTTGCATAAGAAAGGAGACGTAAACCAGCCAGACAATTATCGTGGTATTGCCCTAACAAGTGTTGTTAGTAAGTTTAACACATATACTAAATAAAAGAATAACGAAATGGGCAGAAGAAAAAGCAAGATCATTGAAGAGCAAGCAGGCTTTAGAGCAGGTACAGTACTGTCGATCCATATTTTCACATTGTATGCAATTGTTGAAAATTTTGCAAAAAAGAACTAAACTATATGTTGCTTTTGTCGATTTCAGAAAGGCATTGATTCAGTAAACAGAAATGTCTTTGGGCGATAATGAGGAAAAATGGTGTAAAAGGTAAACTGTATAATGCCCTTAGAAGCATATACGAAAATGTTTTGGCATGTGTGCGTGACAAGTGTAATTATTCTGATTGCTTTGAATGTCCTAGAGGTGTGAAACAAGGCTGCCTGCTGAGTCCCCAATTATTTTCTTTCTTTATAAATGAACTGGCTACTGATTTGTCAAAAGGCGGAAAACATGGTATTCAGTTAATACCTGGTGCTACTGAAATATTTCTATTGTTATTTGCGGATGATGTTGTTCTGTTGTCTGATACAGTCATTGGACTTCAAAATCAACTAAACTGTTTAAAAAGAGAAGCTGACCGTTTGGTTTTAACTGTTAACCTTGAAAAGACAAACGTAATGATTTTTAGGAAGGGGGACATTTAGCCTCTGTGGAAAAGTGTACTATGGGGATGAAGTGGTTAAAGTAACGAATTCTTATAATACTTGGGCATGCTCTTTACGACAAAATTAAGTGTAAGTTCTGCTCTGTCGGAACCCTGTAGTAAAAGGGAAAAGAGGAGTTATAGAAATCATAAAGTCTTTGAAAAAACTGAGATCAATAGATGCACGTTTGTCTGGAAACTATTTGATTCGCAAATTGAACCTATCTTAACATATGCAGCTGAAGTCTGGGGTCTAGAAAATGATTGTAGACAATCGAAACTGTACAACACCTTGCCATAAAAAGATTCCTAAATGTCCCCCTGCATGCCTCAAACATCTGGTGTTTGGGGAAACCGGAAGATACCCATTGTATCTTAGGACATCAATAAAGTTATCAAATACTGGTTAAAAACTCGTGTCACTGCCCATGTCAAGAAT
>CM031599.1:15330814-15333314 GCA_018398815.1 Conus ventricosus | reverse complement strand
TCCAGCCCACCAGAAGTAGTGGACCGGTCTCGAATCCATGCAACCACATGGCCACACAGGCCTAAGACGTCATCCTGTCCACCAGAAGTAGTGGACCAGCCTCTCGAAACAGGAGTGAGACCTACCCACCTCTCCACAGCAAAGCTGAGTTCATTTCTATTCACAGACTGTAACTCCAACCGTTAAAAAAAACAACAACATCCCCTCCCTTTATGATGTGATGAGAGATGGGAAGCCAGCTTAAGCAAAGACAGACTGTTTTAGTTGAAGTTCTATTAATTTGTGTATTTTAATCTTGTATGCTCAAGTACAACTGGTGTGTTAAAGTACACTGAACTTGTGTCTATCATTTGTTGTTCACATATTTTTCATGTTTGAATTCATCTCTGATTCTGTCCGTCACTCACAGCACAAGCGATTTTGAGTGTATGAGCTTAAGGTGAATCACTCCTTCACCATTCGTGAGTATCTGTAACAATCCTGAGATTTGAGTGTATGAGCTTAAGGTGAATCACTCCTTCACCATTCGTGAGTATCTGCAACAATCATGAGATTTTGAGTGTATGAGCTTAAGGTGAATCACTCCTTCACCATTTGTGATATCTGTAACAATCCTGAGATTTTGAGTGTATGGGCTTAAGGTGAATCACTCCTTCACCATTCTGGAGTATCTGTAACAATCCTGAGATTTTGAGTGTATGAGCTTAAGGTGAATCACTCCTTCACCATTCGTGAGTATCTGTAACAATCCTGAGATTTTGAGTGTCTGAGCTTAAGGTGAATCACTCCTTCACCATTCGTGAGTATCTGAAACAAACCTGAGATTTTGAGTGTATGAGCTTAAGGTGAATCACTCCTTCACCGTTCGTGAGTATCTGTAACAATCCTGAGATTTTGAGTGTCTGAGCTTAAGGTGAATCACTCCTTCACCATTCGTGAGTATCTGTAACAATCCTGAGATTTTGAGTGTATGAGTGTAAGGTGAATCATTCCTTTACCATTCGTGAGTAATCTGGTAACAATCCTGAAAAAAAAATGATAATTTCTTTTAATGACTGGGTACTGGAAGTTGTCCCTTCCACCACTAGTAAAAGAGACGGTGGAGGTGAATTCCTATACATAAACACTTCCATAATTCTGATAGAGAACCCCACTCCAAGTCTTACCCCTAGAGGACCGCACCTGCCACAAGTACTCGTCACAGATCTTCAGAGTGCACACCATAAAGCATCAATCTGTCACACCATCTCTGGTTCAGCTGGCCGTATAGGAGCATTTTGGTGGGGTGAGGGGGAGGGGGGGCGGAGGGGTTGGTGAGGAGGGGGGGGGGGCTGCTGCAGTCCTTGAAGTGGATGACATGTCTCACCCATCGCAACTAAGCTGTGGACCCTCCCCAGCTTTTGGTAGGTGGTCCAGGTTTTAAACAGCAATACAGCAGGACACCTAAGACCACTACTTTGTACACGGCAGTCCTGGTAGAGAATCTAATGCCCCAGAGTTTTCTTTTTCTTTTCTTTTCAAATGCTAATTGATGAGAATGAAGATGATGAGGAGATGCTACGGATTTCCATTTTGATCTGAGACTGCGTGACAGGGCTTACTTTACGCTTCCTTTATAATATCTCCCAACGTCAACCAGGGCCCGAGAGATGCAGACACCTGCATGTTGGTCAGGAAATTTGAGGGAACACTCTCAGAGACGCATCCATTAAGTGGATGAAACTCGACTGTGTGGTCCCAGTCTTCCCAACTGAGCCCGTAGCAAACTCAACTCTGGGTAGGAGCCGGTCGGGGCAGAAAAATCCCACGTGACTCTGATGGAATCGAACCCTCGACCTTCCACCGAGAGTCCGCGACCCTAACGATTTCGACATGGCGGCTGGTCGCCCCATAGTTTCTTTGTAAATCTGCCAAAAGCAGCTCTAGTCTTTACAATTCGTGGTGTCACCTCACCTCCCGCGGCCTCTTTTCTGCCGCCTCGCACAGCACTGCCAAAGCAGAAGATGTCCATGGTCTTGATCTTCGACTGGTTTTGAACGACGCTTGGTGGCAGTGGAGAACCGGTGGTTGCGACGGTCAAGTTTGCTGCACCATAGCTTCGGCTTGCTGAGACCAATAATGAGGACAAAAAGCGTTTGCAGGATGATGTGGAGGAGTCTGTCATGCACCGGATGTACATCTGTCTATGTATGTATGTATGTATGTATGTATGTATGTATGTATGTATGTATGTATGCATGTATGTATGTATGTATGCATGCATGCATGCATGTAATGTGTGTACGCATGTATGTAACGCATGTATTATGTATGTATGTATGTAAAGTATGCATGTATGTATGTATGTATGTATGTATGTATGTATGTATGTATGTATGTATGTAACAATGAACAAGACAGACAAGAACATTTTTATTGCCAAATGAAAACCAAAAGGGTTTTTTGGGCACAATGATCAAGTTCAGACATTCAACTAAACTAAACTAATCCTTTCTTGTCT
>CM031599.1:15323963-15328963 GCA_018398815.1 Conus ventricosus | reverse complement strand
CGTGCGTGTGTTGTTGTTGTTGTCGTTTTTGTCGTTGTGGTTGTCATTGTTGTTGCTATTGTAATGTTCAAAGGGTACTCGTGTCTGAGAGGATATTCGAAGATTCGTGTCTACTTTTTTATTTTATTTTATTTTTTAATGTTTTGCTTGTTTTGATTTGATTGATCATTGGGAATAACTGTGTAATATCGCTTGTAGTGTAAGGAAGAGGAATGCGTTATTACCCTGTTACCCCCCTTGTCATAAGACCTTTTGGTAATGACAATAAGATATCAAAGTGTCAAAGTCTCTCCTCCTCTCTCTCTCTCCTCTCTCTCTCTCTCTCCCCTCTCTCTCTCCCTCTCTCTCTCTCTCTCTCTCTCTCTCTCTCCATCTCTAACCCCACCCCCAACCCACCCCCACCCTTACCCATTCGTTCCAGTGTCTCTCCTGACTGTTTCTGTATATGTGTATCTGTCTTCTGCCCCCATTCCCTTCACCCACCCCCATCAATCCCCCTCCCTCTCTCTCTCTCTCTCCCCTTATGTTTCTCTTTCATCTGTACTCTCTTCCCATCTGCCCCCCCCCCCCCCCCCCCCCTCTCTCCTCCTCCTCGTCCTCCTCCTCTTCTTCATCCTCATTCTACCTCTCTTCTGCTCTTCTACCCCCCCTCCCTTATGTCTCTTTTTCATCTGCAACCCCTTCCCCTATCCCCCCCCCCCCCCCCGTCTCTCCTCTTCCTCCTCCACGTCCTCCTCCTCGTCCTTCTCCCCCTCTTCATCCTCATCCTACCTCTCGTCCTCCTTTCTACTCTCCCCCTCTTCCTTCCCTCGCTCGCTCTCTCTCTCTCTCTCTCTCTCTCTCCCTCTCTCTCTCTCTCTCTCCTCTCTCTCTCTCTCTCTCTCTCTCTCAATCCACAACCACCGTTCAAAATCGCTATGCCATCCTGACATCCTATTGACGATCCATTCAAACCAAATGATCTTCTGTCTGTTTCATTGTCCCTGTTTTCTCCCCCCCCCCCCCCTCTCTCTCTCTCTCTCTCTCCCCTTTTGTCTCTTTTTCACTTCCACTCTGTGCCTCCCTCCCTCTCTCCTCCTCCCCTCCTCCTCCTCCTTCTCGCCCTCCTATTCCTCTTCATCCTCATCCTACCCCTCTTCCTCCCTTTCACTCCTCCCCCCCCCCCCCCCCCCCCCCTCCGCCTCTCTATCAATCCACAACCACCGTTCAAAATCGCTCTGCCATCCTGACATCCCATTGACGATCCATTCTAACCTAGTTTCTTTTTTTGGGGGGTGGGGGTGGGGGTGGGGTGGGGGTGGGGGTGGGTGGGGTGGGGGTTCAAGACAAACCCCTTACTGTAGCTGGCCTTCATAACAGAATCGTCCCAGCCGAGTGAACAACCAGTCCAGTCTAGCCTCTACGGCTGTTTGTCCCTCTCTGTCTCTCTCTCTCTCTCCTCTCTCTCTCTCTCTCTCCTCTCTCTCTCTCTCTCTCTCTCTCTCTCTCTTTTTCCAGTTTCCCTCTGTATTCCTCTCCGCCTCTGTCCCTCCTTTTCTGTCTGTCTGTCTGTTTGTCATACAGGCAGACCGATAGACAGATAGACAGATAAACAAACAGAAAGACACAAGGACTGATAAATAGATGGATAGATAGAGAGATAGGTGGATGTATCGAGAGATAGAGAGGTCGACAGATTGCTAGAGAGAGATAGACATGAAGATAGACATGAGATAGACAGATAGATCGATCGATCGATAGATAGACAGATAAACAGATACATAGGTCCCTCTGTCTGTCTCTATCTCTGTCTCTGTCTGTCTCTCTCTCTCTCTCTCTCTCTCTCTCTCTCTCTCTCGGGCAAGGTGTTAGAGTGGCCAACGACCTCACCAGAAGCAGGCCGGCATCGTTGCGGAGGCGAAGAAAGAGGGGAAGGTTGCATTCTTCAGGCGAGGAAAGCTGATGGTGGTGCCAAGGCCTGATCCCAGGACTTACGCTGAAGTAGCAGCAGCAACAAACGATGACGTCGACGCCGGAGATAGTCAACCAACAACCCGGCCACGGAAACGCCCAAGTGCAACGCATCACGTCGCGGAGGTCCTGAGGGCACAGGTCACGACATCAGCGGGGGTCATCGGCGAGGTGAAGATCTCCTCGCTCCAACAAGGAGAGTCGACGTAACAGCGCGCGAGGTGGATATGGCAGTGCACATGATGGATACGGCAGTACACGCGTTGGATACGGCAGTACACGCGGTGGATACGGCAGTACACGCGGTGGATGCGGTAGTGCACGTGGTGGATACGGCAGTGCATGTGATGGTGAGAGCAGTGCACGTGGTGGTGAGAGCACCGCACGTGGTACTGTCAGTAGTGCTCGTGGCAGTGTCAGTAGTGCTCGTGGCAGTGTCAGTAGTGCTTGTGGCAGTGTCAGTAATGCTCGTGGTGGTGGTGGTGGTGGTGCTTGTGGTGGTGGTGGTGGCACACGTGGTGTTAGCGACAGAGCGCGTTTCGGTGACAGCAGTGCCCGTGCTGGTGGTGAGAGCAATGTGCGTGGTGGCCACAGTGACATCAGAAATGGTGGCAGTCGACACACTGGAGTAAACGTGACTCAGCTCCGCTCCACCAGTCCTCCCCAGTCAACAAGTGTCCCGGCAACAACCCCACAAAGCCCCGGCGATCAACACGGATTAACCCATAGGACAGGCAGGGTCATCTTGATGAACTGACTTTCCTTGTATATAATGTAGAAAATCTGTACTCTAAATAAGTGATATGTCATTCATGAATTATGTTTCTTCTTTTGATATTGTTTGTCTAACTGAAACCTTTGTGGATAATACCTTTGACTTTAATGGTGTTTTTTCATGATCATGTCAAGTTTGTTGCCCCAGCCAGAAAGCTGTCTCGACATGGTCGAAATTCTGGCGGCGTTTTGCTCCTAGTAAGAAAGTCATTAGATAGCTTTGTGTCGAGGGTCGAGTTAAATTGTTGTAATACTGTTGCTGTTAGAGTTGACAAATCTGTGTTCAATCAGGATAAAGATATTCTTTTACTTGGTTGTTATGTTGTTCCAGAAAATGGACCGTTGTATGACCAAATGGAAATTAAAGACGGCATTGTTATTTTGGAGGAAAGTATTCTACAGATTACAGAAAATCATGATTTTCATGTTATGATAGTTGGTGATCTTAATGCCAGAACAGCTTGTGATCAAACTAGACTCGAATCAATGTTGAATTATTCTCCCAATTCTGATTACGATGTCATGGATGAAAACATTGTGATTGGGGGGTTGAAGAGAAAATCAAAAGATGTTTGTAGTAATAATTTTGGCAATTCCTTATTAAATATGTGTTTTCAGTTAAATTGCATCATAGTCAACGGTTTTGTGCCCTAGTGACTCTAATGGTGAGTTCACATATGTTTCGCCACATGGCTGCAGTGTGATAGATTATGTAGTCATCTCAGAAGATATGTTTTTAACACAGTCTTGTGATTTATGCGTCAGCGATAAAATTGACTCATGGCATTTACCTGTGGAATTCAAATGGAAGAATGTTTGTACGGAAAGTGATAGCAACAAGAGATTGTGATGTTGAAAATGGTAGTACTGAAAATCGCATCATATGGTCTGAATACTATGCATTTCAGTACGAAGAAGAACAACAGTCTGCACACTTTAAACAATGTCTACAGAATGCTTATACGGAACTCGATACTGACATTAATAGTTCTATTGAAACATTTACAAGTTCACTGTGCAGCGCTGCTGCGTGCATGATCAGAAAAGTAGGAACAGGCAAAAGAAAAGCAGCTGGTTTGACGACGAATGTGAGAGGAAAAAGAGAAAGGTAAGACGATCGTTATGGACATTTAAACGGTTAAAGAAATATAACCATGAAAGAAAAGAAGCCTATGTTAAAGAAAGGAAAGAATATAAATATTTACTTAACAAAAAGAAAAATGATTTTGATCAAGCGAGATTAGAAAAATTGCAGCAGTCCATTAACGATCCTAAGCTGTTTTGGCAAACAATCCGATCAGTGAACAGAAATCGGCTATTTATAACACAATCACTTCAGAACAATGGTAATAAACACTTCTTTAGTGTATTCAATGAAACAAATGGCGAGAAACAGACTGGGGAAATTGATGTCACGGAAGATACTAATGATAACACATCAGACATAATGTTTAATAGCCTTATTTCCAGGCAGGAGGTTGTCGCCAGTATAGGTAAACTCAAAGCCGGGAAAAGCGCAGGGCCAGACAAAATCGTCACTGAAATGTTAAAACATGCTGATGCCTCAGTTGTTGATTTCCTCGTTGTTTACTTTAATAAGCGTTTGATATGGGAGTCTTTCCTATTGAATGGTCTAAATCTATTATTGTACCTTTGCATAAGAAAGGAGACGTAAACCAGCCAGACAATTATCGTGGTATTGCCCTAACAAGTGTTGTTGTAAAGTTTATACACATATACTAAATAAAAGAATAACGAAATGGGCAGAAGAAAAAAGCAAGATCATTGAAGAGCAAGCAGGCTTTAGAGCAGGGTACATACTGTCGATCATATTTTCACATTGTATGCAATTGTTGAAAAGTTTTTGCAAAAAAGAACTAAACTATATGTTGCTTTTGTCGATTTCAGAAAGGCATTTGATTCAGTAAACAGAAATGTGCTTTGGGCGATAATGAGGAAAAATGGTGTAAAAGGTAAACTGTATAATGCCCTTAGAAGCATATACGATAATGTTTTGGCATGTGTGCGTGACAAGTGTAATTATTCTGATTGCTTTGAATGTCCTAGAGGTGTGAAACAAGGCTGCCTGCTGAGTCCCCAATTATTTTCTTTCTTTATAAATGAACTGGCTACTGATTTGTCAAAAGGCGGAAAACATGGTATTCAGTTAATACCTGGTGCTACTGAAATATTTCTATTGTTATTTGCGGATGATGTTGTTCTGTTGTCTGATACAGTCATTGGACTTCAAAATCAACTAAACTGTTTAAAAAGAG
>CM031599.1:15311463-15318963 GCA_018398815.1 Conus ventricosus | reverse complement strand
TCAGAAAAATCGCTCCAGAAGTTTTGTCTGGAGCGAGTGGAACACATTTTGACCACGGGCACACACACACACACACACACACACACACACACACACACACACACACACACACACACACACACACACACACACACACACACACACACAGAGCATTTCTTCGTTCCCATTGTAAAGTACTCCCTGTTCTATAAGAACTGGGAGTACAAACACTCAACACTGATGTATGCCAGAGAGGGGAACGTTCATCTCTCCTACTTTGACATCCTGTGTCAGGTTTCTCTGATCAACCCAGCAGAGATCTTGGGCCCCTGCCACTGTCCCAGCACAGGATGAAGAATCCACGCAACCACATGGCCACAAGGCCTTAGACTGGTCATCCTGTCCACCAGAAGTAGTGGACCAGTCCCGAATCCATGCAACCACATGGCCACACAGGCCTAAGACTGGTCATCCTGCCCACCAGAAGTAGTGGACCGGTCTCGAATCCATGCAACCACATGGCCACACAGGCCTAAGACGTCATCCTGTCCACCAGAAGTAGTGGACCAGCCTCTCGAAACAGGAGTGAGACCTACCCACCCTCCACAGCAAAGCTGAGTTCATTTCTATTCACAGGACTGTAACTCCAACCGTTAGAAAAAAACAACAACATCCCCTCCCTTTATGATGTGATGAGGAGATGGGAAGCCAGCTTAAGCAAAGACAGACTGTTTTAGTTGAAGTTCTATTAATTTGTGTATTTAATCTTGTATGCTCAAGTACAACTGGTGTGTTAAAGTACACTGAACTTGTGTCTATCATTTGTTGTTCACATATTTTTCATGTTTGAATTCATCTCTGATTCTGTCCGTCACTCACAGCACAAGCGATTTTGAGTGTATGAGCTTAAGGTGAATCACTCCTTCACCATTCGTGAGTATCTGTAACAATCCTGAGATTTTGAGTGTATGAGCTTAAGGTGAATCACTCCTTCACCATTCGTGAGTATCTGCAACAATCATGAGATTTTGAGTGTATGAGCTTAAGGTGAATCACTCCTTCACCATTTGTGAGTATCTGTAACAATCCTGAGATTTTGAGTGTATGGGCTTAAGGTGAATCACTCCTTCACCATTCTGGAGTATCTGTAACAATCCTGAGATTTTGAGTGTATGAGCTTAAGGTGAATCACTCCTTCACCATTCGTGAGTATCTGTAACAATCCTGAGATTTTGAGTGTCTGAGCTTAAGGTGAATCACTCCTTCACCATTCGTGAGTATCTGAAACAATCCTGAGATTTTGAGTGTATGAGCTTAAGGTGAATCACTCCTTCACCGTTCGTGAGTATCTGTAACAATCCTGAGATTTTGAGTGTCTGAGCTTAAGGTGAATCACTCCTTCACCATTCGTGAGTATCTGTAACAATCCTGAGATTTTGAGTGTATGAGTGTAAGGTGAATCATTCCTTTACCATTCGTGAGTATCTGTAACAATCCTGAAAAAAAAATGATAATTTCTTTTAATGACTGGGTACTGGGAAGTTGTCCCTTCCACCACTAGTAAAAGAGACGGTGGAGGTGAATTCCTATACATAAACACTTCCATAATTCTGATAGAGAACACACTCCAAGTCTTACCCCTAGAGGACCGCACCTGCCACAAGTACTCGTCACAGATCTTCAGAGTGCACACCATAAAGCATCAATCTGTCACACCATCTCTGGTTCAGCTGGCCGTATAGGAGCATTTTGGTGGGGTGAGGGGGAGGGGGCGGGAGGGGTTGGTGAGGGAGGGGGAGGGGGGCTGCTGCAGTCCTTGAAGTGGATGACATGTCTCACCCATCGCAACTAAGCTGTGGACCCTCCCCAGCTTTTGGTAGGTGGTCCAGGTTTTAACAGCAATACAGCAGGACACCTAAGACCACTACTTTGTACACGGCAGTCCTGGTAGAGAATCTAATGCCCCAGAGTTTCTTTTTCTTTTCTTTTCAAATGCTAATTGATGAGAATGAAGATGATGAGGAGATGCTACGGATTTCCATTTTGATCTGAGACTGCGTGACAGGGCTGTACTTTACGCTTCCTTTTATAATATCTCCCAACGTCAACCAGGCCCGAGAGATGCAGACACCTGCAGTGTTGGTCAGGAAATTTGAGCAACACTCTCAGAGACGCATCCATTAAGTGGATGAAACTCGACTGTGTGGTCCCAGTCTTCCCAACTGAGCCCGTAGCAAACTCAACTCTGGGTAGGAGCCGGTCGGGGCAGAAAAATCCCACGTGACTCTGATGGGAATCGAACCCTCGACCTTCCAGCCGAGAGTCCGCGACCCTAACGATTTCGACATGGCGGCTGGTCGCCCCATAGTTTCTTTGTAAATCTGCCAAAAGCAGCTCTAGTCTTTACAATTCGTGGTGTCACCTCACCTCAGCGGCCTCTTTTCTGCCGCCTCGCACAGCACTGCCAAAGCAGAAGATGTCCATGGTCTTGATCTTCGACTGGTTTTGAACGACGCTTGGTGGCAGTGGAGAACCGGTGGTTGCGACGGTCAAGTTTGCTGCACCATAGCTTCGGGCTTGCTGAGACCAATAATGAGGACAAAAAGCGTTTGCAGGATGATGTGGAGGAGTCTGTCATGCACCGGATGTACATCTGTCTATGTATGTATGTATGTATGTATGTATGTATGTATGTATGTATGTATGTATGCATGTATGTATGTATGTATGCATGCATGCATGCATGTATGTGTGTACGCATGTATGTACGCATGTATGTATGTATGTATGTATGTATGTATGCATGTATGTATGTATGTATGTATGTATGTATGTATGTATGTATGTATGTATGTAACAAGAACAAGAACAAGAACAAGAACATATTTTATTGCCATATGAAAACCAGAGGTTTTGTGGGGCACAGATGATCAAGTTCAGACATTCAACTAAACTAAACTAATCCTAGCGTTGTCACATCTTGCAACATAACATCATTAGTAGCAGAAAGAAAAGCATAGTGTGTATCAGAGTCTGATTAAATTTTCTGTCTCCGAAGAGAAAAACACAACAGGATATACTGGGCAAGTACCGGTTGGAAGCAGTCCAATAACATAAGCTCCGAGGGTTTTGTCATGTTAGTCTGTGGTGGAAAATCAGTTTTTATTATCCTCGTCATCAGGTCATAACGTTGTTGGTCAAATAATTTGCAATCGTCGAGAAAATGTAGTTCGTCCTCAACGACGTGGCATGTCGTGCATAATCTGTTTTCTCTGTCAGTGTTGGTATAACGGCCCCTCTCAATTTGGAGGTCATGGGCACTTATTCGTAATCTAGTTAGTGCTCGTCTGCAATCTGTGTCAGTGTGTTGCTCCAAATAAGCCGCCTGTTTGTATTCGGTAGTAACTGTGGCATAAAATTTGAGCTTGGATGTGCTTTCATTCTTTTGTTTCTTCCAAAACTCAATATAAAACGTTTCCAGCTTCGCATTGATCAGAAACTTCAGGCGAGTCACACTAAATGTACCCTGATTTTCCCAGACATGCTGTAATCCTATCGTTGACAAGGTTTGTCGTATAAACTTCGTCCATTTGCTTTCTTCGGTGCCTTGAGAGATCATTGACTGATAAATCTGTTGTTGGTAAGAGTCTTGGTCTGACTCTAATATGTGTATCCAGAATGCGATAGTCTGGGTTATCACTTTAAAAGTAATCGGGAATCTCCCCAGTTCGCCCAAAACCGGTAATGCCATTGCTTTTCTATGAACTCTTAATAATTGCCTGCAGAATTTAATGTGTGCAGTTTCATGTGGGAATTTGTTTGTATGTATACATGTATGTATGTACGCATGTATGTATGTACGCATGTATGTATGTATGTATCTGTCTATATTTATACACACCGACGCACATACATATTATATTACATGCACTTTTTTTTTCTCCCTCATTAATTATTTGTTCAGTACTTATACGTTACATATAACGTAAACAGCGAGCTAATGTCGGCCTAACGAGATGGGTGTACTTTTTTTTCCAGATGTCAACATTATAGGCATTTGCTTCGCCTAATGTTGACACCAGACAAAGCTGTTCCATATTCTATTGTGATTTCGACTAATAAGAAAGGAACTTAAATGGACAAACTTGTTCGTAATGATTTTTCTTTTTCGATCCTGTCATCTTGTTTGTCTGTTTTTCCCATCCAGTCCAGGTATACTGCCTCTGTCTGTCTCTCCATCTTTCTCTCTATCTCCGTCTCCATTTGTCTTTCTTTTTGCATCTATCTGCCTGTCTCTCTGTTTGTATGTCTCTCTGTTTGTCTGTCTCTCACGCCATATTTCTCGATGGAGTGCACAGCTCAGTGGAAGGTACAATATCTCTCTGTGTCTCTCTAGGATACCTTTGGTGGTCAAAGTGCATAATATCTTACACACACGTAAACTCCCATCACCAACTTTCGGAAGAGAAGGCCAGTTTGGCTGTTGGAAGGGATGACACATTACACATAGCATGCACCCTGAGTGAGAAATTGAAGGAATGAAGGAAGTAAGGAAACTGAAGAAACAACATCGACTGGATGGCACGGGAAACGACTGAATGAAGCGCCGGCAGGCAGCTCTTCAGTCGGCACTACCCAGGTAGGCAGCCTATTTGCGTACACGAGCTTGTGGATTGTCAACGCCTAGAACCATTGGCGAGGCGCTTTATAAATGCTATATTATTATTATTATTATTATTATTATTATTATTATTATTATTCATTTTTATTATTGTCACCATCATCATCATTATTATTATATTACTGTTATTATTATTATCAGTATCGTCATTATTATTATTATTATTATTATTATCATCATCATCATCATCATCATCATCATCATCATCATCATCATCATCATCATCATCATTATTATCATTACTATTAGTAGTAGTATCATTATCATTATTATTGCTATCATCATCATTATCATGATCATAATTCTTGTTATTATTATTATCATTATTGTTATTATTATTATTATCGCCATTGTTATTATTATAATTATTATCATCATTATCATTATAATTATAAAGCTTTCAGGAGTGTCAGTGTGGCGGCGGGTGTACCTGTAGGAGGGAGATACATGTGCCCCTAAAAGCTGGATTTCCCCCGCTGTCACCTCGGAAAACTGAAGATGCAAAACTACATTCGCTTAGAACGTTTACTGCGCTGCCATTTCAGGAAATCGCACAGACATAAAACATGGACAATTCCAAAGAATCTGGCTTTGTTCTCGCCTACTTGTGCTTTTGCATCATTCCAATACATTCTTGCTGATTATAAATGCATTACATAAACAAAACTTGACATCTTGTTTTTGTGTGTTTATGCGTATCTAGGCTTATTCCTCACTTTCAAATTTCGCTTTCTGTGTTATATCCCTTATTTCTGTACTGTCTTTTTGCCACTTCCCGCACACCCATGCCCCTTTTCTTTTCTCCCCCCCCCCCCCCCCCCCCTTCCACTTTTCCTACTTTTGTGTGTTGTTTTTCTGTTAAGCTCTTCGTTTCAAACATCCTAAAAATAAAAAATAAAAATTAATAAAAACCTACGTATAAATCGGTCGAGGTCATTGTAACGTTACGCCCTTCTCTCTCTCTCTCTCTCTCTCTCTCTCTCTCTCTCTCTCTCTCTCTCTCTCTCTCTCTCTCTCTCTCTCTCTCTCTCTCTTCCCCCTCCATTCCCTTCTCCCGGACTCTCCGACCCCGGAGGTAATTATAGCAGCACAAATTTCTTGAGTCACAGTTTAAAAACCGAACCCGCCTACCCGTAATTATTTCAGGATTCAGACAACTGCATTGGACAGTCCATGGTAGACACGGACGTGTGTGTGTGCATCTGTGTATGTGTGTGTGTGTGTGTGTGTGTGTGTGTGTGTGTGTGTGTGTGTGTGTGTGTGTGTGTGTGTGCGTGCGTGCATGTGTGTGTGTGTGTGTGTGTGTGTGTGTGTGTGTGTGTGTGTGTGTGTGTGTGTGTGTGTGCGCGTGCATGTGTGTGTGTGTGTGTGTGTGTGTGTGTGTGTGTGTGTGTGTGTGTGTGTGTGTGTACGCGCGCGTGCGTGTGTGTGTGTCATTCACATGCTGTGTGTTTGTCTGCGTGTCTTTTATGGCACATGAAGATGTGTGCTCCAGCGCATTTGTACGTGTGTCCATGTGCATGTGTCAGTGGTGTGTGTGTGTGTGTGTGTGTGTGTGTGTGTGTGTGTGTGTGTGTGTGTGTGTGTGTGTGTGTGTGTACCTTGTACACATACATTTGTGTGCTTGTCACAGTGTGCGAGTATGTATGTGTGTGCACAGTGTGTGAGAATCTGTGTGAGTGCACACACACACACACACACACACACACACACACACACACACACACACACACACACACGCACACACACACACACACACACACACAGAGAGAGAGAGAGAGAGAGAGAGAGAGAGAGAGAGAGAGAGAGAGAGAGAGAGAGAGACTGATTGATCTTTAATACGCAAGGATGAAGATTTTAGGCCAAAGCCTAGTCTTACAATCTGTCCTTGTCATGCATTCATTATTTCAACACATATCATTCATACTGACGATTCAACATAGCAACATTGTAATATAATTCTACAGAGAGAGAGAGAGAGAGAGAGAGAGAGAGAGACAGACAGACAGACAGCATACAGACACTGACACAGAGAGACACGGCAGACCAACTAGATAACCGCTTCCCAAAGAAACACCACGTACAAATCCATCATTCCCTATCAAACCTTTGCCAAGTTGCTAGCTTCTCGCGCGCGCGCGCCCTGCAGTTTCGCGCAGGCCTAGTAGTTGCAGACCTCTCTCTCTCTCTCTTTCTCTCTCAATCGGTCACGTGCATATCGTTGACCCCGTCCCGACCGCTGCACGCGCGTAATCGCTTGTTCGTGTTTGCCCTCCCCTTCTCTTGTCGGGAAAGGAGAAGAAAGAACTTGTTGCTTGACAGATGAGACGTGTTTGCAACTGTGGGAGAAGAAAAACAAATAACAAAAAACCCAACCCTCACCAAACCATGTGCAGAATGAGTTAAAGGGGTGTCGTGTTCTCGCCAGCCGTTAAAACTTAACACCTGCTTCCCGCGTGTTGCGATGTCATGCATGTGCGCTCGAGCGCGCGCGAGTATATGTGTATTGACTCGCACTGTGTTGGTGTCAGAGTGTGCAGTTCGTGAATGTGTATTCATTCAGCACGGCTGAATGAACACCTCAGCATCTTGAAGCGTGACAAAGGCCAGTGGTGTAAAAACACAGATGGGTGTATTGTATTCGACCTGCTAACCTCATTCCCTGACCCATCCTCGGCCCGGAAAAAAAAAAGAAAAGAATTCTCACCTGTACCCACGTGTGTTTGTAGGATAATAACCCAGTCGTGTTGTTTGGGGGGGATGTTCATCCGGCACTGCATCAAGTTTTGGCAATGCCAAATGTCTGTGTTGTTGGAATGTTGGTTGTTGTTTTTTAAGTG
>CM031599.1:15298963-15301463 GCA_018398815.1 Conus ventricosus | reverse complement strand
TACACGGAATCGAGATTTTCTTTTCTTTCTTGCAGAAAGAGGCGTACATATAGACGGAATCGAGATTTTCTGTTCTTTCTTGCAGAAAGAGACGTACATATACACGGAATCGAGATTTTCTGTTCTTTCTTGCAGAAAGAGACGTACATATACACGGAATCGAGATTTTCTTTTCTTTCTTGCAGAAAGAGACGTACATATACACGGAATCGAGATTTTCTTTTCTTTCTTGCAGAAAGAGACGTACATATACACGGAATCGAGATTTTCTTTTCTTCTTGCAGAAAGAGACGTACATATACACGGAATCGAGATTTTCTTTTCTTTCTTGCAGAAAGAGACGTACATATACACGGAATCGAGATTTTCTTTTCTTTCTTGCAGAAAGAGACGCACATATACACGGAATCGAGATTTTCTTTTCTTTCTTGCAGAAAGAGACGTACATATACACGGAATCGAGATTTTCTTTTCTTTCTTGCAGAAAGAGACGTACATATACACGGAATCGAGATTTTCTTTTCTTTCTTGCAGAAAGAGACGTACATATACACGGAATCGAGATTTTATTTTCTTTCTTGTTTTCTTTTTATGTTGTTATTTTGCATGCACGTAATGACATTCACGATCACAGGTAAAACATACTGATACGACAAGCACAACCACATCTATTATACATACTAATACGGCAAACACGACCACATCTTTTACACATACTGACACGACAAACACATCCACATCTGTTATATATACTGATACGACAAACACAACAACATCTATTGTATATACTGATACGACAAACACAACCACATCTATTGTGTATACTGATATGACAAACACATCCACATCTATGTATATACTGATACGACAAACAGCCACATCTATTGTATATACTGATACGACAAACAGTCACATCTATTGTATATACTGATACGACAAACACAGCCACGTCGATTATATAGTGAATATATAGTTGGCAGAGGGACACGTTCCACTTTCACTTACAAAGAAGAACAGAAAAAAAAGAAAAAAAGACACAACCAATGTTAGGTAGGTACTCAAGGTCTGACCAGCGCGTTGGGCTAATGCGTAGGTCAGGCGTCTGCTCTCGTAGCCACGAGACCCTCTTCTTCAATTCTCTCATCTTAGTTGTAAATTCATTTATCCATCAGCTTTAAATCATGTGCAATGTGGTCTCAAAACTTAGCGGATGTGGTGTAGCGTGTATGGACTAGTCCGCACGCAGTGACGCCTCCTTGATGAAACTGAAACTGAAACAGATAGATCTACCTGGTCAACCAGCCCTCCCTCCTCCATTTCTCTCCCCTTCCCCCCCCCCCCCCCCCCCCCCCCTCCCCGTCTCGCTCCTCTCGCTCTTCTGTATCATCAACATACTTACACCATCCTTTCTTCCCGTCTTCGTCTTCCTCTGCTACTTTCTTCCCGTCTTCGTCTTCCTCTGCTACTTCTTCCCGTCTTCGTCTTCCTCTGCTACTTTCTTCCCGTCTTCGTCTTCCTCTGCTACTTTCTTCCCGTCTTCGTCTTCCTCTGCTACTTTCTTCCCGTCTTCGTCTTCCTCTACTACTTTCTTCCCGTCTTCGTCTTCCTCTACTACTTTCGTTCGTTCGTCCTTCCTTCCTTGGATTGTTTCTTCCTTTCTTGCATGACTACTTCATTCTTCCCGTCTGTTTCCCCTCTGTCTTCCGTTCATCCTACTTTCCTTCCTTCAGCCCTTCCGTACTTTCAGCCGCACACTTCCTCGCATCCGTGAGACAGGGTGAAGTATGGCCGCACACCAAAAATGAATGCGCCAAGCCCTTGCTGAAGAAATCGAGTATTTATAGAGTGGCGCAGTTAGATTGTTTAGAGACTGTTTATTGTGTCTGAAAGTTGATTCTCCTCATTTTCTTTCATATGCCCGTTAAGGTACTAGCCTGGTGGTTCCAAGCAGACAGATTTAAAATCAAAGGAATGGGACTATTATGGGCGCTTCCAGCTGGCGCAAAGATAGGGTGACGGGTGAGTTGCAAAGGCCTGAAATGTAATGTAATGTAAAAGGATATTTATAGAGCGCTTTACCTCGCGAGAGCCTAAAGCGCAAATTACAGAGACATGATAAAATACTAATTCTAACTCAAAGTACACTCGCACACACACGCACGCACGCACGCACGCGCGCGCACGCACGCACGCACGCACGCACGCACGCACGCACGCACGCACGCACGCACTCACACGCACGCACACAACGCAACGCAACGCAACGCAACGCCACGCCACGCCACGCCACGACACGACACGACACACACACACACACACACACTCGCACACTCGCACGCACGCACGCACGCACACCACACACACACACACACACACACCACACACCACACACACACCAACACACACACACACACACGAAAAACGAAACACACGCATACGCAGACAGACACACGAGCGCGTTAAAAAAAAAAAACCAAGCAGACTCGCGCACGGAGATAAG
>CM031599.1:15276463-15293963 GCA_018398815.1 Conus ventricosus | reverse complement strand
CTCTCACACACACACACACACACACACACACACACACACACACACATACACACACACATCGCCATCTTGAGTCCATAAATCCTTTAATGGTGTTTAGCGACAATAAAAAAAGTTTCACGTTTCAAGTTTCACACACACACACCACACACACACACACCACACACACACACACACACACACACACACACACACACACACAACACCACACACACACACACACACACACACACACACACACACACACACACACACTCACACGTACCACACAACACACACACACACACACACACACACACACACACACACACACACACACACAGACGCACGCATAATATGCTGATGCATACACGCGCATATCATCTAACCCAAAAGACATCTGCTCGTTCACGGTTAGCCTCGGGACAGCCCACTATTTTGAGTGTGGAGAAAGCGTGATAAAACGTGAAAAGCCTCGGGACCGCCCACTATTTTGAGTGTGGAGAAATGCGTGATAAAACGTGAAAAGCCTCGGGACAGCCCACTATGTTGAGTGTGGAGAAAGCGTGATAAAACGTGAAAAGCCTCGGGACCGCCGACTATGTTGAGTGTGGAGAAAGCGTGATAAAACATGAAAAGCCTGGGGACAGCCCACTATGTTGAGTGTGGGAGGAAAGCGTGATAAAACATGAAAAGCCTGGGGACAGCCCACTATGTTAAGTGTGGAGAATGCGTGATTAAAACGTGAAGAGAGCATGAACCAAAGAGTCCCCCTTAAAAAAGAATGAAGGAGCCAGTGGACTTTAGGGAAAAAAAAGGAAGGGTCAGATAGGAAATCTTGTTTGGGGACACACAGATGCTTTTCCCCAGTGACGTCGACTGGTGGGCAGTGCTTGACAGAATATCAAGCTAACATGAGTGTCACATTTCCACTTGTAAATGTATAAGCGATTGAGTTTTAGGGACAGAGGAGGGGGTCTGGAAGGAAATCTTGCTTGAACAAACAGATCATGCGTTTCCCAGTGACGTCGACTGGTGGGCAGTGCTGGACAGAATATCAAGCTAACACGAGTGTCGGGTTTCCACTTGTCAGTGTATTTATAAGCGGTTGAATTTTAGGGGTAGAGGAGGGGGCCTGGAAGGAAATCTTGCAGAAACAAACAGAATGAGGTCCATGAATTAAGAAGCATACGGTAGGGAAAAGGGAGGAGGACCGAATAGCACACAGCGGTGGCAAGTTGGAGTGAGAAGAACACAGAGGTAAAAAAAGAAGAAAATAAAAAAGGATTCAGTAGCACGCGTATGTAAAAAAGTAAGACAAAGTAGCGCAGAGTAGTAAGAAAAGAAATCAGGACAAAGTAGCGCGAAGTAGTCCACGCAGGGTGAAACAGCAGGTAGTAGTCAAACGTAGGACAGAATAGCGCAAAGTAGTCATCAGTGGACACAGGTTGAACGGGCTCCAGCTGATCTGTTTATATTGGAAGACTGTGCATTGATTGGGCTCCACAGAGATGTGCGTATGTGTGCATGTTTCAATAGTGTGAATGTGCGTGTGTGTGTGTCATGCGGAAAATGCATGGGGGCGCGCGCGTGCGTGCGGCGTAGTGTGCGTGCGTGCGCGCGTGCCTGTGTGTTGTGTGTGCTGTGTGTGTGTGGCCTGTCGTAGTGATGTGTGTGAGTGTGTGTGTGTGTGTGTAGTGACGCACTTTCATGAGTGCATATCTGCGCAGCGCGTGCGCGGTGAATCGGGCCTTGATGGGTGTCGTGTGTGTGTGTGGGTGTGTGTGTGTGTTGTGTGGTGTGTGTGTGTGTGTTGTGGCGCGCTACGGCGCGGTAGCTCTTCGCTGTGTGCGTGTCGTGTGTGTGTGGTGTGTGTGTGTGTGTGTGTGCGAGTAAATGCCTTCTGTATTTGATTGCCAGTGTGTAGTGTGGGTGTGATGAGAGAGAGAGAGGAGAGAGACGGAGAGAGAGAATGGTTGACGGGGGGAGAGAGTGAGAGGACGGGACGAGAGGAGATGAGTGGGTGTATAGTGTGTGTGCAGATTGCGCCGTGTGTGTGTGCGTGCAGATGAGAGAGAGTGAGACCGAGAGAGGCAGATGAAGAGAGATTGAGAGAGAGTGTTTAGATAGACCCGAGACCCGGGAGGGAGATGAGTGCGAGAGCGAGACGAGACTGTACGAGAGCAGAACCCCCCGTACCTTCGAGACGACGGAGAGAGTCGGTGAGAGCCAGGAGTACTGGGTGAGACGCACGAAAGAGGAGAGCCAGACCGGCAGAGATGGAGAGCCTCCGACCGAGGAGAGCGAAGAGAGGGACGACGCGGAGAGATGAGTGTGGTCAAGTGTGTGTGTGTGTGTGTTTTGTGTGTGTGTGTGTGTGTGTGTGTGTGTGTGTGAGAGAGGAGGAGAAGATGAGAGAGAGAGCACCGAGAGAGACAGACAGAACAGACTGTCAGACTGTCAGAACAGAGACGTAGCGGTTCGTGGGGGGGGGGGTGGGGGGGGGTGGTGGTGAGTTCGGGTGAAAGGGTGATGAACTTTGAAGGGCTGTGGTGTTTAGTCTGTAGGAGGGAAGGGAAGGGAGGACCAGTGGCAAGACAGAGACAGTCCTGGTAATACGTCCTTCCTTTCCTTGCTGCATGGAACTGAGCGCAAAGTGATCGGGTAAAAAAAGAAGGCGGCACTGCCTTGCATCCAGGAGGAAAAAGGGGGAGATGTTCGGATTTAGTGGGGGACGGGTGGGGGCCCAACCACCCTGGCCGGTGGGGCCGGGGTCGGGGGTGGGGGGTGGGTGTGGTTGTGCCATGCAGCTGTGTTATGGCTTCTGATGATACAGTAGGCTTGTGTGTGTGTGTGACGTGAGTCTCTCTCTCTCTCTTCTCTCGTTCATCTCTCTATCTCTCTATCTCTCTCTACTATCTCTCTATCCCTTTTTCTCTCTTCTTCCTTCTCTCTCTCTCTCTCTCTTTCTCTCTCTCTTCTATCTCCTCTTAGTTTATATTTCTTTTGCGCTGGGCCGGTAAGTTAGGCCCCTACCACACACACACACAAACACACACACTCTCCACTCACCTACACACACAAACACAAACAGAGAGAGTGAGAGACGAGAGTCGAGACGAGACGACGAGAGGAGAGTAGTGAACGAGTGAGAGAGTGAATGAAGGAGAGAGAATGACAATGACAGAGACAAGTGATTATTTATTTTTATTACGGTTATAACAGTACTGGCAGAGTTAACCATTTTTCATTACTTGCGTTACTATTCCTACGAAGCTAATTTAATACCAAATGATACAATGTATGAATCAAAAATCGGTGACGCAAACCAGTTTGAAGCCAACAGACAAAACAAACTATAAAACCACGTTGCACCACTAAGAATCTCAAATGCGGACATCCTCAATGATAATATAAGCATTATGAAAAAAAAAGAAGAAAGCAATTGAAAGTTCATTGACCAAACAATCAAAACATAGGGGGAGGGCCCGTGGGGGGGGGGGGGGGAGGGGGCGGGGGGTGAAGCAAACCCAAGTACATCAAAACGATCAAGAAGGAAAACTAGCATGTGATAATTTTTTGATCTCTATGAGACATACAGGGAAAGAAAGAAAAAAAAGGTAAAAAAAGACGAACGAGAAAATAAGGGGGGAAAATAGAAGAAAGAAAAGAGAAGAAAATAAAGCATGTATATTATGGGACACATTAATTAAAAGGTTCTCTGTCTCGCATTACATTCGCATACCATACATCTACATATATAAACAGAACACGCGCAGCCATGTTTAAAATACACACACGCGCCGCGCGCTCACGCACCACGCAAACGAACACAACACACACACACACACACACACACCACACACACACACACTACACACTCTCCCACGGCACGCACGCACACATACACACAAACTTACCATACGCTGCGCCGCATACACACACACACCACACACACACACACACACACACACATGCGCGACGCGTGGGCGATGGCACAGAAATGCACTGCAGTGACAAAACCAGACATATGAGGAGTGAGAGAGAGAGACGGCGAGAGAGAGACGACCCGACGGAATAGAGAGAGGACTGAGGAGAGGAGACGGCATTGAATGATGCCCGTGCGAGCGAACGAGAGGATAGGATGGTTGGATAAGAAGAGGATTGTGATAATGCTGGTTCATAAAGCCCATGACGACTAAAGAAACTTCGGGGTCGAAGGGAACAAAGGGAGGTCGGTCTTGCCCCACGCCACAGGTCACGGAAGGGGTCCATTATTTTGAGGATTGAAAAACATGACCATCAATGGGAAAAAGTGCCACCAACAGTGCGCCTCCAGTTGGGCACACAAAGAGTGAGAGATGAGAGAGGGAGGGCGGGAGGGAGGGGAGGGAGGGCGGGAGGGGAGGGGAGAGAGAGAGAGAGACGAGAGGAGAGATGACGACGGCGAGGCCACCGAATAAGTGTGATTGTTGGAAGAGAACCAGAGGAGGGATGACGAGAGGAGAAACACAGAGAGAGGCACACAGAGACACATACCACACAGAGACACGACAAGGGACCAGTCACACACAAATACATACATAACAGATACACACAGAGACAGACAGAGATGAGAGGACCACCACGCACAGGAAACACACACACACACACACACACACCACACAAACACACAAAACACCACACACAACACACACACACACACACACACCACCACACCATATACACGACACCCACAGGGACGGTGGGAGAGAGAGAGAGAGAAGAGGGAGAGTGAGACAGTGGAAGAGAGTGACGGAAGACCCGACGATGTGGCCCGGAGAATCCACGGACCCTGAGACAGCGCAGAGAGCGAGAGACGAGTCGACGAGTCGAGAAGTTTGAGAGAGAGAGAACAGACAGACAGACAGAACACAGAAAGCACAGACCAGCAGACTGACACACACAGACAGACGACAGAAGTGGCAGCGCACACAGACCAGAGACCGATAGAGAAACAGAGAGATAGAGACAGACAGACAGAGGGAGGTAGTGAGAGAGAGAGAGAAGAGAGAGAGAGAGACAGAACAGACAGACAGACAGACAGACAGACAGACAGACCTGACAGAGACTGAGACAGACTGAGACAGGAACACAGAAGAGAGGATAGGAGAACAGAGAGATAGAGACAGACAGGACAGACAGAGAGAGTGAGCGGAAGAAGACGGAAGACAGGAGGGAAAGAGCAGAGAGAGTGAGAGTAGACCACGACGGCGCCATAGTGATGAAGAGGGCCCCACACGAGATCCGATGAGAAAAGAGCTGAAGGCTGGAGAGCACGCCGTCGAGAGAGAGAGAGGAAAAGGAGGAAGGGGTAGATAACACTCCTGGAAGAAATTTCTGCTGGAGAAAGAAAATGAGTTAGTGATCACGCTTAGTGTAGGGTTCCGCCAGGTCTGCAGAGATAGGGACCAACTGTACAGTCACCGTTTTTTTTGTTTTTTTTTTTTTTTTTTGGCCCCCTGTTCTGCTGACTTTAATGGAATATGGATGGATGGACAGCAGATAATTCAGAAAGATGGGAGGTGTAAAGGGGGTGGGGGGGGGGGAGGAGGGGGGGGAGGGGGGGGGGATGGGGGGGGGGCGCCGGGGGCGGGGGGATGTTTGGATATGGACATTCCTTGCATTCACAAAGAAGCACTGAAAGAGTGCTGAGGGCGGCCCGGTTGCCTGGCTTGATCTGGCATGGTTGGCATGATGACGTTATACCGTTACGTTCAGAACCAGTCTCGGGCCTTTACGTGATGCAGTACTACGTCTGTGCGGTAATAAACGCGCGCGCGCGCGGGGTGTGACCCCCGTGCGGACTGGCCACCGTGCATACATAGTGACTCTGATTGTGATTGCGTATGTTTGGTAGTCACGAGACATCATAAGGACGGGAAGGATGAGGAGGAGAGAGAGATTCGAGAGGATAGACGAGGAGGCGACTGAGAGGCGAAAGAAGCAGTGATGTCGAGAGAGAGAGGACGAGACCAGACAGGACAGACAGACAGAACAGACAAGAGAGGGACCGGAGAGATGATGAGAGACGCTCGAGACGAGAGCCTTAGGAGAGAGAGGAGATACGGACGAGAGACAGAGAGAGAGAGAAGAGGAGAGAGAGGATGATGATGATGATGATGATGATGTGATCTTTCCTTCCACGAGTAACATTGCTTGAACCAATGTGCTCTCTCTCTTCTCTCCTCTCTCTCTCTCTCTCTCTCTCTCTCTTCTCTCTCTCTTCTCTCTCTCTCTCTCATCCGGGCCCTAAACCTGGAAGACGTGACTAACAAGTAATTACATGACTAAGAGAGGAGGAGAGAGGAGACCGAGGACCGGCTGAAGGTGATGAGTACGAGAGAAAGATCTTGAGGAGAGAGGAGTGTTGTGAGTGGACTGAAAATGAGGAGAAAAAGAGATATCGATGATTTATTCACGAAAAAGGACACTCGCCCAATTTAAAGTATGATCAACAAAATTTAGACAAGGTAATTTATCGCTAAAATATAAACATCGACGTAAGGCATGTACTTAATGTCAAATTCACTCTCACTCTTGTCTATTGACAGTTATAGATAGTAAGCAATTTCCTCTATGACATTTTATTTCTTGATGTTAGAGACAGGACTAGCCTTGAAAAAAGACTGCTGGGACGTCGATAATTTTTTTTTTTTTTTTTTTTTTTTTTTTTGGGGGGGGGAGGGGGGCGCGGGAGGGGGCGGGGGGGGGGGGGGAGGGGGGGGGGGGGGGCCCTCCCCCCCCCCCCCCGGGGCGGGGGGCGGAGGCGGGGGGGTAGGGGGGGGGTGGGGGGGGGGGGGGGGGGGGGTGGGGGGGGGAGGGGGGGGGAGGGGGAGGTGGGTGGGGCCGGGGGTCGTCAGATCTGGCTAGCTCCAAGGACGTTAGAATTGAAAGTGAAGTTCATATTCCGAACCTGATTTTACACAATGGACACACAGTCCACTTTATGTATGGCACATTACTATCGTTGTCGATGCAACGGACAATGTATTTCGAAACACCAACCCTGATTTTGTCGGTTCAGAGTGATATAATCTGTTCTTGTTCATGGACAGATAAGCTTGATGCTTCTACTCTATGGTGACTGTTTTGCAGTCAGAATATTAATGAAAGTTCGATCGATGGTATTGAATACGGCTATCCCAGTCCTGCAATCTACATATCTGTTATGTGTTTTCTTTGAAACAAGCCAAGAAACTGACTGAACCCACAGCCTACCCCATGTTGTAACCATGCAACGAGTAAGTATGGTTTAATAATCATTTACGAATACATGAATGCCCACGTAGTTTTCCGCTCTATATACAGGTCGAATCCTATGGTTTTGTATGCTTTGGTGGCGGATACGAGCAGGGCAGTGAGGAGAAGAGTGAATGACCGGAGTGAGACTCGAGAGTGAGCGAGAGAGAGGGAGAGAGAAACGGACGTGGCGATCGAGAGAAGGAGAGAGAGCCAGAGACCAGAGAGGAGGGTCCCCGAGGAGAGACTCTGTGTTGAGTCGAGACCGGGAGATTGAAAGAGAGACCCTCTCGGAGAGAGAGACCGTGAGAGAGGGGCACAGACAATTAAAACACAGTAGACATTCCACAGACACACAGACAACAAACAACACACACACAAACTCAACACACCACATGACCACACACACACACCACACAACTCACACACACACACAACACACACACACACACACACACAGACACGTCAAGCATTGGTGTTTCAATAGAAAGAACACGACTTATTATGAACAGACACACAGACACACCCACAGACACCAACAACAAACACCACACACACACACACACACAACAAAGACACACAAACACACAGGCCGCGGGCGCCGCGGGCACACGCACACACACACAAACACACACTCAACAACACACACACACACCACACACAACACACACACAACACACACTCACTCAGACGGGAGTGGAGAGGAGAAGGATGAGGCACACACACATGTAATACTCAAATAAGACAGAACACATGACACACCTCACACCAAACCACTACACACACTACATCTTGTGTCAGTGTGACCGTAACTAAACATGGCGATGGACAGCATTTCCTTCTAGCGATGACTCCCGTCAGAAAAGACAGTCTTGGGCTGAGTAGCGGGCCGCGGGCTCAATAAGACTTCAAGGATATATTCAATTGTTGGGATGTTTTAGATGCCAGTTACAGTGTGCCGTCTTTCTGGGACATTGTTGCTACAGCCACAGTTTTCGGGTCAAAAAGCAGAAATGAAAAATTGAACCACGCGTCAGTGAACCGTGGGAACGCTCTTACAAGGGTAACGGGTAATGCCAGCGGCACGCCCACGCACGCTCGGGTGAGGTTACGGCTGTGTCGACGTCCGTTTTACTTGGTCAAGAACCTTATCATGCAGGAATATATTGTGTTGGGGTGTGTTTATTCGGTCCCACCGGAAAGTTACATGTGTCAGGTATTGTGCCCTCCAAATTGATTACCCCTCAGACGTCTTTCGGTCGATCGAGAAAAGAAAAAAATGGAAACCGGGCAAGAAAATGCAGGCCAAACGAGATGATGTAGACCTGATCTGCGTAATGTCTGTAATAGTCGGTCAAGACCTAAACGGTTCAAGACAGGAGAGGCCCCGTGTGCATACAAATTTTAGATATGAATGTTTCGGAAGAAGGCTTTTATTTGCTGTTTTTATTGCTTGTAAAATGAACGGAACTCCTGCGTTTGATTAAAAGTTCAATCACCTTGAGGAATCAAATAGCTATGTTGCCGATCATACGACAGGAAAAAGACAAAAAAGTAACAAAAACACAAAGGCAGGGTACGCTCAGACAGAATTTACAAAAGCAAGTATGGATATAGAAAACCAGTTTCTGAACAAAAAAATGTATGCTATATAAATCCAAAAGTTTTTCCGCATGGTGTTCCATAATTCAAAGTCGGGATGGCCGATATAAAAACATTCCAGGAGGACGATCAGAGGAAGTGACGCGTAAAAAACATATGGACCCGTAGTTAAAACTGGGCTGTTATATATAAGATATCACGTCACGAGAAAGTTCCTGGTCTCATATCGGTATTGTACTATACACAGATACGATTACTGTCCAAAAGAACCAAAAGTAAAGCAAACACCCACCTAACTATTAAAAAAGAGTTCCCCCCAAACCTGCACCTATAAACTGTAAACAACTGTTTATTTCGACAAACAAATAATTCGGAGAGGGAGATATGAACTGGCAGCGACTCCGATTATCCCCCAAAGTTTTGTTCGGCTCGGATAGATTCTGTGTATTTTTTAAATTGGCGCATATGTGAAGAAAGACTAGGTTTGGGGGGTATTATGGCTTGCAACGTTTGTTTAATAAAGTCCAGAAGTGGCTACAAAAATAAAGGATTGGAGAATACTCTGTTGGACAAATACAGTGGTTCTTTAAAGATGCCATTGGACCTCATTGTAGGTTCCTGGGTACGATCACATAAAACACAACAGGTCACACAGGAAGGAAAAATCAAATAAAAACTTTGTCATTGCTAGTTCAAAGGCTCCATGGAGGAAGTAAATATACCAAAATGGTTATCATCATCAGCCAGGGCGTCGTCCTACCAGACTTTCTGACCTAAACACCAAAACGTGAAATAGTCATTGTGCCCAGGTTCTGTTAGTCTTCCATCGGTGTTTTGATAGTATAGTTTTTGGATCTAATATGAAAATAGTCAGCCAACAAGATGCCAGCTGTACATGCGGGACAAATCATCCCTCTAAACGAGGATTGAGTGTCTTTGATGGGAAACTGGGTCCGTCATCGGCACTACCTGTTTTGTCCCACAAACCATGACGACCTGCACGACCTGTCCACAGCTGATCCCGACAGGGACGATGCGACCACCGTACACGGCGACCTGGTCAGTTTCACCGGCTCCACTAAGATACTTGGCTCAGGTGCCACCGCACCACGGCGTGATGCTCATTCTTCCGCTGGTTTCCATGACTGTCTTTCTGTCAACTGTGGCAAGGCTATGATTGCATTTTAACCATTCGTCATCTTTGTTATATCTTTTTGTACCCAGTTAAAATGATTTCTCCCCACATTTTGTCAATGGACTTGCGGGACCTCCTCTCTAGTTAAATCGTTTTCGTTCTTCCACCTATTGCATTCATCATGTTTTTGTGTTTTTTTTTCTTTTTACTAAAAGCATTAGTAATTTTTGTTACTGTTTTGACTTTTTATGGCTAAAGAGCCCAAAAAATAGAAGTATTGCAGTTGGTAATGTCGCTCGGTGGACAACTACATCTCCCACCTTCAAAGAGCTCATGGCAGATAATTCATTCTCCGTTTTTACTTTGCAGTCACTAAATGTGTCAAGTGATAAACTACACGACTGGCCAAACTTTTTCTATCCGGCCAGTGTTAGGGTCAACAGGACTGCGAAAGGCCGAAAAAGTGGTCCACAGCCATCTAAATACACGAAACATTTGTCGTACAGCCACTCACTTCTATAACATCGAAAGGTTTACGGGTCAGAAAATGCGCACAATATCAAATCTCAATATTCACTCATGCGTCAGTGGCTGTGTTATTGCTGTGTTGTAAGAATTCGATATAAGTTGTTAAACACATACTGAGTTTTATATACCTCCCAAAAGGTGGATTTTGACTGTAACACTGACCTGGGTTAAGTACTATAGACGCGCTAAAGCTGTAGTGGTTGATCGCCGGCGATTTCAACGTACAGGCTCCCCTGCTGGGACCTGTTGTGGCTCTAAAGTTAAGCTCAAATCGCCTGGTAGTTGAAAATATCTTGATTTCTGGCCTGTACCTTCCTAAATGTGATGGGCGTTTGTCACTAGACGGCCAGATGTTCCTAAACCTTAGACCTCAGCAATTGATCTTTCTTTTCATCTCCAATCATTAGACTCTTAGCTGTTCCGGGCAGGTAGATAAAGACACTTTGGACATGACCACCTCCCCCTATTACCATATCCCTCAGGGTTTCTCAGTTTGCACAATTGCTAACACAAGACATCACAGTGATAATGAAAAATTCCACAAATTTAATTACAAACGAGCTGACTGGGTGAAATTCAAAATCTTTTTTAATGTCTCTTTTTAATGTAATACAAAACTTTGAAAACATGGATGTGTTGAACTAGTTTACAACATTTTTTATGATGGAAGAGGTCATGGTTAGATGCCAAACCAAATCATTACAAAAAAACAAAATTACAAAGAAGTTCAGTTCTTAGTGGAAAAAATGTTGTGGTGGACGGAAAATCCTGCAAACAGCTGTTGATGAAAAGAAAACTAAAATTACAAAGACAATGTTAAAAGACAAGACGATAATAAACAACGGTACTTTGAAACGGAGCCAAAGAATATGTGCAAGCTGGCATTGTATAAAAGCACTAAAACGGGCCCACCTGGTCGTCCTTTTGTCTAACCGAAGAGTCTGATCATCACGACGTTAAAAAAGTTTGGACAAAGGTCATGAAAATGAAACAGGGAGCGTGAATCTTCACTTCAACATATCCAGTTACTTTAGAAATTGAGCAATTTCCATAACTGCTGCTCATAAAAGCCGGATAGCGTGTTCGATGATTATTTGCAAAAGAATAAGCTCCACATTTAGCCTTTCTGATAATGCAAAGCAAGGAGGCGGAAAACTCAAAGAATAAACGATAATGTATTGTGATCCAGAAAGAAGAAAAAAAATGACCATTATCTAAACGCGGAAATCACTCTCGTCAGGATTTAAGGAAATGCAATAAGATAATTACCAAGAAAATAAAACATCAGTTCGGTCTCGGTGGCGCTTTCAATGAGATGTTAAACGCCCCTGCACAGGAATATTATGCACCTGACTGCAGAAAATGTTTGTATGTTTTTTCTTTCATTACATCGTAACACAAAATAATTTTAGTGGCAAAGACATGGTAAGATCCCTTCTGTTTGGGAAGTATCTGTAGTCGCTACGATCTTTTAACCTGGGCAAACCTAGATCCAACATATAATGTTTTACCGTCCGAGTTCCCTTCACCTCTCATACAGGGTAAGTTTATGGACATTGAATTGTTTTTAAGTTGGCTTTGCGTATTCACTCGTTGAGAAGTGGTTATATTCCGGGGCTTACATCAAGCAAGGGCTTTAGAAAAGGCCAGATCAACAATAAGACCATCTGTAAAATTTAACGATCTCATGGAAAAAAACAATTTGACATGGGAAAAAAAAAATATCCTCGATACTTTCTTTGATTGTCAAGAAACAAGCTGTATGATTTTGATCATGTTTGGCATGTGAGACTTTTTATATAAAATGAAGACCAGTGGGTCTTTCTGGTCCATTTTATATAACTATCTCAATGCATTTCGGGCACCAGTAGAAAAGTATGGGTAAACATGAAACATAATGTTTATTTACTGCAAAGGTGATATTTACAAAGGGGCGGAAATTCATCAGGGATTGGTCATTGCTCCGCTATATTTAATATTCTGATATGAGAGCTACAAAGCATGTATCTAAAAAACTGTTTCCATGGATGCAATTGTGAAGATATTTGCATGTGGGAATGAAAGTAACTTTTTAATGAAGTAAACTACTGGTCAGATCTTTCAATTTTTATTAAAAAAAAACACATATTTAATCTGCGTGTCATAGAATAATATTGCAATTTTTATGTTTTCAAAACGGACTTAGTTTACTCGCAGAAAAAAACCCACTTGGATGTTATTTGACGCTGGTGGGAAGTACTTGACAATATTCCTACTTTTAAGGTAGATAACTTTGTTAATTTGGAGTTATGTCACCGAGATAAATATTTGTAGTTTAGGAGTAAATATTACCTCTAAGTAACTGGAACTACCTTATTGTACATCATTTATCAACGAAGGCAGCAAATATCTAAATCTCTCTTCCTTAAAGTAATAAGGTAAACAAAATATTGGGGTGGTGAAGATACACCTTACTGTAGTACCACCTTTGCGACAATCTCTCGTAATATCTAAAATTATCATACGAACAGGAAGTTGTTCTTAAGCGCACCAAACTTTTGTACTTAAAAAGTTGCCAAAGCATAGAACTGCAAGGCTTTTAGACTCGCAACTAGGTGTCCCATTTCATCATGCCAGTGCATCAGGAACGTTTTCCAAAGCCGGAGTTCCTGCCCTGACGACTATAGAAACTTGGCCTGTGCTTAAATTCACGCTAAGTAGATCATCTGATTCAGAAACTAAGCCAAAGTATTGAATAGCTTGAAGATCAGTTATCCATTTCCGAAGCGAGCTAGATCTATTAATTCTTAATACAACCATAAATGACATATTCTCAAACTTTTTGAAAAAACGCTGAGATTGATCCCATGATAGAATATTGCTGATCGTTTTCCTGGATATCCCCGATTTCCAATGGGAAAGTGCACCACCGCATGTTTAGGATTATAAGAACTGATCTACAAAGAAATGTTAACATTAATATATTGTCCGTATTCTTGCCATTTCTCATATTGGTAGTAATTTTCACATCACACTTAAAGTTTTCACAGTTGGATAACTGTTAAACTGAAAACGCTGGAAGTGGTTTTGTTTTTTTTTTTCCTTACCCTTAAAGTTGAAAAATCTTTTTCATCTCGGGAAGAAGGGATACTATATCTTCACTGGACTGAGTGGTGGACATTTCTAATGGCGCTTATCTTTCTTGTTGAACTCCAGCCTTACTTTCTACAAAACACTTTTCTGTGTGGATTAATAAATCTGTCCTACAAGGGCCTTGATTGAACTCTATTGCCTGGTAATAAATCGAGGTGAGGTGATTTTAGAAATATAACATCTTTGTCAGTAGTCTTATATCATGAGGTTATAAACAGTAGTTGATTTTTGCATGGCAATCCCAGTCTCAATGTGGGGTGATTTCTGGTAATGAATGGGACTCTGGACCGGGAGGTGCCTGCCAAGAAAAGGAGCAAGCTCGAAAGCGTACAGTTGTATCCATTTAGAAAAATCAACATTACTTGTGTTTGTTAGAAGGATATGGTCTCTTAAAAAAGACGTGCATTGATAAAGGGTTTATGTAAGCCGACAACAAAATACTGGGTTCTTACTAAAATACATCTACCTCACTCCAAATTGCTCCTGCTGTGACAAATCCCAGTCCTGCTACTTGTTCTTCTAGCAATGCGGTTAAAATTGGAAAAGATTAACTTTCAATGGGACAACGCAAAACGTACTTGAAAAAAAATTAACCGAAACTTGAATCCCTGTATTATTTTAAGGGTAGCCTATAGCTTTACGTACAATTATTTTCGCAAAAATTTAAATTGCATCTGCGGAGCAGTTGAAAAGTTTCACAACCCAGCATCTAATTTTCTACTGCGCATCTATTTCAAAAGGAATCCTGACTGCCTGCGACTGATGGCACGGGTATTTTCCAGAAACTTACCAGGTCTTGTTTCTTTTGTGAATTCCCTTGATGTTAGTTCCGAAGGGCTCTTTTTTGTAACATGTGTCTACTGATATGAGCGGCCGTTAACATTTTGGTTTACAAGCAGGATCCTGTACTCCTTTATGTTTTAATACTTGCTTTGGGCTAATGTTAATTGTAAAGAATTTTAGTATGAATCACTATATATAGCTAACTGCTCGTAACAAATCTCTTATCGGTCCATCAACACACAACACACACACACACACACACACACACACACACACACACACACACACACACACACACACACACACTCACTCACTCACTCACTCACTCACTCACTCACTCAACACACACACACACACACACACACACACACACACACACACACACACACACACACACATGCACACACACACGCTATTTCCCTAACTCTGTATAAAATCACTTTATGTGAATAGACGTTAAATTGAAGAACGAACGAACACACACACACACACACACACACACACACACACACACACACATATATATTATATATATTATATATATATATATATATTTATATATATATATATATATATATATATACAACAAACTAATAAATTCCAAGGATAAGTACCGCACCGTTTCCAGCAACTTTGTTTATAATTGAATATATATATATATATATATATATATATATATATATATATATATATATATATATATATTCAATTATAAACAAAGTTTGGATTCTCTCTTGAGGGCACATAAGACCGTATGGCGAAAGCTTGGCTGTGTCTGGAGTGGCACTGTCTTCATCTGTCGTGGGCAGGGGTGGTTGGGTCTGTGGGGTGTGCTCGGCAGCTGGGGGGTGGTGTTTTTCGCCGGTGGGCTCTGCAGTCATGAAATACGGGCTGGTACAACCCATGGGGGATGCTACTTTGGGGCTGTTATGGGCTGCATCCTGTAGTCTAATTTACCTCTGTTCAGGAGCAGTTATGTCCCTTGATATCTTAATGGAGTGTCCTGTGCGTGCCTGTACCCATCGTCAACACAGCGCAGGCCTCCAAGGGTGGTGCAGGACTGCTCTAAAGGCGGGCGAAGACAGTGCTTCTCTGGGTCCTCCCCAGCACCTTCGGGTGTTTCTTTTTCTTCTTATATATATATAATACAGAGAGAGAGAGAGAGAGAGAGAGTCGGTTGTTAAAGAGTGTTGGAGCTGGCGACATTCTCATCTTAAATGCCTGCAGTAATAGGCTGAGCCGTTCACACAGGCCGATCTGTGTGGTAGAAGTCAAGGTGATTATCGAGGGTGCAGGCAGGCGGGCTTCACATTTGCCTAAGGGCTTAAAATATCTCACGAACGGCGGCGAAGTTGTGGAGTTGGCGCACACTGGCGCGTGTCTGCATGTGTCAATGTTGTGGCCGTGTTCCTTTCCCGGCCATATCCATTTTTCGCTGTCTCTCTCTTCTGTCTCTGGCGGCTCCTGTTTTCTGCTCGTGTGGAGAGTTGATTGGCTTGGCGGGTGAACGCGTTCACTCGTCGCGTCCTTTTTGTACTCCCAGTTCTTATAGAACAGTACTTTACAATGGGAACGAAGAAATGCTCTGTGTTTGTTTGTGTGTGTGTGTGTGTGTGTGTGTGTGTGTGTGTGGTCAGAATGTGTTCCACTTGCTCGAGACAAAACTTCTGGGCCGATCTTTCTGAAAATTTGTACGGATGTTCATTATTGGTAAAATAATACACCCGCCATCATCCGTGACCCATAGGAGGGCTGGAGTTAGGGAGGAATCATTTTTTAAAATTATATGTTTCACCATCAGTGTTTCCTCCGTGCACCGAAACTACTGGCGTCCAGTGATTCACCGAAACTACTGGCGTCCAGTAGTGATTCACCGAAACTACTGGCGTCCAGTGATTCACCGAAACTACTGGCGTCCTGTGATTCACCGAAACTACTGTCGTCCTGTGATTCACCGAAACTACTGGCGTCCAGTGATTCACCGAAACTACTGGCGTCCAGTGATTCACCGAAACTACTGGCGTCCAGTGATTCACCGAAACTACTGGCGTCCTGTGATTCACCGAAACTACTGGCGTCCAGTGATTCACCGAAACTACTGGCGTCCAGTGATTCACCGAAACTACTGGCGTCCAGTGATTCACCGAAACTACTGGCGTCCAGTGATTCACCGAAACTACTGGCGTCCAGTGATGCACCGAAACTACTGGCGTCCAGTGATGCACCGAAACTACTGGCGTCCAGTGATTCACCGAAACTACTGGCGTCCAGTGATTCACCGAAACTACTGGCGTCATGTGATTCACCGAAACTACTGGCGTCCTGTGATTCACCGAAACTACTGGCGTCCTGTGATTCACCGAAACTACTGGCGTCCTGTGAATCACTGAAACTACTGGCGTCCTGTGATTCACCGAAACTACTGGCGTCCTGTGATTCACCGAAACTACTGGCGTCCTGTGATTCACCGAAACTACTGGAGTCCTGTGATTCACCGAAACTACTGGCGTCCTGTGATTCACCGAAACTACTGGCGTCCTGTGATTCACCGAAACTACTGGCGTCCTGTGAATCACCGAAACTACTGGCGTCCTGTGATTCACCGAAACTACTGGCGTCCTGTGATTCACCGAAACTACTGACGTCCTGTGATTCACCGAAACTACTGGCGTCCTGTGATTCACCGAAACTACTGGCGTCCTGTGATTCACCGAAACTACTGGCGTCCTGTGATTCATCGAAACTACTGGCGTCCTGTGATTCACTGAAACTACTGGCGTCCAGTGATTCACCGAAACTACTGGCGTCCTGTGATTCACCGAAACTACTGGCGTCCTGTGATTCACCGAAACTACTGGCGTCCTGTGATTCACCGAAACTACTGGCATCCAGTGATTCACCCAAACTACTGGCGTCCAGAAGTGATTCACCGAAACTACTGGCGTCCAGAAGTGATTCACCCAAACTACTGGCCTCCAATGATTCACCAAAACTACTGGCGTCCAGTGATTCACCGAAACTACTGGCGTCCAATGATTCACCGAAACTACTGGCCTCCAGTGA
>CM031599.1:15268963-15271463 GCA_018398815.1 Conus ventricosus | reverse complement strand
GTGTGACTGTGTGTATGTGTGTGTGTGTGTGGTGTGTGTGTATGTGTGTGTGTGTGTGTGTGTGTGTGTGTGTGCGCGTGCGTGCGTGCGTGCGTGCTCTGTGTGTGTGTTTTTGCGCGCGCGCCTCCGCGTGTGTGTCTGTATGCGTGTGCGCGTGCGTGTGCGTGGTCGCGCTTTTGTATGTGTGCACTGGTAGGTGTTTTTCTGTGTAAGTATGAACGTTAGGTTTTTAATATCCATGGGGTTTTGACTTGCGTTTGTAACAAAATGAGCTTGTATAATCACTGTGATTGCAGAATGTGATTGCAGAATGTGATTGCAGAATGTGTGTGTGTGTGTGTGTGTGTGTGTGTGTGTGTGTGTGTGTGTGTGTGATTGTGTGCGCGCGTGTGCGTGTGTGTGTGTGTGTGTGTGTGTGTTGTGTGTGTGTGTGTGTGTGTGTGTGTGTGCGCGTGCGTGCTTGTTGGGTGCATGTTTGTATGTCCGATTAAGTTTGTTACCTCTCACAAGTACCAGCTCTCTAACACAATCAAACTTGGCAGGAGATTAATTTTGAAAAGACTTGCTATCATCCCCTGCACGAAGATGTCAGCAAATCACGAAACATGTAAAACTGAGAATAACGCTTCCAGCAATGTTGTCAGTATTTCACTGCCGGACTTCACTCACAAATGGTGATTAGTGGATACAACTTCATCACAAAACTGATAAAAAAGATATGTTGAATAACATTTTATGCACGCGTTGCATCAAATGCTTATTTACATTTCAAGGAGGTGGGATTATCACATGTGATTTCCACCAAGCAGATCTATATAGTTTACATTTGTTGTTTTTTTTAAAGTATAGTCCAGCCACACAGGGCTGTGTGTGACTGTGTGTGTGTGTGTGTGTGTGTGTGTGTGTGTGTGTGTGTGTGTGTGTGTGTTTTGTGTGTGTGTGTGTGTGTGTGTGGGTGTGTGTGTGTGTGTGTGTGTGTGTGTCCACCCTGGACAATGTGTACAGTCTTAGGGCTGTCAAACTGACATAGGGAAAAAAGGCACATCCTGGAAAGACAAAAGACATCCTGGAAAGACAAAAGACACATCCTGGAAAGACAAAAGACTTCATGGAAAGACAAAAGACACATCCTGGAAAGAAAAAAGACACATCCTGGAAAGACAAAAGACATCCTGGAAAGACAAAAGACATCCTGGAAAGACAAAAGACACATCCATGGAAAAAAAAGACACATCCTGGGAAGACAAAAGACACATCCTGGAAGGACAAAAGACATCCTGGAAAGACAAAAGACACATCCTGGAAAGACAAAAGACACATCCTGGAAAGACAAAAGACACATCCTGGAAAGAAAAAAGTCACATCCTGGAAAGAAAAAAGACACATCCTGGAAAGACAAAAGACACATCCTGGAAAGACAAAAGACACATCCTGGAAAGACAAAAGACACATCCTGGAAAGAAAAAAGATATCCTAGAAAGATAAAAGACACATCCTGGAAAGACAAAAGACACATCCATGGAAAGAAAAAAGACACATCCTGGAAAGACAAAAAACATCCTGGAAAGACAAAAGACATCCCGGAAAGACAAAAGACACATCCTGGAAAGACAAAAGACACATCCATGGAAAGACAAAAGACACATCCTGGAAAGACAAAAGACATCCTGGAAAGACAAAAGACATCCTGGAAAGACAAAAGACACATCCTGGAATGAAAAAGACACATGTTGAAGACGGTAACATCCTGGAAGAGAAATGGAAGATGAAAATGAAATTCATCACAGAGTGGCCTTAACACTTTTATCCATAAGACGAATAAGACTAGACCTTCAGCCACTCTGCTTGATTTTTTTTTAAAGTTTAGGTTTGAAGAAAGTGTAAGAAGAATTGAAAAAAAGGTATAAGCCAATATATAGAAATGCCACTCGGCCAAGACACTGCCGCACGGACAGCCAGGGTCCAGCCTGGACAATGTGTACAATTCTCACTGCCCAGTCACAGACACTGTCCATGGACAGCCAGGGTCCACCCTGGACAATGGGTACAATTCTCACTTCCCAGTCACAGACACTGCCCATGGACAGCCAGGGTCCACCCTGGACAATGTCTACAATTCTCACTGCCCAGTCACAGACACTGCCCATGGACAGCCAGGGTCCACCCTGGACAATGTCTACAATTCTCACTGCCCAGTCACAGACACTGTCCATGGACAGCCAGGGTCCACCCTGGACAATGTCTACAATTCTCACTGCCCAGTCACAGACACTGCCCATGGACAGCCAGGGTCCACCCTGGACAATGTCTACAATTCTCACTGCCCAGTCACAGACACTGTCCATGGACAGCCAGGATCCACCCTGGACAATGTCTACAATTCTCACTGCCCAGTAACAGACACTGTCCATGGACAGCCAGGGTCCACCCTGGACAATGTCTACAATTCTCACTGCCCAGTCACAGACACTGCCCAATGGACAGCCAGGGTCCACCCTGG
>CM031599.1:15248963-15256463 GCA_018398815.1 Conus ventricosus | reverse complement strand
TAACGTTGGAAAATTATTTCATGTTTGAAGTGCCCACGCAAGAACCCAGCACCTAACGTTAGACATTATTTCAAGATCTCATCATGGTCACAGGCTGCTAGCAAAGACCATGTCAGTAGCTTCATTGGTCATATATTGACAGTTCATGCCTTTAAAACGAAGTTTTCTCAACAACGTAACTGTATTTGTGGCTTTTCCATTGCAGTCTTCTGTCTTCTGTCTTCTGTCTTGCCCGCTCTCTTGGAGCCTTTTTTTTTTGTAGATGAGGTATTAGGTAGCCAGTTTTAAGTCTGTGACGTTGCATTGGCGCTAACTGGAAGGCCCATCGTATGGTGGATGTTATGTTGTTCCGGTTCCGGTCGCTATCCGATGTCGGACAGCAACACCAAAATTTGATCTCACGTCGAAATCGACAATATATCGAGTTCTGTGTGTGCCATCAAGTCAAGTCAAAGTCAGAATCACTTTATCATTCAAAAACGAGAAATGAAGACCAAGTGCAACTGTTAAAATACATGGAATAGGGGACACTACATGAAATTATCAATGAACAGTTCTGCAGAACAAATTGACTTTGGACTGCAGCCACATCAACCAACCTGTATACATATGTCCCAAGATCTTTGACAACAGTATGACGTCAGCATTACATCTTAAAAGAATACTACACAGTTAAGGTGTTAAAAATACAGCAAACAGTTACAATAAACACATAGTAAACATACAAGATACTTACGACAAATAGCTTTAAGATCCCAAAATATGACCGGACAGAGCAGAGACATGTTATTTTAAATGTATTGTTTTGGGGAAAAAAAACAGAAACAAAACAACAACAACAACAACAACAACAACAAAAACAGGCATTCAGTGCATAAATACTAGTATTCCTGAAAATTTAATACTTCCTACTATAATAATGATAATGATAATAATAATAATAATAATGTTAATAATAACAATAACAATAATGCTAATCCCGCCTTGGCTTAAGGCCAATTGACATAGGCTAGAACACCAAGGCTACATCAAAATGTTGTTATGCTCTGCACAGTTATGCGGGATTGTCTTCAGTTGTGACAAGCTCCTAGCATAACATTATCAGTCTCCAAAATCCCTCGAAGTCGGAGTGTGACTGCCCACGTGGCAGGGTAATCAAAAACGGTCACACACGTAATGTTCTCATCCCCAGCTGATGCATTTCACATACATGACCCTGCATGACCTTCCCCTTAGTTGACGTCACATTTCAGGCCTCTACACTCTCACCTGTGACCCTGTATGAACGCGCCAGCTGGAAACGCCCAAATAGTCCCATTCCTTTAATTTTAATCTGTCTGTTTGGAACCACCTGGCTTGTACCTTAATGGGCATATGAAAGAACACAAGGAGAATCAACTTTTAGATTCAATAAGAATTCTTAAAACAATCAAGTCTACGAATACTCAACTCGCGCCTCAATCTCTGGTGTGCAGCCTGTGTTCTTGCTCGCTCGCTCCCTCCCTGCCGCGGATGACAAAGAATACACTTCTGTAGAACTGCTTTCGGCGACAGAGAAAGTCACAGGATTGGGGAAAATCACAGGCTGCCAGAGAATGAGATGACTGTGGCGTGTGTACTCTACAAACTTCGACAACAGAGTCCAGCCTTGTGCTAAGGGACCACGTTGTACAGGTGGGAGACCAAAACCCTTCTGTGAGGCGAAAATGGCGAGTAACGGGAAACCGCCACGACAAAAGTGACCATTGGGAACGTCACAGTGACTTTCCCTTATGAAGACATTTTGAATGTCCTCCCCCAAAACTGCCAGGTTTTAATCTAAAGCCTCCTCCCGCATGATAGATGAGAGAGCGAGAGACGAAAAGGGACGATTGACTCGCTGGAAAACGGGGCGCAGGCTGATTGATATTGAGCCACCAAGCAAGCCCTTGCCCTGTACAGGGAGGATGGGACCATTCAACGTTTCTTTGTTCCATAAAGAACAAAAAGAAAAACAAGATGCAAAGCGTATAAACGTACTCCCAGTACCGTAGTACAACAAAAAGAAAATACACACATACATATATAAATCAGTCACTATGGCACTTTCTCCCCTTTTGGTGGTAGAAATTTTGTGTGTAAGAGAAAAGAAAAAAAATTGCTCTCCCCGGCGGGGAAATGAACCCTGGTCTCCCGCGTGACAGGCGGGGATACTAACCACTATACTACTGGGGAGCTTTCAGATCTTGGTTACACATAAGTTTATAAACCGTTATTGCTTAAACTGTACATCACAAAATTATCATTTATAGCCGTTAGTAACGGCTGTTCTGGTAAAATAAAAACATCGGGCATCATCCATGACCCATAATGAACATACTTACAAATTTTCAGAAAGATCGGCTCAGCAGTTTTGTCTGGAGCGAGTGGAACACATTTTGACCACGGACAAACACACAGACAGCCAGACAGCCAGACAGACACACAGACAGCATTTTTTCCTTCCCATTGTAAAGTACTCCCTGTTCTATAAGAACTGGGAGTACAAAAAAGGTCTATTCTAACTGTCTGGCCACCCACCACCCAACTCGCTAGTGTCTGCACATCGGCAGTGAGATGCCACGAGTGTTTTCAAGATGGGCAGGCACTAGATGAGGAACAGTTCCTGTGCATTTCTCTCTCCCCAGCCCCTTCTCCCCCGACATAGGTAACAATTTGGGTTTCAGTTTCGTCAGGGAGGTGTCACTGTGTGCAGCCAAGTTCATATTATAAGCTACACCTCATCTACTAACAGAACGAGGTGACAGAAACTGCTGAAATGAGAGCAGACACGCCAGACCAACGGCGTTCAGTGCAGAGCAAAGTGGACTCCACTGCGTGCGACTCCACTGCGTGCGCTGGTACTGCCCAGACTGGTCAACAGCATATCGTCAACAACACTGAGGTCAGAGTTCGGGGTTACAGCAGAGGTCAAGTAGTAACAACAAAGGTTGAACAGATGAAAATCACCCTGGCTCTCTGAAAAACAAGTGAATGTGAAGAAGATGATTTTAGACAGGAATTTGTTCAATGTCATAGGTCAGCAAAAATCGCAGAATGATGAATAACTTGTGGACTCATTGTGTTTCTACGCCATTGGTATAGGCACAGAGATGTTGGAGTGAAAAGTCCAGCAGACGACAGGAAAAATGAAGGGTCATTGCGATCGTGCTGGCATAGAGACAGAAACGAACAGGAGATCTGCCTCAGAGTCAGGAATGGTGTGGGTCAAGGGATGGACTGTGCCTCAGAGTCAGGAATGGTGTGGGTCAAGGGATGGACTGTGCCTCAGAGTCAGGAATGGTGTGGGTCAAGGGATGGACTGTGCCTCAGAGTCAGGAATGGTGTGGGTCAAGGGATGGACTGTGCCTCAGAGTCAGGAATGGTGTGGGTCAAGGGATGGACTGTGCCTCAGAGTCAGGAATGGTGTGGGTCAAGGGATGGACTGTGCCTCAGAGTCAGGAATGGTGTGGGTCAAGGGATGGACTGTGCCTCAGAGTCAGGAATGGTGTGGGTCAAGGGATGGACTGTGCCTCAGAGTCAGGAATGGTGTGGGTCAAGGGATGGACTGTGCCTCAGAGTCAGGAATGGTGTGGGTCAAGGGATGGACTGTGCCTCAGAGTCAGGAATGGTGTGGGTCAAGGGATGGACTGTGCCTCAGAGTCAGGAATGGTGTGGGTCAAGGGATGGACTGTGCCTCAGAGTCAGGAATGGTGTGGGTCAAGGGATGGACTGTGCCTCAGAGTCAGGAATGGTGTGGGTCAAGGGATGGACTGTGCCTCAGAGTCAGGAATGGTGTGGGTCAAGGGATGGACTGTGCCTCAGAGTCAGGAATGGTGTGGGTCAAGGGATGGACTGTGCCTCAGAGTCAGGAATGGTGTGGGTCAAGGGATGGACTGTGCGATGACTATGTCTAACAGGAGATCTGCCTCAGAGTCAGGAATGGTGTGGGTCAAGGGATGGACTGTGCGATGACTATGTCTTGGTACTGGCTGACCTGATGACAAATGCCTCAGAGTCAGGAATGGTGTGGGTCAAGGGATGGACTGTGCGATGACTATGTCTTGGTACTGGCTGACCTGATGACAAATGCCTCAGAGTCAGGAATGGTGTGGGTCAAGGGATGGACTGTGCGATGACTATGTCTTGGTACTGGCTGACCTGATGACAAAAGCCAGGTGCAGCTTTGAGTGTCACAGAGAGTACACAGCGCTTTGGGCCTCCACTGTAACCGTGGACTGGGACGTGGACAGGGAGGCGCAGTGGCGATCTCTGACGTCATCGACACTCAACACGATCGCCTGCTACACAACGCAAAGCGCGCTCGCCGAAAACGACGCGTGTTTCACTGGCCAACACCAGGAAAACGAAGCCACACCACCGGGTGGAGATGGACGGCAACACTATCGGGTAGAGATGGACGGCAACACCACCGGTGGAGATGGACGGCAACACCACCGGGTAGAGATGGACGGCAACACCACTGGGTGGAGATGGACGGCAACACCACCGGGTGGAGATGGACGGCAACACCACCGGGTAGAGATGGACGGCAACATCACCGGGGAGAGATGGACGGCAACACCACCGGGTGGAGATGGACGACAACACCACCGGGTGGAGATGGACGGCAACACCACCGGGTGGAGATGGACGGCAACAGCACCAGGTGGAGATGGACGGCAACAGCACCGGGTGGAGATGGACGGCAACACCACCGGGTGGAGATGGACGGCAACAGCACCGGGTGGAGATGGACGGCAACAGCACCGGGTGGAGATGGACGGCAACACCACCGGGTGGAGATGGACGGCAACACCACCGGGTGGAGATGGACGGGATGAGTTCCGACACTTGACTTTGAACGAACGCATGAACCCGGCACCCCTGCTGACAGCGACCCGGCTTCACCCACGGACTGTGATTGGTGATGAACGACAGTAGCATTAATTCCCAAGTGATGGCGACAAAGCTTCGTCTTTCGCCTATAAATATATGAGGATTAAGGAAGAAGAGGAAACGTTATATATTTCAATCACTTGAAAAAAAAAGATGACATAACTGCACTTAAAAAACACATCTGTCAAAGATTTCAAGCCCTTTTAAAGTCAGTCATCTCAGATGACCTGTGTGGACTTTTAAGCGGTGGAAACAGAGCCGCCTCATCGAGAAATACGGATGATACAACCAACTACCTTAAACAGCGAAAATCTGCCTGGGGTGTTAGTAGGAACAGACTTCACGAAAGCCTTTGACACTTTATCCGAACATTTCAGAATCAACAGCCTTGTGCAGCATTTGGGTTTGGTTCAGACTTTATCCAGTGCTCCAGTACGCTGTTAGCGGAGGCAAACAGTTGTCTAAGTCTTTAGGGATGGATATCAGAGTCACGTCAAGAGGAGAGTTGGAAAAGGGTGTCCACTCTTACCATCGATATTTGTCTTAGCGGTTGAACGGCTGGCAACTAAAATCTGCAGAAGTGACATAGTAGGAATAAACATACTCAGAAACACAAACAGCAAATTGTTGAATTTTTATTACAATTGAAAGTTTTTTAAAGGTCGGCTTATGTTATGAGGACTATTGATGAATAAACAACGAACAGTAGCAGTGTGGTTATATTATGAGGACTAATGATGAATAAACAACAAACAGTAGCAGTGTGGTTGGGCCAATACAGACACAATCATGAACAGGTGAGCAATCCTAAATGGACTAAGCAAGTTAAAATCGTTGGTATACACTTTAGAAATGATATCAGCGCTCAACGTATCGAAGACAGATAAAATCGTTGGGATACACTTTAGAAATGATATCAGCGCTCAACGTATCGAAGACAGATAAAATCGTTGGTATACACTTTAGAAATGATATCAGCGCTTAACGTATCGAAGACAGTTAAAATCGTTGGTATACACTTTAGAAATGATATCAGCGCTCGACGTATCGAAGACAGCTGGACGCAGAAGGTAAACAATGCGCAGCGTGTCATCGGAACAATGGTCGAGAAGAAGTCTAAGCATTTACGGCAAACTACTCATTGCTGAAACATTTACCATTTCTCAGTTTGTTCATGTCATGGAATCTGTGGGTATTCCGAAAGATGTTCGTAACAAAATTAATCGAATAATGTACGCTTTCATTTTGGAAAAGAAATACAACAGGAAAAAGGCGTTTGAAAAAGTAAAACGCAAAATACTAGCACAAAATATTGATAACGGAGGACTAAATATGATTTGTATGAAAATGATACAGGAAGCTTTTTTCTTAACATGGATTCTCAAACTTATAATAAAAATACCAGCAATGGGTATGCCATGCTCCTTTTCTCTAGGCTTTGAAGTAACCTGGCCGTATTTAAATCACGGCTCAATCCAAGGGACTTTAATGGTTTGGCTAATGACAGAGTGGGGTTCTAGCACCAAGTTATTGTTTCCTGGCTGAACCTTCGATTAAAGAATGTGAATACACAAGATATCTTCCTAAACACACCGCTCTGGAATAATCAAACCATAACATACAACAACAAAAAACAAAAACAAAAACCCCACCGATGCCTCCATATAAGAGAATGAATAACGAAAGATATGATCACAGTAAACATGACATTCTAAATGATAATTTGGAACTCCTCACGTTTCAACAAGTGGAAGAACTAACAGGAAGAGCCCTGCAATGTACTCGAATATAACACAATGAAGACGGCCTTCAAGCGTCTCCAAGATCAAAACAAATTTCGTGCTGTCAACGACGAAGAAGAGAAAACGATGGGTGTGACGATAAACGGTCAGCCCCTTAAAACCATGAAATACAAAGACTTCCGTACAGAACTCATGGAGAAATCACAGCCGTGTGCGGCCAACTTCTGGAAGCGAACATTACACACCAGCGCTCGGTGAAAATCACTGGTAGTCGGTATCTAAATGCCCGACAGAAACACGACTGCGAGTTTTAACTCTGTACAGTGTCTATCCAACAACCATATAACTGGCCAAAATGCGACTTGCCGAATAAAATAACTGTAATGCGTGTAACTGTAATGAAACGAACTTTATCGAACATTTCTTTATTTTTTTCACTGTGAAAAGTCAAACCCATGTAGCGTTTGTTGCAGAAAGGTTCTATCTCAGAGCAACAAAACAAACAAAGCAAAACAACTAACAAATAAACCCAACCACCAAACCCAACCCAACCCAACCCAACCCAACCCAACCCAACCCAACCCAACCCAACCCAACCCAACCCAACCCCAACCCAACCCCAACCCCAACCCCAACCCCACCCCACCCCACCCCACCCCACCCCACCCCACCCCACCCCACCCCACCCCACACCACACCACACCACACCACACCACACCACACCACACCACACCACACCACACCACACCACACCAACAAACGAAAAGAGAGAAAGAAAAAGATATCAGAATAACAGAAGATACCACACCTACACACACACGCACACGTACACACAACCACA
>CM031599.1:15236463-15238963 GCA_018398815.1 Conus ventricosus | reverse complement strand
CACACACACACACACACACACGCACACACACGCACACACACACATACATACAGGAATAGCTGGCACTGTTTGCATGGTCAGTTTTATTGGCCCTATGGATGTCCACAGTTCAGTGACTACGCCAGCATTAATTGATGTCCATGCGTATGTGATGTCTTTGGTGTTTGTGTCTTGTTGTGGACGAGGCCATTCCTTCCCTCTTTCAACACATGTCATGCTTTCTACGGGGTTTCGAACCCGCGATCTCTTAGGTGTAAACCAGAACACTAACCGCTGCCTTGTCATGGCTGGTGTCTGTTGCAAGTCTGATGGGTAGGAAGGGGTTGGAGGGGAAAGAAACTCTCCTTGTTTGGGGACTATAAACTTACCATTACACATTGATGTGGGGGCCTGAATAGCTCAGTTGGTAGAGCGCCGGACTCGTGATCCTGGGGTTGCGGGTTCGAATTTCGGTACAGGGGGGTTTTTCCCTCGGAGTTTACATTGGTTCTGACTCCATTCCACATACAGAAGAGAAGGCCAGTTTGGCCGTTGGTATGGATGACACGTTACACATAGCATGCACCTTCCCTGAAGATGGAGTATGGCTGCCTTAATGGCGGGATAAAAGACGGTCATACACACAAAACTCCACTGCCTGTCTATACAGGCAGTGTCCGCAGGAATATCAGCCTGCGTACGCAGATTGATGTGATGTTGTCGATGATGATGATAACGACGATGATGATAATGATGCCGACGACGACGATGATGACAATGATGATGATGATCACAACGACGACAACGACGACGATGATGATGAGATCACAACGACGACGACGACGACGACGATGATGATGATGATGACGAACCTACGACAGAAGCCCGCAAAAGGTGCTATGATGGACGCCAGAAATAGCAATAGGTTACAGTAACAAAAAAAAAGAACAAACAAAAACAAACACAAATAAACTAACAAAAAGCTCACGTAGCTACTTTTACGATTATTATTTTGTTGTTGTTTGTGTTGTTACTGTTGTTGATGATGTTGTCATCGACGACGTCCTTTTCATCATGGTGGCTGTCATCATCATGATCACCAGCATCATGTCTTGCCCTTTGCGTGTCCTTGCAGGAGTTGGGGGAAACGTTTTCCACTCCCCACCACCTCATCATCATCTTCGTCATCTTCATCATCATCACCATCTCCCGTCATCTTCATCATCATCACCATCTCCCGTCATCTTCAACATCATCGTCATCGTCATCATTCTCGTCACCTTTTGTCGTCATCTGCCTATTTCATTTTTTGCACATGTGTTATCCGGGGTCTTGTCTCTGAATTGATTTTTAAAAAGTCCATTGTGATCTCTTGCTTCAGATCATAAAAACACGACGCGTTTCGACCTCTTAGGCCTCCTTCAGGCAAAATAAACAGCACCCAGGACAACGAAAATGAGGAACGAGCAATCACTTATCTCACCAAATTCGTCTCGAGATGGGCGTTGAATCCAATACAAGACACGTGATTGCTCGTTTTTCCTTTTCGTTGTCACGTGTTGTTTATCATGACGGAAGAAGACCGAAGAGGTCGAAACGCGTCGTGTTTTGTCTGGTGATTCGTTCGTTCGTGTTGGGCGGATAGAGTACGTAAACTTAAAAAAAAAAGATTTGTTCAGATTTCCGCCTGCAGTCGCCTCACTTTGCCACTCTCTCTGAATTCAGGTTCGTCCAACGCGATGGAAGAGAGTTCTGCCAGCCACGGAGCGAACGGAGGACGACACAAGACTTTCCCCAGCGCCCCGAGCCACGAGCGAGGCGTCCCAGTGCCTTCCGACCGCCCAGGCAAGCCCTCCTCCCGTCCGCCCATCCACGCCCCAGTCGCTGTCGGGGGCCCCCCTCCCTGCGGCCCCCACCCCTCCGCCCTGCCGGCTGCCAGCCCCTCCATCCCCCCTCCGCAGCAGGCTGACTGTCTGTCCGTCTCCACGGTGCAGGAGCCCCAGCAAGTACAGGTGAACAACAGGGTCTTTCAGATCTGTTCACATCTTGAAAAAGAGAGAGAGATTGAGAGAGAGAGAGAGAGAGAGAGAGAGGGGGGGGGGGGGCGCACGCACGGACACAGGCGCGCACGCATGCACGCACTTAGACGCACACGCACATAGACGCACACGCACAAACGCGCGCGCGCGAGCACGCACGCACGTACGCATACACCCCCGCGCGCGCGCACGCACACACATATACACACATACAGCAAGAAAAACAAAACAACAAGAACAGCAGCACCAGCAGCAGCAGCAACAACAACAATAACAACAACAACCCCCCCCCCCCCACACACACACACACACGAACGTACGCACGCACACACAGACCACCACACCACCACAACAACAGCGACAACAAGAACACCACCAGCAGCACTGACAACAAATACAACAGCAGCAACAACAATTGGAAGACCAGCAACAATGAATAACAACAACAATAATGAGAATGTCAATTAGAGCAACAGCAACGA
>CM031599.1:15228963-15231463 GCA_018398815.1 Conus ventricosus | reverse complement strand
TCCCCATCTTCTTCATCTTTTTTTTTTTTTGTTATTATTTACTTTTTAATCTTTTCCTTTTTTTTCTTTTTGTCAGTCCTCCTTTTGTGTGTGTGCTTGCGCGCACGCGCGCGCGCGCGTGTGTGTATGTGTGCCTGTGTCTGTGTTTGTGTGTGTGTCTATGTCTATATTTGTGTGAAAGTGTTTTTTTTGTTTGTTGTTGTTTTTTTTTCAGTTGTGAGCTGACTTCAACGTGGTGACAGCCCTGATATGGCCCTTTGCGGTCGGCTGGGCTATAAGCAACATTACCTTACCTTATCTCTATGTTTGTGTGTAAAGGGATGGGGATGGGGTGGAGGGAATAACTGGATGGGAGGGGAAGCGATGGGAGGGATGGGGGGAGGGGTCAGGTGACTGAAAGGATGTCAGGGAATTGTTTTGCAAGCCAACGTTCTGTTGTCTGAGCGGAGGTGAATGAACACGTGTGTGTTTGGATACTGTGAATTGGGGTTTGAGGTGTGGGAGAGCGCGACAGAAACATCATGACACTTCATTGAAGTCATTGTGTGCCTGGCAGGTACCCTCGTCCTCCCAAGCCTCTTCAGCCTTATCCAGACCTCTCCCTACAGCCTCGCTCTCCAAGCCGCCACCCCCGTCTCCAGGAAAGAAGATCGAGGCATCGCACCTGCCGTACGAAGCCCAGGGATTCCCTGTGGTGTCCGGGTCTGGAATTCCGGTTCCAGAGTGCCCCATGGCTGCTCGGCCTCCATCTTCGGACCCCGGAGGTTCTGCCCAGGCTAAATCCGTCTCTGCGTCGCCCGAACACAACCACCACGCTGTCTGTGGTTCGAGTCCTCGGTCAGGTGTTTCTGTGGATGGCTGTGTGCCTGCGCTGGAAAGAGAGAAGGCGAGGAAGGGGTGCGGGGGAGAACCGAAGAAAGAGAGGAGAGGACCAGTCTGGAATCCAGGATGGAGAGGAGAACAGTGGGGAATCCAGGATGGAGAGAAGGAGGAACAGTGGGAATCCAGGATGGAGAGAAGGAGGAACAGTGGGGAAGCGACGAGCGAGAGGAGAAACAGTGCAGGAGAACCTCCTCGGAGGGAACGACAGAACGGCGGAGACCCCAGGACAGAACGGAGACACAGTGCGGACGCCAGGAAAGAGAAAAGGAACAGCGGGGACTCCAGGAAGAACAGCAGCGAGTGTCGCACGGAAAGGGCGGACGGTTCAGCGTCTGTCAGGGAAAGGAGCGGCTCGGAGCGGAGAGGGCAAGGGAACCCCAGGGCGGAGGCTGTCCGAGTCAGAAAGAACAGCCTGGAGCTGAGAGAGAGACGCAAGAACAGTCTGGAGGCCACGCCTCCGGTCCTGAGGGAAGGGAAGCCTTCACTGGAGTTCTCCGGCGCCGATGAGAGTTCTCCACCTCCTGCGCTTCCTCAGAGGATGCCTGCGGCCTCGTCCTCTGTCAGAGTCCGCCCCGAGTCCAAGAGGTCCGGAGACAGAGGCTCAGGCTCACGTCCCAGCTCCGACAGCTCACTGCCTGCGCTCTTGCGACCCGAAGAGCAGGGAAGTTCCGGAGACTCCAGGCTTCCTGTGCCGTTGAAGACAGGGGCAGCTGCCGGTGCCACGGATGGGGTCTCGGCTAACGCCAGGGCGGCTCAGAGGAAGCTGCTCATGAAGATGAAGCCCAGTATCTCCGTCGACTCGCACGATGCCGGCGAGTCTGGTGTGTCTCAGTCCCCGGAGACCAGGTCCCCCTCGAAAGGCTTGAAGCCCAATGCTTCTCACCTCCCTCTGTCTACCGTGGTTCCCCCTCCACGACCTCCGGGACCAGTTCCGCCGTCCAAACCAGGAGCCCATTCTCCGACTTCGGGCGACCTTGACCCCAAACCTGACGGCAAATCCAGGCCAACGGCGACAGAGCAGAAACCTGCCGTTCCAAAATCCAAGCCCCCTGTAGAACCCAAAGTGCCTACTGCCAAGTCAAAGCCGGTGAAGCCTTCGGACAAGTTCGTGGAGCAGAAGCCGCCGATTCCACACCCCAGACCGCCTCTCAAGTCTTCCCTGTCCACCACGGACCTCAACACCCTTCAGGCAGTTCCGAGGCAGCTTCGGATCCTTCGACCGGAGGAGACTTTTACAAAGACCACACCCAGAACGCCCTGCTGGCGCTGGACTTCTCAGAACTTCCCGTCTCAAGAGAGCGTCCCCGGACTTGCTGAAGAAGTTCAAGCATCCTCCAAAGCCGGACCCCTCCCAGGCCGCCCCCTCCGTCCTCCCTGCAACGTCATCCTCCACGTCATCCAGCTCCACTCTCGCTCCCTCCCCACCGCCGCCCACCCCGGCCTCCTCCAGCGGCTCCCTGACCCAAGGGGAGAACCCTCCCGACATGCCGACCCCCACCCCCACCAGCCTCATCAGGTCTCCTTCGCCCCGAACGTGGGGGGTCGGCCGACGTCGATCTCCGACCCGAACCTCACGAAGGAGTGCCGACGACGCTGCCCTCCAGCGGAGCCCCAAAGG
>CM031599.1:15221463-15223963 GCA_018398815.1 Conus ventricosus | reverse complement strand
GGCTACTGATTCATCCAGAAACTCATGTCATCTTTCCTATCTGCGTAGAAAACAATCAGTAACGTCTTAGTGGAGAAAAACACAAACATCTTCCTGCTTTGCTGTTGATTTACGTTGTTCACACAAGGTTCTTGTTTGTCCATATGGTCCTCCTTACCTTTATTATTTTCAATTGGCATTAAACGATTACCTTTACGTTCCTTACCTGCAGAATTGGAGTATTTGCTGACGGCGACACCAACCTTACACATCAGTAGGACCAATGTCGTCGTCGTCGGGGGAGGTCTCTACTCAACAAGCTCTTCAGGGGAAAAATATTAACCACTTAGCCGACTGGTCTGTTCCTCTGAGACTAACATCACTTGTGTCCACATTCCTCAGAAAACCGAAAATCATTGCTTTATAGCAACTCGACAAAATACGTTCAAATCTTTGATAATTTCATCGTTCTTTACTCTTTAACATGACAACAAAAAACAAAAAGATTGAAGAAACTAATAGCCATAAAGTCTTGGAGTTGTCATTCATAATTATTTGTATGGTCAGATACATAATACAAGGATATGTAACATTATTTCTAAAAAAGTTCTATCAACTCTCTACAAGTTGAAAAATTTGTTTGATTTACACTGTCGAAAAATGTTCTTCTCGTGCTTTCATAGAATCTTACAATAAAATTATCGTTTTCACACTGTTTGGGATTCCGCAAGCAATAATATTATGAAACCTCTAGTAAGTCTACTACATAGAAACGAGCGTTTTGAATTTGGTTCTTTTAAAGCCGTCGACGCTCTGTTAGCGTCATCATGATTATAAGGTATTTGTACTTGAATATTTTGCCATTTAAAAATGAAATTAGAGTCTAACAAAGCTTGGTCTTCATGTTCAAAAATTCTGTCCGGAAAGAGCACCACATCTCCCTTACTTAATATGTTCCAACAAAGGTTTTACCATTCGTCTAGGATATGGTACCACACCGCCCGTCCCAGATTTGATCCTTTTAAAACTAGTCTGATTTACTCGAGGGAGTTGTTTGTTTATGGAATGCCATTATTAATAAAATCGTCGTTAATATCAGTCTCAACATGTTCTAAAGAACAAACACGTAAAGGGTCTCTCTTAAATATATCACTCGTTATTATTAACATGAACTAGGGAGAAAACAAACATGTCCATATGACGTCGGGCTTTTATTGTCCCCCTTATCCCATGATGATCTCCTTCGTCTTTTCTCTTATTGCTTTTGATGTTGGCGGGGCGGGGGGGGCGGGGGGGGGGGGGGGGGGGCGGGGGGCGGGGGGGGGCGGGGGGGGGGGGGGGGGCGCGGGGCGGGGGGGCGGGGGTGGGGGGGGTGGGGGGGGCGGGGTTTCTGATCTCCGCGTGGAGGGGTTTCTTATTTTAGTTCTGGTGTGTTTTCAGCTCATTCTCCTTTTTACTTGGGACTTGATTTTGATACTACCTTTTTCATTGTATCTTTGTCATTTGTTGATGTGGCAAATTTAGTTATGTCTCTTTCTCTCTCTCTCTCTCTCTCTCTCTCCTCTCTTTCTCTCTATCTCTGTCGATCTGCTGTCTCTTGTCTCCCTCCCTTTCTCTCTCTCTCTCTTCGCTCTCTCTCTCTATCTCTCTCTCTCTCTCTCTCTCTCTCTCTCTCTCTCTCTCTCTCTCTCATTCTTTTGTACATCCTATGGTGATCCTTACTTCCTTCTCTTGGCGTTCCTTGAAGTTGGGGGGGCGGGGGGGGGGGGGCAGGGGGGGGGCGTGTATGGAATTGTTGCTTGCTGCCGAGTTGGGCATGATCTGGTGTTTTTCCCCCCCCCCCCCCCCCCACCCCCCCCCCCCCCCCCACCCCCCCTTCATTCCATGAACTGATGTATTTACCATCTCGTGTCATTGTAGTTTGTCAGGTGTCTCATGCACAATTTTTTATATGCTTATCTCCTCCTCCTCCTCCTCTCCTCTTTCCTTATAGTCTGCTTTTTAATCTTTCTTCTTCTTCTTCTTCTTCTTCTTTTCTTTTCTTCTTTTCTCTCGTCTACTTCTTCTTCTTCTCTTCTCTCTTCTTCTTCTTCTTCTTATTCTTTTCCTTTTTTCGGTCTCTCCTGTCCAGTCCGAGTCTCGTTCTTTATTCGGTTGTCTCCAAGTCCCCCACCTCTCTCGCTCTTTGAGCTAGTGCTTTCCATCCCTCCCTCTCCCCACCACTCTCTTCCTCTGTTAATATGTGCATATCCTCATATTCTAAAGTGCCATGTATTCATCGTTTTTATGCGGTTTATATGCAGTTCGATTGCCAATGATTTCTACCATGTATTTATTGTTTGAGGGCTGGATGAGAAAAAAAAAGACACTGACTGGTGCTTATTCTTTTCCCTCATTAAACAACCATTTCGTTCGTTCGTTCGTTCGTTTCTCACTCACTCTAAGCGCGCGCGAGTATGTGTGTTTGAGTTGTGTTGTGTTTCGGGGGGGGGTGGTGGGTTTTTTTCATTAATCCAATTAT
>CM031599.1:15211463-15213963 GCA_018398815.1 Conus ventricosus | reverse complement strand
ATAACGACACCGGTCAGTGCCATTTTCTCTGTGGTACAGACAGTTCCTCTCATTCCTACAGACTTAATGCCGGTCAGGAGCATTGTCTCTGTGCTACAGACAGTTCCTCTCATTCCTACAGACTTAATGCCGGTCAGGAGCATTGTCTCTGTGCTACAGACAGTTCCTCTCATTCCTACAGACTTAATGCCGGTCAGGAGCATTGTCTCTGTGCTACAGACAGTTCCTCTCATTCCTACAGACTTAATGCCGGTCAAGACCATGCTCTCTGTGCTACAGACAGTTCCTCTCATTCCTACAGACTTAATGCCGGTCAAGACCATGTTCTCTGTGCTACAGACAGTTCCTCTCATTCCTACAGACAGTGCTACAGACAGTTCCTCTCATTCCTACAGACTTCATGCCGGTCAAGACCATGTTCTCTGTGCTACAGACAGTTCCTCGCATTCCTACAGACAGTGCTACAGACAGTTCCTCTCATTCCTACAGACAGTGCTACAGACAGTTCCTCTCATTCCTACAGACAGTGCTACAGACAGTTCCTCTCATTCCTACAGACAGTGCTACAGACAGTTCCTCTCATTCCTACAGACAGTGCTACAGCCAGTTCCTCTCAATCCTACAGACAGTGCTACAGACAGTTCCTCTCATTCCTACAGACAGTGCTACAGACAGTTCCTCTCATTCCTACAGACAGTGCTACAGACAGTTCCTCTCATTCCTACAGACAGTGCTACAGACAGTTCCTCTCATTCCTACAGACAGTGCTACAGACAGTTCCTCTCATTCCTACAGACAGTGCTACAGACAGTTCCTCTCATTCCTGCAGACAGTGCTACAGCCAGTTCCTCTCATTCCTACAGACAGTGCTACAGACAGTTCCTCTCATTCCTACAGACAGTGCTACAGACAGTTCCTCTCATTCCTACAGACAGTGCTACAGACAGTTCCTCTCATTCCTGCAGACAGTGCTACAGACAGTTCCTCTCATTCCTACAGACAGTGCTACAGACAGTTCCTCTCATTCCTACAGACTTAATGTTCTCTGTTCATCAGATTGGCAGGGAAAGCTGTCGGGCGTCTATGTTGTGGAAGAACCAGAAAGAGTTCTCTCTCTTGACGGCTATCGCGAAGGGGGGAGAACTTGAAAGGGACACGGGGCCCGGTTGGCAAGACGGATAAAGAAGTGTTCGCATGGTGAGTGGGTCCTGGGTTCAGTCCTTTCGTGCGCTTGAGTCAGCCAGGGCAGATGGGTGTGTCTGTGCCGAGCCAGCCCCAGACACAGAAACATACGCTCGCAGACAGCCAGCCAGCCAGCCAGCCAGACAGACAGACAGAGACACATAGACACAGACACAGACACAGACACACACACACACACACACACACACACACACACACACACAAACACACACACACACACACACACACACACACACACACACACACACACACACACACACACACACACACGCGTTTCTCATGTGTATAAAAGGTCTCTAAAAACGGAAGAATTATAGGTACTGTACTTGTGGAATTCAAAACGGCCACATATACTACGCGAAAAATCGTGTCAGAGATGAACCTCGTAAGAAACTGGACAACGAGGAGGAAGAACAAGGAGAGCAAGACAGAAAAAGATCGAAAGCGAAAATACAATGGCGGCACTTCTAAAAAAAAAAAATTAAAGTGTCAAGGCCGTGCTTAAGAGTCCAGGATTTATAGGCTGGCGCAGTTAGGTTGTTTTGAGAATTTGTATCGTGTCTGAAAGTTGATTTACCTTCTGTTCTTTCATATGGCCATCAAGGTATGGTTCCGAGCAGACAGATCAGTTCAGTTCAGTGGTTTATTTAATGTTTAAAAAAAAAATTAGAAAGAGAGGGGGTTAGTTACCGCCAAGGACATTGACAAACAAAGCATAGGACAAGACACGATGCATTTCGGCCTCTTGGGTCTTCTTCAGACAAAAAAAACACATCACATTTACCATTTAGGACAGTACAAACAAAAAACGAAGAGTGACTTATCTGTCCATGTGGTAGGAAGAATGGCCGCCAGACGGAAACGACAGATGATATTAGACACTTAAAAAAAAACACACACACAAAAAACAAAACAAAAAAAACCTTCACACTCAACTTATCTAGTACTTGCAACGCCACATCTGATATGTGCACATTTACATAAGTGAAATACCCTAGTGGTACACAAACTTGTGATCTTTACAAAAATTTTGCAACCTGTGACTGTAATAACCATGGCAATATCAGCAACACATGAACCATATAAGACACTATTGACATCATCAAAGTTATTCATCTCAGTACCTTTCTCCTGATAGAGCGAGGTCAGCACTGAGCATTCAAACAAAAGATGACGCACAGAAATGTTTTCTCTGCAGACACAAGCAATGCCATGAGAATATTTAGTGTTCCAAGTATCAGCCTTAATTTATGAATTAATCTAACAATGTGCCTTGGGCGCAATGGTAAAGTAGCTA
>CM031599.1:15196463-15201463 GCA_018398815.1 Conus ventricosus | reverse complement strand
GAGAGAGAGAGAGAGAGAGAGAGAGAGAGAGAGAGAGCAAACGAACAGAGAGAGAGAGAGAGAGAGAGAGAGAGAGAGAGAGAGAGAGAGAGAGAGCAAACGAACAGAGAGAGAGAGAGAGAGAGAGAGAGAAGGAGAGAGAGAGAGAGAGAGAGAGAGAGAGAGAGAGCGCAAACGAACAGAGAGAGAGAGAGAGAGAGGGGTTAGGGGTGAGGAGGTAGGGTGATAGTACGAGGGGGTGGGGGTGGGGGGGGGGGGTTTGAAAACAAAAAGAAAGAAAGAAAAGGGGCTACCGTAAGGAAGGAAGTAGGAGTGATAATGAAATTGAAGTGTCGAGCCAAGCAGGGCCAATCAATTCGTTGGAGGGCGAAGAGACGGAAGGATGGAGGAGGAGAGGGGATGAGGGTGGGGGAGGATGACCTTCCCCCTCCCTCCTGTTCCTCGCCTTCCTCCCCCCCCCCCCCCTCCCTGCTCCCCCCTTCTCTCTCTCCTTCACGCACCCTCCCCCACCTCCCCCCCCCCCCCCCTCTTCTTCCTCTCCTCTTTCTCCTCCTCGTCGTCGTCCACGGAACACGCAGTCATACTGATTCGTGCTGTAGGATGGATGGATGGCAGTAATATATACCCCCCCCCTCCCCCACCAACAACCGCCACCCACAGCCGCCCCCCCCCCCCGCACTCCCCTGCCCCCCCCCCCCCCCCCCCCCCCAGCCTCTTCAACCCTCCACAGCTCCATAATCCGTCTTACTTTTATTTATTTATTTTTTTTAATAATTCTCTCACGTCTCGCGCTGTTGTCTTGACCCAGTTTCCACCGTCGCCAGCATCCTTTGTTCCGTTCCTTGTCAACTCGGGAATGTTATGAAACTTTGCGTGGAGAGGAGTCGGTTTTCAGCAAAAAAAGAAAAAAAAAACCCCACAAAAAACACAAAACAACGACACCCCCCCCCCCCCCCCCACACACACAACACACTAAGAAAATGTACAGACTTTATACTTTTTGTCTTCAGAAAAAAAACCCATAATAACAAATTAAAAAAGAATTAAGTACATGAAATGCTTGTTTCTTCTGGGGTCACAAATTGACATTGACGTTAGCTATATGATAGATCCAACTATACAGCTTGTTCATGACACAAATTGACATTCAATTAGCTGTATTATAGATCCCACTATACAGCTTGTTCATGAAACAAATTGACATTGAAGTTAGCTGTATTATAGATCCCACTATACAGCTTTGTTCATGACACAAATTGACATTTGAAGTTAGCTATATGATAGATCCCACTTACTAGCTTGTTCATGACACAAATTGACATTGAAGTTAGCTGTATTGTAGATCCCACTATACAGCTTGTTTATGACACAAATTTGACATAGAAGTTAGCTATATTGTAGATCCCACTATACAGCTGTTCATGACACAAATTGACATTTTGAAGTTAGCTATGTAGAACCCACTATACAGCTTGTTCAGGACACAAATTGACATTGAAGTTAGCTATATATATCCACTATAGCTTGTAGAACCCACTTGACAGTTAGTTAGCTAAAATTGATTGACTAACAGCTTGTGTCCAACACAAATTGCTTGCAGTACCTAATTAAGATCCCACTTACAGATTGTTCCGACACACATTGACATTGAATTGATATTAATAATCCCACTTACAGCTTTTTTATGACACAAATTGAATGAATTTAGCTATTTATAGATCCCATATACAGCTTGTTACAGATTACATTGAGATTATGACATTGAAGATCTTAGCTTATTCAGTGATCCAAATTGACATTAAGTTCATATTAGAACCCACTTACAGCTTGTAGTAGACAATATATTGACCATAAGTTACATTTTAGACCAAATTACACTTAGGTTGCTATATAATTGACCACTATAATGTTAGCTTATTCAATTGACATTGATTAGCTTAGTATTATAAATCCACTATGAAGCTTGTTCAGAAAATGCCATTATAGTTGTCAGTACAAATGACATTGAAGTGCTTATTATAGATCCCAACATTACAGTTGAAGGACTAAAATGACATGAATCACTATACATGTCAGACTAAATGTTGAACTAAATTGACATTTAACCTCTATACGCTTGTTCAGGACACAAATTGATTGAAGTTAGCAATATTTGACCATATCAGCATGTTAGTACACAAATTGACATGAAGTTAGTTATATAATCCCACTGTACAGCTTGGTTGGAATAAATCGACTTAATACTTTTCAAGACACAATACAGAAGTTATCATAGATCCACTAACACTTTTGAACATTGAAGTTAGTTATATTATAGATCCCACATACAGCTTGTTCATGACACAAAATGACATTGAAGTTAGTTATTATAGATCCCACTATACAGTTGTTTGGGCACAAATTGACATTGAAGTTAGCTATATTATAGATCCACTTTACAGCTTGTTCAGGAACAAATTGACATTGAAGTTAGCTATATTATAGATCCCACTATACAGCTTGTTCAGGACACAAATTGACATTGAAGTTAGCTATATTATAGATCCCACTTACAGCTTGTTCGGACACAAATTGAATTGAAGTTAGTATATTATAATCCCACTATACAGCTGTTCAGACACAAATTGACATTAAGTTAGAATTATAGATCCCACTACAGCTTTCAGGACAGACTAATTGAATGAAGTTAGCTAATTATGAATCCCCCTACTACGCTTGTTCAGCACAAATTGACATTGAAGTTAGCTATATTATAGATCCCACTGTACAGCTTGTTCAGGACACAAATTGACATTGAAGTAGCTACATATAATCCCACTATAAGCTTGTTCATGACACAAATTGACATTGAAGTTAGCTATATTATAGATCCCACTATACAGCTTGTTCAGGACACAAATTGACATTGAAGTTAGCTATATATAGACCCGTAAGCTTGGTCGCACAATTGACATTGAAGGGCAATTAATTAGATCCCATATAAGATCCTGTCAGCTGTTCAGCAAATGACATTGAAGTTAGCTATATTATGATCCCACTATACAGCTTGTTCAGGACAAAATTGAATGAAGTTAGCTATATTATAGATCCCACTATACAGCTTGTTCAGGACACAAATTGACATTGAAGTTAGTATTATAGATCCCCTGTACAGCTTGTCAGACAAAATTGACATTGAATGTTAGCTATATAGATCCCACATACAGCTTGTTCATGCACATTGCATTAGTTAATAATCATACACTTGCTAACACTAGTTGCATGAATTAGTGAATTATGATGCACTATTAAGTATGACAAACAACTTGCATGAATTAGTATATTATAGTTCCTATTACTGATCCAGCAATTGATCATGAACAAATATATTGAATCACTATAATGATCCACAGACCAATTGACAAAATTATGTATATAGATCCCATAACAGTGATGAGACAAATTGAAGTTGAATAGCTAATATAGATCCAAATGACATTGTTAGTAACAAGTGTTCCCAGGAACAATTTTATGACAGCAGAATGAATGACGTCTGTTGTATTTATTATCCCAACAAAACCCGCCGAACTCGACAGTACCACAACATGAATGAAGTACGAGAAATAATCCGGAGAGGTGGGGCGAGAAAGGAAGTTGAATTGAAGGTAGAGAAGAGTTAAGAGAAGTACATTGTAGGAAGAAAGAGCATGAATAGCGAGAAAGACACAAGAGCAGTGTAGGACATATTCCGAACCTGTTCACTAAACCTTAAGATACACTGCGATTGCTTCGGATCAATTGGAATTCACTTGTAATTAAGATCATATGCTGATGACAAAATTGCCTGAAAGGAAAAGTGTCTGATGAATTTCATGTCTTGGGAAATTAATAGGCATATGGGGGGAAAGGTTACCTCAGAATCAACTACTACACACCAGCTTTACAACTACACATCTGCGAAACCGAACAACAAGGGCTAAATCGCATCATTCCAAACCATTATGTTTGAAAATAGGGAAACAAATTATCGAGGAGGGGGGGAAGCGGTATAACGAGTTATAGTAGTTACATTTTTGTGGGGAAAGATAGTCGTAAACAAAAGGAAAGATGTTATTGAAGATCGATCCCCTCCACAAACTAAAAAGTATCTGCCTTCACAGGAATCACTATCCCTAAATAATGCACTGCAAATACACACAGGAACCGAAGAAGAACAATCGTCAGATTCATTATAGGGAAGTTAGAGGCATATAGGGGAAAGGTAACACACACACACAACACACACACCACACACACACACACACACACACACACACACACACACACACACACTAATGTGTAAAATTGCTATTTCATTGCGTCAAAGTCCTATTTTTTCTGTTTTGTAAAATGGGAACTAGTGTTTCAGTAACGTCCTTGTTATGACCGGTTATTCTTCGATGTTTTATAGTTAGTTTTCCATTTTTTGCTGTTGCTGTTCGTATAGATTATGTTCGTCTAATATCACATAATGTGTATAGACGTTAAATTGAAGACCTAACCTAACACACACACACAACACACACACACACACACACACACACACACACACACACACACACACACACACACACACACACACACACATACACACACACACACACACTAACACACACACGGACACACACACACGGACACACAAACACACTCTCTCTGTCTTTGTCTGTCTGTGTCTATGTCTGTCTGTCAGGGTTTTTTTTTCTCAGTCTATGTCTGTCTGTCTGTCTGTCTGTCTCTTACACACACACACACACACACAACACCACACACACACACACCACACACCCCCAAACACACACACTCTCTCTCTCTCTCTCCTGTCTCTGTCTCCAACACACACCACACACAACACACACACACACACCACACACCCACACACACACACACACACTCCTCTCTCCTCTCACCTCTCTCTCTCCCCTCTCGGTCTGTCTGTCTCTGTCACACACACACACACACACCCCACACACACCAACACACAC
>CM031599.1:15186463-15191463 GCA_018398815.1 Conus ventricosus | reverse complement strand
GTTGGGTCTTCTTTAGGCAGGACAAACAACATTCAAAACATTGGAAACAGAAGGCGTGTAAACAGTCACACTTAATGTTGATTGATCATTTTAACAGACTTTACCACGCGGTGGCATAAAGTTTAACCGTTAAAATAGAATACTCATTTCAGTATCTTGACAGAATTTACCAAGAGCTGGCTTAAAAGTTACACTGTCAAAACATTTGGCATAAATATACAAGCAGTGCATAGTCTCAAGACTAAAAAAACAACAACTTATTTTCAGTTGACATTTCTTCTGGGCTGATCAGTGAAACTTCACGCACAATCCAATCTCAGAGTAGGAGAGATGAATGTTCCCGTCTCTGGTATACACTGGTGCTAAGTGTTTCACTGACCGTGATAAGTCTTACAGCCTCTGGTAGACACTGGTGCTAAGTGTTTCACTGACCGTGATAAGTCTTACAGCCTCTGGTAGACACTGGTGCTAAGTGTTTCACTGACCGTGATCAGTCTTGCAGCCTCTGGTAGACACTGGTGCTAAGTGTTTCACTGACCGTGGTCAGCCTTACAGCCTCTGGGGGAGCAGCGGAGAGAGGAGGCTCGATCTGCCCTTTCTGTGCTCTGAGCTATACAACCTGTCAAATCTGAAATGAATGTTAGCGAACCGCCAAGAGAAACGTGGACAAACGAGTCACAAGACAAAACACGACGCGTTTCGACCTCTTAGGTCTTCTTCAGGCAAGACACAAACAATAATACAACGAAAATGAACGAAACGAATTTGGTACTCAGCTTGCTTCAGCGCAAGGTAGGCAGGCGTTGAATGACTCGTTTGTCCACGTTTCTCTTGGCGGCTCGATAACATTTATTTAAGATTTATTTCAGATTTGTTTAGATTTCCGCCTGCAGTCGTCTCACTTTGCAGCTGTACATCCCGTCTCTGATGTCTCTGTGAATGACAGGCTGTCCTCGGAACAGGACATCCAATAATATGATAGTAAAGGAAAGGGGTGGTGTGGGGGTGGATGTTAGTAATCTTGGGGGATGGCGAGGGGGGGGGGGGGGATTCTAGAAGAAGACAGTACTTTCCAACACCTGAAGTATGAGATAATGTAGTGAAAGATCAGAGATGTCAATCTCTCAGATGTTGATGTTCGTCAGCGTTTATGTTAATGAACCAAACTACGATGCCCACCCCCCACCCCACCATCTGTCAGACACATGCAGACACGGGTATTTGGCCTGTCCATGGAACTGGCATAAAGCATGGGTGATTTGTGGCGCCCTAAGGCCGTCGTGCCTGCGACAAGGGGGAGTATGAGAGGAAAGCGAGAGAGCCCGTATGGCAGCTTCTTTGAAGTAAATGGAGAGGGAGCGAGTGTGGCAGCCTCTCTGATGTAGAGGGAGAGAGAGAGTGTGGCAGCTTCTTTGAAGTAAAGGGAGAGGGAGCGAGTGTGGCAGCCTCTCTGAAGTAGAGGGAGAGAGAGCGAGTGTGGTAGCCTCTCTGAGGGTAGAGGGGGAGAGAGAGTGTGGCAGCTTCTTTGACGTAGAGAGAGAGAGAGAGAGAGAGAGAGCGAGTGTGACAGCCTTTCTGAAGTAGGAGAGAGAGAGCGAGTGTGGTAGCCTCTCTGAAGTAGAGGGAGAGAGAGAGCGCGAGTGTGGCAGCCTCTCTGAAGTAGAGGGAGAGGGAGCGAGTGTGACAGCCTTTCTGAAGTAGAGGGAGAGAGCGAGTGTTGTAGCCTCTCTGAAGTAGAGGGAGAGAGAGCGAGTGTGACAGCCTCTCTGAAGTAGAGGGGGAGAGAGCGAGTGTGACAGCCTCTCTGAAGTAGAGGAAGAGAGAGAGCGAGTGTGACAGCCTCTCTGAAGTAGAGAGAGAGAGAGCGAGTGTGACAGCCTCTCTGAAGTAGAGGGGAGAGAGCGAGTGTGACAGCCTCTCTGAAGTAAAGGGAGAGAGAGCGAGTGTGACAGCCTCTCTGAAGTACAGGGGGAGAGAGCGAGTGTGACAGCTTCTTTGAAGTAAAGGGAGAGAGAGCGAGTGTGACAGCCTCTCTGAAGTAGAGAGAGAGAGAGAGCGAGTGTGACAGCCTCTCTCAAGTAGAGGGAGAGAGCGAGTGTGACAGCCTCTCTGAAGTAGAGGAAGAGAGAGAGAGTGTGACAGCCTCTCTGAAGTAGAGGGGGAGAGAGCGAGTGTGGCAGCTTGTTTGAAGTAAAGGGAGAGAGAGCGAGTGTGACAGCCTCTCTGAAGTAGAGGGGGAGAGAGCGAGTGTGACAGCCTCTCTGAAGTAAAGGGAGAGAGAGCGAGTGTGACAGCCTCTCTGAAGTAGAGGGGGAGAGAGCGAGTGTGTGACAGCCTCTCTGAAGTAGAGGAAGAGAGAGAGCGAGTGTGACAGCCTCTCTGAAGTAGAGGGGGAGAGAGAGAGTGTGACAGCCTCTCTGAAGTAGAGGGGGAGAGAGCGAGTGTGACAGCCTCTCTGAAGTAGAGGGAGAGAGAGCGAGTGTGACAACCTCTCTCAAGTAGAGGGAGAGAGCGAGTGTGACAGCCTCTCTGAAGTAGAGGGGGAGAGAGCGAGTGTGACAGCCTCTCTGAAGTAGAGGAAGAGAGAGAGCGAGTGTGACAGCCTCTCTCAAGTAGAGGGAGAGAGCGAGTGTGTGACAGCCTATCTGAAGTAGAGGGGGAGAGAGCGAGTGTGACAGCCTCTCTGAGGTAGAGGGGGAGAGAGCGAGTGTGACAGCCTCTCTGAAGTAGAGGAAGAGAGAGCGAGTGTGACAGCCTCTCTGAAGTAGAGGGGGAGAGAGCGAGTGTGGCAGCCTCTCTGAAGTAGAGAGAGAGAGGGAGAGAGAGCGAGTGTGGCAGCCTCTCTGAAGTAGAGAGAGAGAGAGAGAGAGCGAGTGTGGCAGCCTCTCTGAAGTAGAGAGAGAGAGAGAGAGTAGAGAGAGAGAGAGAGAGAGAGCGAGTGTGGCAGCCTCTCTGAAGTAGAGAGAGAGAGAGAGGGAGAGAGCGAGTGTGGCAGCCTCTCTGAAGTAGAGAGAGAGAGAGAGAGAGAGAGAGAGAGAGAGAGGAGAGAGAGAGAGAGCGCGAGAGCGAGTGTGGCAGCCTCTCTGAAGTAGAGAGAGAGAGAGAGAGAGAGCGAGTGTGGCAGCCTCTCTGAAGTAGAGAGAGAGAGAGAGAGAGAGAAGAGAGAGATGAGAGAGAGAGAGAGAGAGAGAGAGCGAGTGTGGCAACCTCTCTGAAGTAGAGGGAGAGAGAGCGAGTGTGGCAACCTCTCTGAAGTAGAGGGGGAGAGAGCGAGTGGTGCAGCCTATCTGAAGTAGAGGGGGAGAGAGCGAGTGGTGCAGCCTATCTGAAGTAGAGGGAGAGAGAGCGAGTGTGGCAGCCTTTCTGAAGTAGGGGGGGGGGGGGGGGGGGGGGAGAACGAGTAGGTGTGCAGCCTCTCTGAAGTAGAGGGGAGTGAGAGAGTGGCAGCCTCTCTGAAGTAGAGGGGGAGGAGAGCGAGTGGTGCAGCCTATCTGAAGTAGAGGGGGAGAGAGCGAGTGGTGCAGCCTCTCTGAAGTAGAGGGGGAGAGAGCGAGTGGTGCAGCCTCTCTGAAGTAGAGGGGGAGAGAGCGAGTGGTGCAGCCTATCTGAAGTAGAGGGGGAGAGAGCGAGTGTGGCAGCCTCTCTGAAGTAGAGGGAGAGAGAGCGAGTGTGACAGCCTATCTGAAGTAGAGGGGGAGAGAGCGAGTGGTGCAGCCTATCTGAAGTAGAGGGGGAGAGAGAGAGTGTGGCAGCCTCTCTGAAGTAGAGGGGGAGAGAGCGAGTGGTGCAACCTATCTGAAGTAGAGGGGGAGAGAGAGAGTGTGGCAGCCTCTTGAAGTAGAGGGGGAGAGAGCGAGTGGTGCAGCCTATCTGAAGTAGAGGGGGAGAGAGAGAGTGTGGCAGCCTATCTGAAGTGAGGGGGAGGTGCGAGACTGGCAGCCTCTTTGAAGTAGAGGGGGAGAGCGAGTGTGGCATCCTCTCTGAAGTAGAGGTGGAGAGAGAGTGGTGCAGCCTATCTGAAGTAGAGGGGGAGAGCGAGAAAATCCTTCCCTCTCCCATTCGGTCGCCACTCTATCCGATGAGCAAAGGGAGGAAGGGAGTTGAGACCCACGCTACAGTTAACGCCAACATTCTCAGATCCATCGCCCGTCATCGTCGCTCGCCTGTCACAGTGTTGGCGGGCATCCCAAGTCAGCCAGACAGGCAGAGGAGGACGAGAGGGAGAAGAGGAGGAGGGGGCTGAGGGGGTGAAGAGAGAGATTGAAAAGTGACGTCAACTGATAACTCTCATTGCAGTTTGTGAGACAGAAAATGAGTGAGAGCTACACAGAAAGAGAGGAGAGAGAGAGGGAGAGAGAGAGAGGAGAGAGGAGAGAGAGAGAGAGAGAGAGAGAGAGAGAGAGAGAGAGAGGAGGGGCGGGGGAAGAGGGGAAGAGAATTAGAGTGGGTGGTGTGGGCTGTCAGTTGTCATGCCACAAGGTTCAGGCTGAAAATCCAGCCTATCCACACAAAACAAGTCTGAAAATTGTCTTTGTGGTGAAGCTGCCATTTTTTTTGCAAACTGCTTTGAAACATGATTCCTTCGAGGACCCAGTGTTTCCTCCGCTTTGCGAGGAGTTCCCTGCATAGACCAGGGGGAGGTGATGGAGTTCCCTGCATAGACCAGGGGGAGCTGATGGATTTCCCTGCATAGACCAGGGGGAGCTGATGGATTTCCCTGCATAGACCAGGGGGAGCTGATGGATTTCCTGCATAGACCAGGGGGAGGTGATGGAGTTCCCTGCATAAACCAGGGGAGGTGATGGAGTTCCCTGCATAGACCAGGGGAGGTGATGGAGTTTCCCTGCATAGACCAGGGGAGGTGATGGAGTTCCCATGCATAGACCAGGGGAGGTGATGGAGTTCCCTGCATAGACCAGGGGGGGATGGTGATGGATTTTCCCTGCATAGACCAGGGGGAGCTGATGGACTTCCCTGCATAACCAGGGGTGATATCCGCA
>CM031599.1:15161541-15184041 GCA_018398815.1 Conus ventricosus | reverse complement strand
TCTCTTACCTCCCCTTCCCCCTCCCATCTCACCAGCCCCTTCCTCTCTTACCTCCCTTCCCTCCCCATCTCACCAGTCTCCTTCCTCTCTTACCTCCCCTTCCTCCCCATCTCACCAGCCCCCTTCCTGTCCTACCTCCCCTTCCCTCCCCATCTCACCACTTTCCTTCCTCTCTTACCTCCCCTCCCTCCCCCATCTCACCAGTCTCCTTCTCTCTTACCTCCCCTTTCCTCCCCATCTCACCAGCCCCCTTCCTCACTTACCTCCCCTTCCTCCCAATCTCACCAGCCCCCTTCCTCTCTTACTCCCCTTCCCTCCCCATCTCACCACTCTCCTTCCTCTCTACCTCCCCTCCCTCCCCATCTCACCAGTCTCCTTCCTCTCTTGCCTCCCCTTCCTCCCCATCTCACCAGCCCCCTTCCTCTCTTACCTCCCCTTCCTCCCATCTCACACAGTCTCCTTCCTGTCTTACCTCCCCTTCCTCCCCCATCTCACCACTCTCCTTCCTCTCTTACCTCCCCTTCCTCACCCATCTCACCAGTCTCCTTCCTCTCTTACCTCCCCTTCCTCCCCCATCTCACCAGTCTCCTTCCTCTCTTACCTCCCCTTCCTCCCCATCTCACCAGTCTCCTTCCTCTCTTACCTCCCCTTCCTCCCCCATCTCACCAGTCTCCTTCCTCTCTTACCTCCCCTTCCCTCCCCATCTCACCAGTCTCCTTCCTCTCTTACCTCCCCTTCCTCCCCATCTCACCAGTCTCCTTCCTCTCTTACCCCCTTCCTCCCCATCTCACCAGTCTCCTTTCTCTCTTACCTCCCCTTCCTCCCCCATCTCAACCACTCTCCTTCCTCTCTACCTCCCCTTCCCCCCCATCTCACCAGTCTCCTTCCTCTCTTACCTCCCCTTCCCTCCCGATCTCACCACTCTCCTTCCTCTCTTACCTCCCCCCCTCCCCCATCTCACCAGTCTCCTTCCTCTCTTGCCTCCCCTTCCCTCCCCATCTCACCAGTCTCCCTCTCTTACCTCCCCTCCCCTCCCCCATCTCACCAGTCTCCTTCCTCTCTTACCTCCCCTTCCTCTCCGATCTCACCACTCTCCTTCCTCTCTTACCTCCCCTCCCTCCCCCATCTCACCAGTCTCCTTCCTCTCTTGCCTCCCCTTCCCTCCCCATCTCACCAGTCTCCCTCTCTTACCTCCCCTTCCTCCCCATCTCACCAGCCCCTTCCTCCCTAACCTCCCTTCCCTCCCCAATCTCACCACTCTCCTTCCTCTCTTACCCCCCCCCTTCCCTCCCCATCTCACCACTCTCCTTCCTCTCTTACCCCCCCCTTCCTCCCCATCTCACCAGCCTCCTTCTCTCTACCTCCCCTTCCCTCCCCATCTCACCAGTCTCCCTCTCTTACCTCCCCTTCCTCCCCATCTCACCAGCCCCCTTCCTCCCTAACCTCCCCTTCCCTCCCCATCTCACCACTCTCCTTCCTCTCTTACCCCCCCCCCCTTCCTCCCCATCTCACCAGTCTCCTTCCTCTCTGCCTCCCCTTCCTCCCCATCTCACCAGCCCCCTTCCTCTCTTACCTCCCTTCCTCCATATCTCACCATCTCCTTCCTCTCTTACCTCCCCTTCCTCCCCATCTCACCACTCTCCTTCCTCTCTTACCTCCCCTTGCCTCCACCATCTCACCAGTCTCCTTCCTCTCTTACCTCCCCTTCCTCCCCATCTCACCAGCCCCCTTCCTCTCTTACCTCCCCTCCCTCCCCCATCTCACCAGTCTCCTTCCTCTCTTACCTCCCCTCCCTTCCCATCTCACCATCTCCTTCCTTTCTTACCTCCCCTTCCTCCCCATCTCACCAGCCCCCTTCCTCACTTACCTCCCCTCCTCCCCATCTCACCAGCCCCCTTCCTCTCTTACCTCCCTTTCCCTCCCCATCTCACCAGTCTATCTCCTCTCTTACCTCCCTTCTCCTTCCTCGTTTCTCTTTCCAGCCTCAGTTTTTGTTTTTTTTTTTTTTCTTCTTTTTCCCACTTCGTCTGTCTGTCTGTCTCCGTTTCCTCCTCACTCCTTCCCCCTCCCCCCCCCCCCCCCCCCACTTCGTTACTCTACTGTCTCTCTATCTCTGTCTGACTGTCTCCTCTCTCTCTCTCTCTCCCTCTCTCTCTCTCACTCTCTCTCTCCTCTTAACTTATCCACTCTCTCTCATCTCTCTCTCTCTCTCTCTCTCTCTCTCTCTTCTCTCTCTCTCTCTCTCTTAAGCTTATCCATTTTACCCTCAATAAAAATATTCGTATTCGTATTCTCTCTCTCTCTCTCCTCTCTCTCTCTCTCTCTCTCTCTCTCATCTCTCTCTCTCTCCCCTTCTCCCCCTCTCTCTCTCTGCGTCTCTCTCTGCGTCTCTCTCTCTCTCTCTCATCTCTCTCTCTCATCTCTCTCTCTCTCTCTCTCTCTCTCTCTTTCTCCCTCTCTCTCTCTGCGTCTCTCTCTCTGTCTCTGTCTCTCTCTCTCTCTCTCTTCTCTCTCTCTCTCTCGTCTCTCTCTCTCTCTCTCTCTCTCTCGTTCTCTCTGTCTCTATCACTCTGTTTCTCTCTCAGAAGAAGAAGGAGAACAAACGAGAAGGAGAAGACGAGTTTTGCAATAATTGCTGGTAAGAAAAAGAAAAAAAGCAATTAACCTTGTCACAAGTCAGAGAGATTGGGGAAAATGTCAAGATTGCACCGAGAAAAAGCAGATGCGAGATCACAAGAACATCACGATAGACGAATGCTCCAGCACTTTATTAAAAGCAATGAGGGAGGAATATTGATTCTGACATTTATTTCAGCTAGATTGCAGATGATAACAAATTCACAGAATATTGAGATCGGCCTGTTTCTAAACACCATGATGCTATACTGCAATATGGAAATTAAAAATACGACAGTCTGGGACTGTTGTTCAAGATATTGGGGGTCCTACCGTTTACAACACACACACACACACACACACACACACACACACACACACACACACACACATATATATATATATATATATATATATCTGTCAATGATGTTAAAAAGGAAGGTTAAAACTCAAGGTTAAAACTCGACAAATTGACATTGACAAATGTTGCTCCCCAAGGGGTCGAGCACTTTTAAAATCATTTTAGGCTCTTTGGTTATATTCATATATATATATATATATATATATATATATATATATATATGGGATCTGTTTAAAGCAGTGTCGCCCCAGTCATCTGTGTTCATTTCTTTGTTAAGATTAACCGAATTTAAAAGATTTACAGTCCCGCCAAACGACAGAGACAAACAAATTGCCACGACGCGTTTCGACCTCTTTGGTCCTCTTCAGTCAAGACACAACATTGGAGACGATGAAAACGAAGAACGAACAGTCACGTGTCTCCTCAAGTTGGGCGCCAACAAACATGTGGTTCTCGTTTTGTTTATCGTTGTCTTATCTTCCGTTGTTTTGATCTAAGTCGATGTCTTGAACATCACGCTTTGGAATGATGATGATAATCCACCACTACCACTACTTCCATAATAAGTTAAGTGAATTTTTGTTTGTTTTTACACGATATGAGCATCGTAAACAGACGTATTGTCTATCTTGTATCCTTCAAAACACACCATCTTTCCGCGTATATCGCCACGCATGATGTTTTCGCAGGAGGGAGGGAGGAAGGAACACAGACAAATCAAAACCCGGTACCTTTGGCCTCCGCTACCACTCCGCATTCGCTAGAATGGAAATGCCCCTTAAACAACGTCGGTCAAGGCGAGTTTTCTTCGACAAAAGCGATCTACATTGATGGGCATCGCAGGTTTTTGCCTCGACTCGCTAACGTGTGCTCCATACTGTCACCTTTCAGCCCTTCTGTTTTGAATGAATGATAAGTCAAAGGACTTTATCATGACCGTAAGCGTCAGGTGGGTGAACCGAACAACAAGGCTAAACTGTGTCCTCAACGGTAAATGCTTCAACTAGCAAAGTAAAACTCAAACTACCAAGCTACTTTTTTATCTTAAAGAAGACGACATACAACTGAACATTTTCAGCGTATCTCGCGGTTTTTTTTGTTTTTTCGGTGGGTTTTTTTTTTCCCGTTTATGGCTAAGGATACTTAAAACGTTTGACCCACACAAAAAAAGAAGAAAAGCCTGCGAAGAGGTGTGTTCCACATCACACGTTTAGTGCAGTCGCTCATTCGTTGTATTGATATTCCCGCCAATGTGATATGCGCAGACGTTGAGTCGCGCGAGCGACCCCCCCCCCCTCCCCCCGTCCCTTACCCCCTCCCCCACCCACCCTTCTCCCCTTCTCCGAGACACAGTGGAGTTGTTGGACAGCTGGCATGAGAAGCGTTAAATGTCAACCGGCACAACTGGTTTGAGCCAGGTGGCTGAAATAAGCGGATTGCGTACAAAGCTGGTTTCCGCTTTCAGTCAATATCTCTGTCTATATATATATGTTCGTAGACTGAGACTCGCTTATCGTCTATCGCAAGGACGCCCGTACGTGTCTACAGGGTGGTGCCAGCTTGCACAATAGTGTTGTGCAAAGATGTGATCGATGTTGTATTACCTTTCCTGGGCGGGCGTGGCTATCAGGATCGTGTTAGCTCCCCCCCCCCCCCGCCCCCCCCCATCCCCCCCCCCCATCCCACCTCTACCTCCACTCTCCTCTCTGCCACTGCTCGTCTTTCCCCCACTCCCCCCCCCCCCTTCCCACCCCCACCCCCCCGCGTCCCAAGTTTCCTGTCATCCTATATTCCTTCCGTGCGCCCCCCGACCCCTCCCCCCCCCCCCCCCCCCCCCCTCGCCCATTGCCCGTGTCTTCCGGTCTCCCGCGATGTGAGACGAGATGCCCGTTTTAATCTGAAGACACGGCGCCTGCTCGCTGTCAGCTTAATGGAGGGAAGGGGGCAGGAGTGGAGCGGGGGGGTAATGGGTGATGAGGGAGGTCTTGGGCTTGGTTGATGAAGAGAAGCTAAGTCGATTGTCAAGTTCTGGAAATGGAATTGATATTGGGATATGAGAAGCGGACGTTGTTCGCTTGTGTGTGTGTGTGTGTGTGTGGTGTGTGTGTGTGTGCGAGAGCCTGTGTGAGTACTGCATGTGTGCATATGGGTAGGCGAGTTAATTATGTATGTGTATGTGCACGGGTGAGGGCTGTGTATGTGTGTGTTCCCGCGGTTTTTTTTATGCATGTGTTTATGTGAACGTGCGTGTTTGTATGTTCATGCGTTTGCATGCGAATAAGTGTGCGTGAATACGTGATGTGCGTGGTGTGTTGCTGAGCTTGTTTATTTCTAAGTTGGCGCTGGCTTGTGTGTGTGTGTGTGTGTGTGACTTCAGTTGTCTTTCCCAAGCGTATTTTTCCTCTGATGTATTCCATGCAATTAACAACGTGATGAGACGACAGAAAGCTAATGTGAACATACTTGCTTTAAACGCCCTAATGAATGTTTTCCTCTCGAAACCCATAATTTTTGTTAAATGTGAGGATTTTATGTTTTCACGTAAACACCGCAATAATCGTTGACGTGCCCGCAACGGAATTACCCGATTTTCTGGCCTTTTTCGGCTTTATTCGGCGGTCGAACCACGACACAGCTGGAAAGAGTGAAAACAAGTCGGACTCGCGCGGGTGAGCTGCGGAGATGGCTGTGCGCAGGCGCAGACTGCCGGAAGCCGTACCTAAACGTCGTAGTTTTGTGCATCGCAACCTCTAGCGGGTCACGAGAGAGCCTTACATATTTTAAGCCTTATTGGGTGATGTCTTAACAGCGTATATACATATACTCCCTCTCTCTCTCTCTCTCTCTCCCTCTCTCTTCCTCCCCGTTAACAGTCACAATTTTCAATGTCAGTTGAGATTTCAGGGCGCTCTGTCAGCATAAAACTGTGGCCCCCAACAGCTGCAAGTTCTGTGCAAGTGCAGTCATTTTCTTCTTCAAGCGCTTTACAGCCCATACATATCGCTTTCACATCGTGCTGCCTACCCGGTAGAGCCGACTGAGAGACTGCCTGCTGGTGCTGATCAGTTGGTTCCCGTGTCACCTGGTCGACCAATCTGTCCCTTGCTCTCTCTCCGATGTTCACAGAGATGCATTCGATGTCGTTCTTAACAACGTCAAGCTGGCGTTCTCTTCCGACAGTTGGTGATGGCATTGTGCATCATGTGCTTGATCTCTGCCCATCCATCCTTCCACCCATCCATCCATCTCCCTTCGTCTTTTTCCTTTCTTTTTTTTAATTTTTTTTTTTTTAGTATGGGATTAAGCCCTGAGCACGACATAGTGTGATTGGCAAGGAGGCTGTCAACTCTTCAGTTATCATGTTGTGAATTGCTGTACAGAAAGTGTAGATTGCTTTGTTTGTGTTTGTTGCTTTTTTTCTCAGAACGGGATCTCTCCTCTCTCTCTCTCTCTCCTCTCTCTCTCTCCTCTCCAACCTATACCGCCTGCCGAGTGGTCGCTTTCATTTGTTGTCTACGAATATGGTCAAATTTACCAGTATGTAGGCGATGTACCGTATTGATATTTTTCAAGAAGGAGTGTGAAGGTGATGTGAATGGAATGGTCCAAAAATTCGGATGTGATTAAGGAGGATTGTTTCTTAATCAGCGATTTAATAATTTACTAAGAGTAAAGAACAAGTTTAAAAAAAAAAAAAACCCAACCAGTGAACCGTGTTTTCAAGTCCTACGGTGGGCGTGAAGGTAATGTGAATTGCACGTGCTGTGGAGACAACTGTGTGCGTGCAATGTTGATCGCCAGTGAGAGCCGTCGTAACCTGGTCATGAAGTGCTGAGTTCTTTCGCCCCGTGTCCGAGTGGGACTGGACTATGTTGTCATGATTATATCTAATTAAGTTATCATGACTGACTCACCACAGCTCACGAGTAATAAACTACAGCCCACACTTGACTGCATTCAGAAAAAGTTTTCCTGTTTTCAACATGAACTTCTAGTGTGGAGAAACGCCCTGTTTATCGCTATTCAGCAATTATTATGACTCCATTGTAACAGAATTCAGTGACTATGATAGTGATGGAAATCTTGTCAGTCTGCCACGCTGGATAAGCGATACCACACCACCATGCCTGGCAAAGTCTGTTCTACGCCTGTATTACCAGAACAGCAAACGCATTACCGTGACTCTCTACTTCACCAGGCAGAAAAACGGAACTTTGCTGTGTCAAGGAGCCGACTGTATCAAATGGGACAGGGAAGAATGTGAAGCTTTGAAAAACGATATCGCGACACATTGCGTGGACGGAGACATAAGTAAGTTAAGGAAAGTCCTCACATCAATTCCATTGACTTTCTTGGCAGATGACCATGATTTTCATTTTGCATCACCCGTGTGCATTGATGACGCAGTCAAAGTCCCTCTCCCCCCTTCTACTCCCTCCTCCCCTGAAAAGTTAAATGCATCTGACGATTGTGTGAGTGACCTCTTGTCTGATTCTCCTTCTTCAGATGAAATTCTCACTCAGTCAACAGTACACGGAAAAGACAGGCAAACATGTGCAATAGCACACTCAAAACACACACACAAAAAGCAGTCAGTCTACTCCAAAGACAAGAAAACATAAACACTCGAAAAGAATCCGTAGACGAGCACTCTGCTTCATGAAGCCCGCAGACGGTTCTGTGCATGACAAACTGACTAGCATTGAAACCACTCTTGATGATTTATTTTATCCAACAGAAAGAACTTGTGGACCAGTTTGTATCAAAGCTTGAAGATTCCAAAACTGCTATCAAAAATGAACTTAAGCTCCATTTTGATAACAAAACGAAGTCACTGGATTCACACATTTATTCTCTTGAAGCTTCCATTTCAAAACTAGACACGACCATTCAAAGTCTATAAAATGAAAATCATCGTTAAAAACTCAAGTTGGCACTCTTTATTCTGATATTAAGCGATTATCTAAGAAAACTAAGTCCATGAGTGTTTGTATCCAATGTGATCTTAATGATGTTAATTATCCAAATGGCACTGCAGGGATAAGTGTTTCTACCCAGTATGACCCATCTGATGTTGACTCTCCAGCAAACGCTGTCCTGTCAGAAATATGTCCACTCACTGTGATTCTGAGATTGTGAAATGTCCCAACTCCAGTGTACAGGTACAACAGAACACAGTGTCTTTTCCAGTAGACACTGATTTATCTCCTATTTCCTCCCCCAACACACTCAGTGGTACAGCCCTTTCTCCTGGTTTTACTAACACTGATATGGATAGTGCTTCAAAAATGAAGTCTCCGAAAAATGTGTTAAATCGAAATCATATTGTCAATGATTCCAATTCCAGTCCTTCATTTCCATCGACAGTCTTGATGCCTAACTTGCCAGTTCACAATCCTTTTGAGGTCTTATTCAGTGAAGACCCATTAGCTAATGCTGAAAAGAGCCAGCAGTCTCTGGCAAAAATAGAGGATAACGTTGAAGGCTTTTCACGGATGCAGGGTTCTGTACAAAATGCAAGTTCAGATGAACCAAAGAAATCCCCGCAACAGATTCTGGCTCGCATGAAAGTTCCAAACAGAACTTCATCCCTACTGATAGGCGATTCAGTCATCAGATACATAAACCCAAAGAGGCTTCAGACCAACACAGACCCCTTATTTAAGATTTGTATACCAGGCCTTAAAGTTCAGGACATGATTCAGTGGTTAAAAGATACAGAGAAACAAGAACACATTAAGACTCTCATTCTTCATGTTGGAGTAAATGATTGTCCAAGTGGTCCTATTACTATCCAGGTATGGCGTGAACTCATTGAGCTGTGTCAGACCTGTTTTCCTGCTGCTTATATTGCTCTGAGCTCTATCATTCCTGCCCAAGGCCGACACCAGCTGAATAATAGCATAGTGCCATCCAATAAAAACATGTACTCGGCCTGTACAAGCATGAAAGTCGACCTGGTCGACAATCACGACGCCTTTGTGGCCAGAAGTGGTGCCCCACGAAAAACGGCGTACAGTGATGCCACTCACCCCCAATCTGAAAGGGACAGCGTCTCTGGCTGTAAATTTCAGAAAAGTCCTTCCACAGTCCATTGAATCGGGAGTTCAAGACTTTTCTCAGAGTGTAAAGTTCTCCGATGGTTACTCTGAGAGTTATCAGCGACAACCAAACCATGTGGCTAAATATGGTAACATGTTGAGAACCAACCCCAATTACAGCGAAACAGTGTCAGATGCTCTGCATTGGCCCCAATTCAGGCACCCTAGAATACGCGTGTTCCTCCATTGTACTCCTCCTTCCATTTCCCCATGTTACCCTCCCACCCTAATGGCCAGATAATCTCTGATAGGTTGGCACCTAACAGGATGTCCCAGGACAGGATAGGCTCTGACAGGATGGCCCCTGACCTTGTAGGTCCTCCTCATGAAAGTAATCCTCCAGAGAGAACGAGAGAGGTCTCAGGTATGTCGGCTTGTTTGCTCAAAGGTAGCCAGTTGACAGAAAGAGGAAATCCCAATGCCCTTTTATGAAGCTCCAACCTCTTCGCTTTCCTTTTCACGTTCCTTTGATAGACAAAATCAATTGGCTTCTTACCCCCCCCCCCCCCCCCCAATTCTTCCGATCCCCATCCCCACCACTTGCAATGGTTGCCAGATATGGCCCACTATCCAAGACAGTCCCATGGAGGAAATTCTATGAATCCTATTTCCTCGCCTATGTGGCCTCAGTCCCCTTATAATCATAAGGACTGGCCCCAACCTTACAACCCTGTTGGTCAGTATGCCCAACAAATTCTGAACATGGCATCACAGCTGGCTTACCAAAAAACAAATTCAGCATGGTAGTTGTAAACTATTCTCTATGGATATTGTTAAACTAGTTTAAGCGTATAGGTCTTTGATGATCATGTGGTGGGTGAAGAAAAACGGGTGGGGGGTGGGGGGGGGGGGGAATGTATGCTTTTCTTCCCTTTTTATCACAGAACATGTATGTGATTGCTGCTTGTGTTTGTTTTAAGGCTGTGTTCGTGTTACCACAGTCATGTCGGCGTTGAACTTGTCTCCCTCGGACCGGACCGGGACTGTTGTGATTGGATTCTTGTCTGTTTCTAGTTATTGAGGATTTTGGCGGTCAGTCTAAAATAACTTCCCAGACAGCAAGGGTCCTAGGCCCACTAGGGCCCACCTAGGTTCTGGCTAGATCCAGCTTGTCCAAGCTGAAGCTAGCTAGAACCTAGGTGGACCCTAGTACCCTTGCTGTAAGGGTTGTTTGTTGACTTGATGAGTTACCATAACAGATTTATTTTCGCATTCTTTTTCATTGCCATAAATGTACTTTGCATGTTTGGAGCTCTAGTGTGACTTTTGCTAATTCGTTTGTTTTGATTGTTGTTTTCTTTTGGATTGTAAATCGAATTTCATTGATCTAGTACCTGTGGCAAATTGTTTTCCTCGTCTAAAATGTCGACTGTACATGACTGGCCAAGTAAGAGGGTCTTAGAATAGGCTACTTGAATATTAATCATATACTTAACAAGCGCGATGAACTTGCCTCCATCTTATTTAATTCTGGAAAGCAATTCCATATATTTTGCTGTGCTGAAACAAGACTAACAAATCATATATCTGATTCTGAGCTTTCAATACCAGGGTACCATCACATTCGCCTTGACCCAGTAGGTCCTTTACAAACAGGTTTGATACTTTATTCTAGTCTTTCTCTGACTTATCAACGTGTAACAGCTTTCGAAAGTCATGGCGTTGAGTCGATTTGGATTGAAGTTAAGATTAAAAAACAACAAACCATTACTTATTGGATTTCTGTATAGGAATCCAGTGGAACGTGTCAATTGGTATGATAATTAAACAATATGATGGAAGACGTTTCACTCACAAATTGCGAAGTCGTCCTCTTAGGAGATTTCAATATAGATCTTTGTAAAAGTAATCCCCAATGGAATCAACTTTTCGTAAATTTTGGGCTGTCACAATTAGTTAATTCTCCTACCCGCATTACTTCTACATCGGAAACTTTAATCGATCATATCTATGTTAACCAAGTACCAAATATTACTGAAATATACACTCCCTACTGTGGTTGTAGTGATCATTTACCCATATGCCTAACTTGGTTTAAAAAGAATATAAAAATTCCTAAACCCGGACATAAAACTGTTACATATAGATCTTTTAGCAGTTTTGATAAGAATGCTTTCCTTAAAGATTTAGCAGAATCACAATTATCCTATGTTTATCAGTATACAGATCCTGACCAAGCTTTTGAACTCTGGCACAAAATTTTCATTGATATATACAATAAACATGCCCCATTTGTCACCAAAAGGGTAAGATATTCACCCAAACCCCCATGGCTATCTAAAGAAATTGAAGAAGCCATACATATAAGGAATAATCTCTTGAAAACTAAACAATTTGAAGAATATAAGAAACAAAGAAACAAGGTCACATCTATGTTGCGATATTCAAAAAGGAATTACTTCAAAACTTAATTTTCAGCTGTCCCCAGAATAATTCCAAACCTATTTGGAAAGCCATAAATATTCTTACCAATAAATGTATTGACAAGGCAACTGTTATTCCTAAGGAAATGTCTGCCGAGATTCTAAACAAACATTTTTGCAATATAGCTGATATCACAATAAAAAATGACAAATCAGGCAATAATGATTTGACACTTCTCTCTGACTTCTGTAACTCTAAATCAATAGAAACAGAATTGATCATTCCTCCAATATGTATATATGATGTTTATTTTTCTCTTATACATATGAAGCAAAATGGAACTAGAGGTCTTGATAACTTAGATGGTATCATTTTAAAGCTAAGTGCCCCAATCATTTCTGATTCACTTATGTATTTATACAATTTGTGTTTAAATAAATGTTATTTTCCTAATATTCTTAAGAAAGCTAAAGTCATACCTCTTTTTAAATCTGGAAATAAAATGGACCCCTCAAACTACAGACCAATTTCTGTCATTTCGCTTCTATCGAAACCTCTCGAAAAACACATCCATAAACATTTGTCTTCCCATTTCTTTAAATATAATCTAATCCATCCCAGCCAGTCTGGATTTCGATCGAATCACTCTTGTCATATTGCACTAATAAACTTAGTTGATCAATGGCTAGCGGCTATCAATAATTTAGAATGCACTGGAGTCCTCTTTGTTGATTTCTGTAAAGCCTTTGATGTCATAAATCATCATCTATTATTACGTAAACTGGCTCTTTACAAAATCGCTGACCCTGGTCTTTCTCTCATTAAGTCATTCCTCACTAATCGACAACAATCAGTTCTCATTAACAACACTCAGTCCAGTTGTTTACCCCTAAAATTTGGTGTACCACAAGGGTCAGTACTTGGTCCCCTTCTTTTTTTAGTCTATATAAACGATCTCCCTCTGCATATTAAAGACTCATCTCAACTTTTTTGCAGATGACACATCAATTAATTCAAAACATACTGATTTGAAACACTTATCAGATAACCTGCAAGAAAATGTAACTCGACTAATTAACTGGACAGAATTGAATCACATGTCCTTAAATGATCAGAAAACAAAGTACATGCTTATTACGTCTCGTCAAAAAAGACAAAATTTAAGTACTCCAATGCCCCCTATATTTATTAATAACAACAAGCTAGAAGAGGTTAGTACTCATGAAGTGTTAGGAATCACTATTGACAATAATCTTTCCTGGTCGCCACATGTTTCCAACTTAAGCAAACGAGTTTCTCAGAAAATGTTTCAGCTTTCTAAGTTAAAAAATTCCTAGATATAAACTCTCGTAAACATTCTATCATGCATATATCCAGTCCTACATTGACTATTCTTCTACTCTCTATGATTCTTACAGTGCAATTACGTTAAAACCGTTGTGCAGGGCCCATAAGCGGGCTATCAAAACAGTACTTCAAAAAGCATCAACATTAACTACTCAAGATTACCTCGAATTAGATATATTGCCCCTTTCTTATAAATTTGAATATAATAAAGCAATAATGATGTACAGAATTATGAACCAATTAGCACCCTCAAATATATCTGCAAGATTTCCAATCAATCAATCAAGATATACTAACAACATAATCATACCGAAACCAAGAATCGATCTTTTTAAAAGTAGCTTAGTTTACTCTGGTGGAACACTTTGGAATTCTATGCCAAATATGTTAAACAGAAGAAAAGCATTAATTCGTTTAAAGTTGCGTATAAACGCCTTCTATTTGAAAAAATGAAAAACATTTTAACAGTTCCCTATATTCAGTCTGAGCTAATATCACAAGTATAAATGTCAGCAACTGTTGTTATTCAGAAGTTGAACCCTGCATATTTTATCTTTTTACTTATTATTTCATATGTATGTACTATTTTCCATTATCATTGGATCAATGTTTATTTTAATAATTCACGGTTAAACTAGCATATGCTCTGTCTTATTCTTTTCTTTAATGGATCACCGAATTATCTCCTGTGGCCTTTGTCAGTCGTGTAAATAGTTGGCGTACACTATATTGCGTATTTATGTTTCTCATACTTTCTTCTTTTTTCCTTCTTCTTCTTCTTCCCTTCTTCTTTTTCTTCTTCTTTCCTTCTTCTTCTTCTTTTCTTCTTCTTCCTCTTCTTTGGTATACTTTATATAGACAATTTACTTGTTTAGCCTCAGGCGAGTGTAAAAAAGCACATTTGTATGCTTATCCATATCCCTGAATAAACAAAATTTCTTTCGTTCGTTCGTTCTTTCCCTCTCTCTCTCCTCTCTCTCTGGGGGGTGCCTATGAGTTGGACGTGTCATTTTCAGTTCTCCATTTCTTACCGATTTATGTCGGCTGGACTTCCCAAGATTCCAGAGTGTTTTTGCACAGTGATAAAATCAAAGTGTGTGTGGATTGTTCGTGTACTTAAATAGTAAAAAAGGTCAGTGTCAGTCCGTAATTAACAAAAAGTGATTTAAATTGATTGATGAAGGAGAGAATCGAGACCTTCTCTAAGCATCGTTCACTGACCTCTATTTCTGACTGCACGTGCAATTTGTAAAAACCGCCCAGCGACCTCTGTGACGGGTGATGTGTGAAAACCGGTTTGACTCTCCACTGTCCGCCTTTAAACAAACTGGAGATTGTGTTTGTTGCGGTGCAAGTGTCCTCAAAATAATGCCTTGTCCTTGCAATTACATAACACAGGCGCTTGAAAACATTTTTTGATGGTTTTCTAAACGTGTTCCTAGCCCCAAATGTAGAAACAATATGCGGAGAAGCCCGGTGACCGATGTTTGAACTTTTTATGAGTATTTGAGTGTGTGTGCTGCTGCCTACTCAATATGGCTGATTAACTTCAGACAGCGAACAATCAAGAAAATTATTGCGTACCAACGATATAATTCAAAGGCGATTTTTTTGTTCCAGCGAACTGATCGTGTGGAGAAACAGCCCTCATTAACAGATACTGTGCTCTATGTGAACCAAGTATTTCTTTTCACATCAAAAATTATGATGCCAAAGGGTGGTCATATCTTCCAAAACAAAATTATCCATGATCCTTTCCATGCAGTTTAGCACAAACCAAACCCGCCTCGATTTTAACTCAGAAAAGTCTGTGCCCATTTCCGTTTTTTTACCCAAAAGTGCCCGTGGCACTCTGTTATGTCAAGCAAAGACTGCGTCAACTGGGATCGCCGTGAGTGTGAAGTGTTGAACGTTTTTGTGTCCACTTTCCTGGAAAAATAAGGACATCAATCAATTGACCCAGTCCTTACTCCACACGCCCTCACATTTACACAGGCTTTCCAGGAACGCCCACCTTCAGACTCCGGACCTTGAGATACCATCTTCTCCTACCACGGGTCCCCAGTCCCAGCTGCCTCCCCTTCATGTCCCTGTTCTACATCTCTACGTGTGAGGAGGACCCTTCAGACAGCGCTACAACACACGGGGTGATTATTTTCCACCAACTCCGTCACTGAAAATGGAAACAGACGATGAGAAAACAAAGAGCAGTCCTCTCCCTCATTACCTCAGTGCGGATTCTCACATCCTGAATTCTCCTGGTGATGAAGAAACAAAAGCCAGCACTGGACTGATGCAAACAGGAAAAGAGAAGAGTAGTATGCGAAGGGGCTTTGCCCTCTAATTTTACCTCAACACACAAAGCTTTTTCTCCTCAGCATGTACCCCAATGTTTGTCGGACTCGCTGGAGCGTATGAAAGAAGACATTGAAGACCTCCGTGCATTGCAGATCGAATCCGATCACAGGATCACCACGCTCCACGAGGACGCTAAAACGTACACCAAGAATGAAATCAGAACTTTCTGCAGAGACCAGGCAATAAAATATAATCGATATAAAAGAAATGATAGCCAGATATCTGGTCTTCAACAAGAAAATGGACTTTTACACAAAGAGCTGCATTCCTGTAAGACTCAGCGGGGAAATCTACAATCAGAAATAAAGAAGATAAAAAAGCCCACTTCAAGAAAACCACAGGGTTCAGACTGTTTCCACAGGATCGCCCCCATCCTGTTCAACGTTTCTTTCAAAAGCACGTCAACCTGGCCGTGGCACAGAACCCCCACAGCGGAACAACCCCCAGGACGACAAAGACAGCAAACATTTGCTGTTAAGGAGGGAAAATGATTTTCAGGATGCGGGCCCCCCCTCTGATGAGGGGCTGACCAAAGTCAGGAAGGAACGGCACAGAGTAAACCCACAGTATGCTGTGTCCAGGGCCAACTCCTCCTGTTGGACAATTCTGAAGAAGAACCGATACAGGAAAAGAATCTGAATCCACCAAAATTCTCCATACCCCCAGATCATAACGACCCCCCCTCATATCCAATCCATCTCCTGTTGTTTGTTTTAAAAACACAACGTGTTCCAGAGAGAGCAACAATGCTCTAATGGGCGATTCAGTACGCGCTTCGTCAAACCTAAAAGACTTGCCCCTCCGAACGAATTTATGTACAAAATCGTGTTTCCGGGATGCGGGTACATGAATTTTTTTTCCCTGGCTGCTGTCCTGAAATCTTTCCCTACATCACCCACGTTATCGTCCTGTCGGTGAACTCCTGTCCTGCTGGTCCTGTCCAGAAGGAAGTCTGGATGCGACTTGTGTCCCGATGCTGTGAGATCTTCCCAACGCCAAACTGCCCCTTCAGCTCCATCGTTCCTGCCAGAGGTCGCATCACCTAAATAACTCGATCCGCCCATCCAACCCCCATCTACAGGCGTCTGTGACCACTGGGAGTGTCGTTCATTGACCACGACTCCACATTCACCACTCCTTCAGGGCCCCTCGTCTGGCCCTCTATCAGGACCTGATCCCACCCCAGCGCCAAAGGAACTGGCAGATGGCTGCCAACCCAAGTCACTGTGGCATGGAGGTCCATCAGGTGACGTGCATCAGCCGGGCCCAAGGGGCTCATCCAGAATGCCGTCCTTCAGCAATAACGTCTTTGTTGATGGTCCTCACGTAGGAGGCATCAACGCAGTACAGATACTGGACTTTATGATACTGCTGGTGCCTACGTTTTCTCGTTCTCTCCATCGTGAATTCCCACCAAACACTGATCCATCCCCACAGACTGCCCACACCTTTTTCCCTGTCCATACCCATCTCTAAATCCAAGACCCAGCAGACAGCCCTCGCTCTGCAAACATTACCCTTCCCACCCCCTCCCCCCTGATGACGTTGATATAATTAACAGAACTCCCCAAAAACATTACCGTCCCAACCCTTTCCCATTGATGATGAAAAAAATTATCAGGAATCCACCCCCACACATTACCCTCCTCACACAATTCTCCCAAATAAATATGAATAAAATTAGCCGTAATTCACCCCCATCCATGTATTTCAGACAGGAAAGGAGTTACCATGGTAACCCTTTTCTCCTGCTTTCCCAAACGTGCAGTATCCCTCTAACATTCCCAGTCAAACCCATTTAAAAGCACCTCAGTGGGTTCCAATCACACGAAAATCTTTATGCTCTCGAACTGTTCAGGATGGCATCTCAGCTACTTTCCCAACAACACTTATCTCCTCCTTAAATCAAAGAAAACATTACCATGGGCGTATATATGGAGAGAGAGAGAGAGAGAGAGAGAGAGAGAAAGAAAGAGAGAGAGAGAGAGGGGCGATGGAAGGGGTTGGGGTAGGGGGGGAAAGGGTGTGTGGGTTTATGTTTCCCAAATTTATACTCACTCCTGTGTCTAAGAATAGAAATACCTTTTGCCAAAGGTGTATCTTAGAAATGTATTCAACCCATACGTGCTTACACGCACGACGCGTGATGTTTTGTGTGTGTGTGTGTGTGTGTGTGTGTGTGTGTATGTGCGTGTGGTGTGTGTGTGTGTGTGTGTGGTGTGTGTGTGTGTGTGTGTGTGTGTGTGTGTGCGTGCGTGCGTGCGTGCGTGCGTGTGCGTGTTTGTGTGTGTGTGGGGTGTGTGTGGGGTGTTGTGTGCGTGTGTAAATGACATCACCGGGCTCAGCATGATTTTTTGTACTTGCTACCGAGGTTTTGACAGTGGTACGTTGCTTTTGCATTGATATTTTGCCTTTGTTTTCTGGTTGGGATTTCTTTTCAGCGCTTTTTTTATTGCTGCTTTGAAATTTGTATTGTTTTTGCATTGCAGTATTCCCGATCTTTGTATTTTTTTCCCCACTTGTATAGTGGATCGTTTTTTCCCCTTTTTGGCCTGTATGTCAGAACGTGGTAGCCCTTTGCTAACCGAGGACGACTTAGAGTGGGGCATCTAAAATAAATTTATGTTATAAATAAGTTACTGAAATATCATCCATAATATCAAAATTTAGGCAAACATTTTCACATATTTGGTTTTTCAGAAACCCATTTAAACTCCTTTCCTATCTAATAGTGACCTTTCAATTCCAGGCTATAATATAATTCGTAAAGACCCCATTCAAAAAAAGAGAAACGGCATAATAGTGGTATGTCCATCAGTCCCAAATTTAAAATTGAAAGAATTGATTACCTTGAACTGCATCACATAGAAACTATTTTGGGTCGAATTTCAACTGAAATATAACAAGCCCATACCTCTATGTTTTCTATACAGGAATCCAGCCGAACATGTCGACTGGATTGACCGCTTTATTTTAATGTTGGAAAATGCTAATGATAATTACAAAGATGTCATAATATTAGGATTTTAATATTGATTTATTCAAAACTGATAATCATTTGGGCCCAAACTTTTGAATCATTTGGGGTTTTACACAATTAAAAAAACAGCTACCCGTGTAACCAATTCTTCTGAACATTAATAGATCATTAATATGTTACCAATTTTAGAAAAAAATAGTAGAATCAGTTGCTCCTGTTTTATGGCTGCAGTGACCATTTTCCAATTTGTTTTACGTGGACCAAAAAGGGTGTCAAAAAAACCCAAGTTAAATCATAAAACGATTACATTTAGGAACTTTCTAAATTTGATCCTGAAAAATTTCTCTCAGATCTTTAAATTCCCCTTTAAATGAAGTGTATCAGCATACTGACCCCAATCAAGCTCTGCAAGTATGGTATAAAAATCTTCCATGACGTATACAATAAGCATGCCCCTCTTCAAAAATAAAAGAGTGAAACATCGGATAAAACCACCATGGCTTACAAAAGAAATATAGGACACATATATCAAAGGGATTATCTGTTAAAAAAAGGCTCTCGCGAAAAAATTCAAAAGTAACAGAAATAAGGTGACCTCCCTAATACGATCAGAAAAAAGGAATATTTCTTGGGCCTAATTAATAGAAGAAAGACAGTAAATTTTATTTGGAAAGCTATAAAATGGCTTAACCAAGAAAATTCTGACCCTGTATTAAACTTAACGAAAGACATATCTGCAAGTGAACTGAACGACCATTTGCAAGTATAGCAATTTAAATCATACGAAACGATGAATCAAAAAGTAACGATCTACAAGAATTACTGAAATACAGCCATCAGAAGAACATCCATTTAGCTTTGGATATTATGCCAGGATGTCCACGAATTTTCTCTTCTCTTAGACAGTTAAAACAAACAGCAAACTCGTGGAATTGATGGAATGACGGGGGAAAAATTCTTAAGCTATCAGCAACTGTTATAGCAGAAACTTCACATAAAATTTATAATCTCTGCATTGAAAAGCGTTGCTTCCTGACCTTTAAAACAAGCTAAAGTCATACCAGTGTAAAAACAGGAAATATGGCTGATCCTTCTAACTATCGACCAATCTCTATTCTATCAGTTCTTTCAACCATTAGAACAACACATAAAAAAGTGTCTTCTTTTTCATGTAAAAAAATTCGATCTACTACATCCTAATCAAAACCGGATTTAGAGAATCACTCTTGTCAAACAAGCTCTTACTAAGGTAGTTGATCGATGGCTTTCAAACATAAACAACAAAAAACTTTCCGGGGTACTCTTCGTGGATTTTGCCCAAAACCTTCGATGTCATTAATCATGAACTTTGCTCAGAAGTTAACTATTTATCGACTAACTTCCGACACTCTAAATCTCATTTCATCCCTTCCTTTTCCCAACAGGCAACAATTAGTATTATTAAATGATTGTTAATTCTACTTTGGATTCCAATAACCTTTTGGGGTACCACAAGGCTCGGTGCTTGGTCCACTGCTGTTCTTATTCTATATTAATGATTTACCATTAACCTTGACTTCGCATTGTGAAAATGTTTGCCGATGATACCACTGTTGACACTAATAACTCTAATGCCCAGCAAGTCTACCTTGACATTCAGAAAAATATCAACCTTCTCGTTAAATGGACACAACTCAATCATATGTTTTCTGCATCCTCCAAAAAAAAGAAATTCATGTTGATTACAACAAGGCAAAAACGTCAAAATGTATCTGAAAACTTGCCAATCCTTTATAATTGGTAATGAAAAAATCAAAGAGGTTTCTAATCACAGAGTCTTAGGAAAAACAATCGACAACAACCTATCTTGGTCGAAACATTTAGAACTTCTTTCCAAAATCTTGCCGTAAAACTAAATCAGCTCAGAAAAAAAAAAACTTTTTAGATTATCACACCAGAAAATTATTCTTTCAATCTTATATCAACCAAAAATTTACTATGCTTCGACACTCTGGGATTTAGCTAGCAAAAAGTTGCTTAAACCATTTACTAGTTTTAAAACAAGAGAGCTGTCAAAATAACAATTGAAACCCTCGCTAGGGCACCCTGATTATGAACGAGCAGGTATCCTTCCATTCAAGACCAAACTATTGTACAAAAAGCACTCTTTATGCATAAAATACTACACGGCAGTGCTCCTTCCTAAATTTTAAAGAATATAAATTTCTTCTAATGATCATCGACATTCGCATAAAATAATCTCCCTTTCCCATCAATTAATTTATGCAAATCAAGCCTTGCTTATTCTGGGGCTGGCGTGAATAATAAACCCAGAAAAACTAAAAAAAAAGAACCAAACCCTAGTAAATTTAAATCCAATCTTTTACGTACTTGGGTGTATCTTTCTGATCTTACACCACTTTTCCCAAAGATTGTACCAATAACCTGCTCTGTGAAAAAGTTTCCAATTTCCTTTTCAGTTCTTCCCTTTTCTTTCTCCCCCTCCTGTTATTCTTAATTGCCCCCATCCCACTCCATCCTACTCCCACCCCCACCGTCTCCCACACCTTCTGTCGGTGTTCCCTCTGTACATAGATTTTGTGTCCTTTTGTACTTTCATATTTCATATTTAAGGAGTTTTTTTACCATTATTTTATATTATCAATTTTTTTTTTCTTTCCTTTCTTAAATTTCTTTTGGCCCCGGAGGCTGGATGTAAAAAAGCAGTGATGCTTATTCCATTACCCCTGAAAATAAAATTCGTTCGTTCGTTCGTTCGTTCGTTCTCCGCCGTCCCCTCTCTCTCCCCTCTCTCTCCTCTCTCTCTCTCTCTCTCTCTCTCTCCCCTCTCTTCTCTCTCTTCTCTCCACGTCTCTCTCTCTCTCTCCCCTCTCTCCTCTCCCCACTTCTTTTTCTCCTCTCTCTCTTCTCTTCTCTCTCTCTCTCTCTCTTCTCCCTGGTTACCGTTAAGTGCTGTTTTCATAATCAAAAACGGTAACTGCTACAAGAGATAAAACGAATGGACTGAAGGTTGGTAACAAGAACTTTTAAAACATTGGAATGGAGCCCCACCGAGAAAAAAACAAAACAGAATAAGAACAAGACTAAACGTGTAAAGATGTCTTCCGACCCAAAGGTCTTCGTCAAACACCCAACAGCACAGAACGAAACGGATGGAGACAAAGAGAGAATCGTTGACACTCGGTCCAACGTGTGTGCAAAACAGGAGACAGGAAGAGAGAATCGTTGACACTCGGTCCAACGTGTGTGCAAAACAGGAGACAGGAAGAGGAAATCGTTGACACTCGGTCCAACGTGTGTGCAAAACAGGAGACAGGAAGAGAGAATCGTTGACACTCGGTCCAACGTGTGTGCAAAACAGGAGACAGGAAGAGAGAATCGTTGACACTCGGTCGAACGTGTGTGCAAAACAGGAGACAGGAAGAGAGAATCGTTGACACTACTCGGTCGAACGTGTGTGCAAAACAGGAGACAGACAGAGAGAATCGTTGACACTCCGGTCGAACGTGTGTGCAAAACAGGAGACAGGAAGAAGAATCGTTGACACACTCGGTCGAACGTGTGTGCAAAACAGGAGACAGGAAGAGAGAATCGTTGACACATCGGTCGAACGTGTGTGCAAAACAGGAGACAGGAAGAGAGAATCGTTGAACGACTCGGTCGAACGTGTGTGCAAAACAGGGACAGGAAGAAGAGAAATCGTTGACACTCGGTCGAACGAGTGTGCAAAACAGGAGACAGAAGAGAGAATCGTTGACACTCGGTCGACGTGTGGTGCAAAACAGGAGACAGGAAGAGAGAATCGTTGACACTACGGTCGAACGTGTGTGCAAAACAGGAGACAGGAAGAGAGAATCGTTGACACATCGGTCGAACGTGTGTGCAAAACAGGAGACAGGAAGAGAGAATCGTTGAGACTTCTGTCGAACGTGTGTGTGCAAAACAGGAGACAGACAGAGAGAAACGTTGACACTTCGGTCAAACGTGTGTGCAAAACAGGAGACAGGAAGAGAATCGTTGACACTTCGGTCGAACTGTGTGCAAACAGGAGACAGGAAGAGGAACTAACTTTACACTCGGTCGAACGGTGTGCAAAACAGGAGACAAAAAGAGGAGAATCGTTGACACTTCGGTCGAACGTGTGTGCAAAACAGGAGACAGGGAAGAGAGAATCGTTGACACTCGGTCAGAACGTGTGTGCAAAACAGGAGACAGGAAGAGAGAATCGTTGACACTCGGTCGAACATTGAGTGCAAAACAGGAGACAGGAAAGATAATCGTATTACACTCGGTCGAAACGTGTGTGCAAAACAGAGACAGAGAGAGAGAAACGTTGACACTCGGTCGAACGTGTGTGCAAAACAGGAGACAGA
>CM031599.1:15144198-15151876 GCA_018398815.1 Conus ventricosus | reverse complement strand
CAGAGAGAATCGTTGACACTCGGTCGAACGTGTGTGCAAAACAGGAGACAGGAAGAGAGAATCGTTGACACTCGGTCGAACGTGTGTGCAAAACAGGAGACAGGAGAGAGAAATCGTTGACACTCGGTCGAACGTGTGTGCAAAACAGGAGACAGACAGAGAGAAACGTTGACACTTGGTCGAACGTGGTGTGAACAGAGGGCACGAAACGTGTTTCATTACGACACACAAAGAAGGTGGCAGGTTCTCCCCCCATAAGGGCGCGCACGGCCGTACGTTGTGCAAAGCCGAGATCAATCAGTATTGACTCTGGTGGTAGCGGGCACACAGGCTACCACGATTATGTTCCGCCACTTTCCTCCTCCTCCCCCCCCCCCTCCCCTTTTGACCCCTCCCTCCTACCTACCCCCCTCTCCCTTCCCCCATCGCCCCACTATCGAGATAAAAGTTGTCCGCATTAATCTTGGGAGGCGACGCCTTCGTGGTATCTCAGAGGGGTGGGGGTGGGAAGGGGGGGGGGGGGCGAGCTTTGAACTGGAGTTGATGGGCAGGGCGGGCGGGAATCGATTGTCAGAGGTGGGGAAACATCGGTGGTTGACGAAGGACATCGTCTGCCTTTTCCCCGGGCATGAGTCTGAGGGTGTGGGAGGGGGGGGGGGAGAATGAGGAGATGGGGGAGGGATAGGGTGTGTGTGTGGAGGGTGTGAATGTGTGGTTGGATGCTCGCGCGCGACCACTGTCCATACGTGTGCGTGCGTGTGTTTGTCTCTGTGTGTGTGTGTGCACGCATGCACGCACGTGCACATGCACACGCACACATGCATGCGTTCATGCAAGCGCAGACATAAATTATACACACGTGCTTGCATGCAGGCACGCACGCGCTTTCCCCCGCACGCACACACACACACACACACACACACACACACACACACACACACACACACATTTGCATATCAGGTTTTCTTGACCTTTTTGTGGCGAGAATAAAAGAAAAAACTGTGGATCGTACGTTTATCTCTCTCTCTCCTCTCTCTCTCTCTCTCATCTCTCTCCTCTCTCCTCTCTCTCTCTCTCTCACACTACACACACACACACACACACACACACACACAGAGTGAGAGAATAAGAAGGGGGAGGGAGGTAGGGCAGGGACAAGCAGGCAGTCGCATCAAGACGTTTTCTTTTTCTCTGCATCATTAGACACTTTACCGCAGAAGAGAAGTTTTTTATTTCAAATCTTCATTGTGCCTTTTGCTCTCTCTCTTCTCCCTCTCTCTCACCCTCTCACTCTCTCCTCTCTCCTTCTCTCTCTCTCTCTCGCACACTCACACACACACACACACACACACACAACAACTCTGTTCATTGTCGCTTTGTCGCATGAAGCTAGCCCTCGCCCGTTTGAAAGCTACTTCTAACACCTTCCCTCGAAACAACACACACACCACACACACACACACCTCTTTACCTCAGGCAAAGCGTATCACACCACAGCTTCCCTTTAGTCCATTTGTCAAAGGCCGCTCACATCAGTACACTCTTCCATTACTCTTACCAGCCGGTGTACAGAAACAAGCACCACATCAAACCATTTTAGACTCTCCCCTTCCCACCCCCCCCTACCCCCACCACAACAGCCACAGTGGTCACGGAGTCAGACCAGAGGGTCCCGGAGGGTCGTCTGTTCGATTCACTCAAGCCCTTCATATGTGCGAATTTATTTTATATTTTTTTTAAGCCCCCCCCCCGTCGGCTTCTCTACCCAGAACTGAGTGTGGCTACTCGCACAGTTAGGAATTTAGCACTAAACCTATATAAAACCATGTGAGATTTAGCACTAAAACGCTATATAATCCATATGAATTACACTAAAACGCGTATAATCCAGTGAGATTTAGCACTAAAACGGTGTATCATCCTGTTAGATTTAGCACTAAACGCTAAATAATCCATGTGAGGATTTGTACTAAAACGCAATATAAACCATGTGAGGATTAGCAACTAAACACGCTAAATAATCCATGTGAGGATTAGCACTAAACGCGAATATAATCCATGTTGAGGATTTAGCACTAAAACGCTATAAAAATACCATGTAGGAATTATCACTAAAGCGCTATATATTCCAGGCTAGGATTAGAACTAAAACGCGTGTACCTCCATGTAGATTTAAACACTAAACGCTATATAACCTATGGAGATTAGCTAACTAAAGCATATATAATCCATGTGAGGATTTAGCATAAAACGCTGGTGTAATCCATTGAGGATTTAGCACTAAACACTAAACTATGATTTTATCAATCCCAGTGAGCGTTTTGGAGGCCTGCCATGATTTGAAGCCCGCATTTATTGTTAAACTGATAATTGAGTGCAGAGAGAACACATCCCCACATTTTTCCAATGTTTGGGCTACTTCAAAACACAATCTTCAGGATACATAGCCCCTTCCCCTTAGTTGACACACATTTCAGGGCCCTTGCCACTCAATAATTATGATGTTGTGTTGTGTGTGTGTGTGGTTAATACATACATACATACATACATAATATATATATATCTATATATATATATATATATGAGAATATAATTAAAAAGCCTAAAATGACTTTAAAAGTGCTCGACCCCTTGGGAGCAACATTTGTTAAAATAATATTAAAAGGAAGGTAAAACTTCTACAAAATTGTTTCGAGCGTGTTGCGCGTCATCAGAGTCTTCTGGCCCGCCCCCGCCGATGTTTTATATAGCGGTGGGCTCCCGTTTTGCGGTTGTTTGCACGTGCGGTTGTGAAGAAAGGAAATCTTGCAATGCACCAAAAGAGCATGCCCACTAAACAATAAATGTCTGTCACAACAACATTGTTATACCAGGCCTACTGTATACATCGCAGAAAATGAAAAAGAAACATCATAGGATCACTGAAAACCACTTCAAAACCAGATATGCAAACCATAAAGAACCGTCATTTTAATAAAATAAAGAATAATATAAAAACCAAATCAGAACTGAGTCAAATATATCTGGAAACTTAAAGACGGCAAAAACAGCTACAATATATCCTGGAGAATCATAAAAAGAGCATCACCATACAGCAATTTTCAAAAAGGTGCAATCCAATGTTTAACTGAAAAATGTTAATACTATTCAAACCACACTTAGCAACTTTATACACTCAAAACATAAATAGTAAACAACTCAGGCAAAATGGAAATCGTTGTTTATGAACAACACCCAAAATTAAAAACCTGAACCAGCCCCCCAAAAAACACTGCAGCCAACCCCGCACGTGCATCCAACCGCAAAAAAACGGGAGCCCACACGCTATTTTAACATCGGCGGGGGGGGGCCAGAGACATCCTGATGACAGCGCAAACACCTTCGAAACATAATTTTAGAGTTTTAACCTTCCTTTTAATATTATTTACAATATATATATATATAAATAATATCTATATACTATATATATTATAAATATCTATATAGTAAAAATATATAATATGAGTGTGTGTGGTGGTTTGGTGTGGCGCGCGCGCGCGCGCCTATTATATCGTCACCCTATCTTTGCGCCAGCTCAAATGCACAAAATATCCCATTTCTTTTATTTTCCGAACTGTCTTTTGCAACCACCTGCTTGTGCCTTGATGGCCATAAGAAAGGAAATGAGAAATCACTATTCACACAGTTAAAAAAAAAAATCAAAACAATCTTCTGACGCCATCTGTAAATTACTCGACTCTTTAAGCAAGGCCTTGGCGCAATTGCTTTGGTTTGGGCACCTGTGCTATTTGCAGCCTTGCTATGGTCCTCAAATGAAAAGGAACTGAAATGAGCAGAGAGCATTAAATAAGGAACAAGTGTATAACTCTTAGCACATCCCTTGCAGTTACTGGCGTGTGTTTTATTTCATGGCGAGCAAGGTTACCCTGCTTTGTTCCTTACTACCAAGGTGGGAGAGAGAACGGAACCGCCCCATCCAGTTCACCCTCTGAAATATGTGTCTTTTCCCGACTGTCTCAATTTTCTGACCATTTCAGTTTCGTCAAGGAGGCGTTACTGCATGCGGACTAGTCCATATACGCTACACCACAATCCGCAAAGTTTTGAAGACCAAACTATACGCATATTGTAAGCTATGGAGAAAGAACAACACTAACATGAGAGAATTGAAGAAGAGGGTCTCGTGGCTGCGAACATAAGCAGATGTCTGATCCCACGCATTAGCCCAACGCCTCGGTCAGACTTGAGACCAACAATGTGGGTCTCTGTACATCTCTGGTGGAGTGGGGAGGGGGTGGATGGGGATACCCACCTGCTCAACTGCCCGGCACCGCGAGACTTCAGCCGTGATTGTCGCAGGAAGGATTTTTAGTGGGTTGAACGACTTCCAAACCAGAGCCCACCCCTCCCCCTTTGTCTCCCCCCCCCTCCCCGTCCCCCCCCCCTCCTAGACTGACTGACAACATGAGTTGCATTAACGGCAAGCCCTAAAGGCATCATGTGTTCGTTCACAACAGCTGCTTGACGATCACATAAACTATAAACGCGCGCCACACACGACACACACAGTGGGGGGGTGGGGGGGGGGGGGGGGTTGGTGCTTTCATTGGCAGTATGATATAAAGTCTCCAACTCCTACGCTGACGACTCGAGCCTTGCTTCCCGACCATAAAGATTGCTTTCCACAGCTTGGTGTGGAAGAGATGAAAGAAGAAAGAAATGAAATACAAGACTGGTCGTTAATCATCCCCATCTGGAGGTAGACGCAGACCCGAGTAATATCTATTCCCATTGTTACCCACTGCTTCAGATCGGCAGGCTGTACTTGATCTTGAAGTGTTATGATTTTTCTACGATCGATAAAGAAAAAGGAAAAAAAAAAACCTGCCTTGTATTCGCTTGTAGTAACACACGGCAATCTGAGAGAGATGGGGGGGGGGGGGGGGAGGTAGGACACGTCGAGGTGTGTGTGCGCCACGCGCGAACCAAAAGTCGTAATATAATCGATTACAACAATAAATATAACCAGCCTAGCCGCCGTGGCGAAGTTGGTTAGCGTTGCGACCCCGCTGAAGTCGTGGGCGATTCCCATCTGAGTCTTGTGGGATGTTTTCCAGCTACCGAACCGATTGATTGCTACGGCTTCATTTTGGGAAGACTGGACCACGCAGTCGATTTCATCCACTTAATTGGATGCGTCTCTGAGAGTGTTGCTCAAATTTTCTGACCGAACACTGCAGTTCTGTACGAGGGCCACCCCATAATCTCCGGATGAAAAATGAAGTACACAGGGGAGCATTTCTTACCTAGCCCAACTTTTCAAAGTACCCTCCATCAGGCGTGTAATGCACTTTTTCCATCCTTCTAACCACGAATCATAACCCCCTCCCACTCCGACTTAGTAAAACCAAAATTCAAGGCCCTCGCAAACGCTCGGGCATCTTCAGGCTCTCAACGGCTTTTTCCTTTCAGTTGTTTTTCAAACGAGGAACAAAAAGAATCACAAAGGCTTGGTCAGGAGAATACCGGGGGATATGACGAGCTCACGCTGTCTCATTGCAAGAATCTAAAAGTTGCAGCTGCCGGTGCGCTGCCGTTGTCGTGTGAGGAGTAGATGCGGATACCGGTCCCGAGGCGCCGGTGCACTCCAAGCCTCGAACACTTTTGGCAGGCCAGGTTTGAAGTACCATTCAGCGTTCACTGTCTTTCATTCCAGAAGCGGTTACAGAGTCTACATGGCCCGGATCTGCAAAAAACTGCAATCAATGCTTTGTGCAGGCTCTGCTCTCTTTAAATTTCACAGGTTGGGTTTCCCCTGAAACTGCCAAACTACGACGCTGCTTAGTTTCGGTCATACTGTAACATAGGTTTCGTCCACCTGTGACGATATTGGAGACCTAATCTGATCATCCTCCGCATCAAATTTGCACAAAAAACTGGCACCACATTCAACCCTAGCCCTCATGATCTCCCCAGTCAGCGTGGGGAACCCAACGGGGCGCAACGCTTCCGTACAGAGAGATGTGCCGAAGAATGCGGTCTTAAGCTTCCCTGATGAAAGTTTAGTGGTCCTTGAGTTCATCCTCCCGTGATTTGAGATTTTCTGTAATCATGGCCCTTCACGTGCTCACTTACCATCGGTATAACTGAAACTGGACGTCCACAACGGTCACGATCTTCCAAACGACATTGTACCAAACTGAAATTCTCTGAACCCACCTATGGAATGTGGATAATGATGGACCTGTGTCGTCAAAAACAGTTTGTCAAACTTATAAAACTTTCCTTGAAAGACGTGCCTTTGAAGATAGTCCATAATAAATCATGCACTAAAATCTCTCCAAGACAAGGCTCTCTGCAACTCTTTGAAACGTCCCCTTGCAATCCATTTTGCTGTCTAGAACAAATATGGCTTCTGCGATTTTTATCATTTTCTGTGTCGATAGCTATTATGACATCGCTTGTGATGATGACAAAAAAATGAAATTATGACGTCAGTGGTTCTGCGCATCCGAGAACTTATGGGTGGCCCTCTATCTCACGGGCCTAGCTGACGCCGATATATGATTGAAAGGAAGCGTAGTGTAAAAACCCTGTCATGCTGTCACAGACCGGAAATGGAAATCCGTAGCATCATCTTCATCATCCTCATTCCTCACAATCACATTAAAAAAAAGTCTCATTCTGTGGCCCTTCATTCACTGCTCTCCATGGTACCTAAGTTTCGATGTCCTACTCCCCGTCTGTGGTTTCCTTTCGGGGTCACCGGTATTTGCGAGTCCATGGGGGCTGTCGTTGAACGGACGTGGTGCCCCGCCCTCCGTGGGAGACTCACTCACGCCGGCTCCGCGCTAAGCAATTATTGTCGTCAGTAGGGGCATAGTAGGTGGCGTCCTGCTATGTTAGATCATAACAGGCGCCCACTGGAACACCACCGAATGACTTCAGCAGCAGTGCAGTGTCTCCCTCCGTGGTTGCCTCTTACGACTTGACAGTGACTGCTCCCATGGATTTCTGGTGCTGGTTCTGTTTGCTGGCCGACCGGGCTGTGGCTGAGGACGGGTGTCCAGAATAGGCGGCGTGGGGGCAAGGCCACTGAGATCTACAGAAAGATTGGACAGCAAAAAAAAAAAAAAACACAAAAAGTTGGTAATATAATCGTTACAAAAAATGAGGAAGGGGGGGGGGGGGGGGGGGGGCGGGGAATCTGAGAGAGAGAAAATATTGAAAGAAAGAAAGAAAAACAGAGAGAAGGAGAGAGTGGGATAATGAAGGGGGGGGGGGGGGGGGGGTTGAAAGAGATGGAGACAGAGGGGGTGAGAAACTATAATCGCGATCACAGTGTTTGTCAATGACTCGAGTCTACTTCCAGCGATCATTTATAAACATCCTCCACCTCCTCCACCCCCGTTCCTGACCAACCCCAACCCCGAATCCTCCACTCGTCTTCCCCTCAGCCCAAAGTCTCTTCCTCCTCCCTCCCGTCCCCTTCCTTCTTCATCGCCTTTGACCCAGCTGTGTCCGGAAATTTCCTCCTCATCGCCCCCCCCCCCCCCACCCTCCCCCTTCCTTCCTTCCCTTATCGCTCCCCCATTCCTCTCCTCCACCCCCCCTTCCTTCCCTTCCCTTACGCCCCACCCCCCCATTCGCTCTCCCCCCCCCCCCGACCCTTACCCGC
>CM031599.1:15119198-15129198 GCA_018398815.1 Conus ventricosus | reverse complement strand
CACGCACGCACGCACACACACACACACACACACACAGACACACACACACACATGCACGCACGCACGCACGCACGCATGCACACACACACACACACACACACACACACACACACACACACACATACACACACACACACACACACACACACACACACACACACACACACACACACACACACACACACACACACACACACCACACCCTGTCGATCGTCGGCCTGTTCATGTTGCAGGTTTTTTTCATAACAAAAGCGAACTGTCATTAACGCAATAACACACAGGTCCGGCTCGGTGCGTTCCATTTGGTCCTGTGGGCGTTGAAGTGTGCGGGCCACCAGAATGTGACGATTTGCTCTGAGAGATCGTGCATCACTTCTGCAAATTAACGGGCTCGCTTCGGCCGATTGGTTCTGCAGAAAGGGATCTGTCTGTCTGTCTCTCTCTCTCTCTCTCTCTCTCTCTCTCTCTACTCACTCTCTCTCTCTCTCTCTCTCTCTGTCCTTTTCTCTCCCTGCCCTCTCTCTCTTTCTATCTCTGTGTCTGTTGTGTTGGTCTTTCTCTCTCTCTCTCCTCTCTCTCCTCTCTCCTCTCTCCTCTCTCTCTCTCTCTCTCTCTCTCTCTCTCTCTCTCTCTCTCTCTCTCTGTGTGTGTCTCTGTGTCTCTGTCTGTCTGTCTCTCAGTCTCTCTGTGTCTGTCTGTCTGTCCTGTCTGTCTCTCTCTCTCTCTCTCTCTCTCTCTCTCTCTCTCCTCTCTCTCTCTCTCTCTCTCTCTCTCTCTCTCTCCCTCTCCCCCCCCCCATAGTGGGGCAGTTAAGGTAGTAAATATCAGTGAATCATGCACTTCATAGTAGAACATGCCATTTGGCATGTGGGTACCTAGACCCTTTCTGAATGATATGAAGAGGGAAACACAATGGGCGTGACCTCTGGAGGGCGTGGCCATACATTTAATTAGGTCAGTGTGTCCATGTTCTTTCTTTTTTCGTTTTTTTTTTTGCACAAAACAATGGATTTGCAACAAAAAAAACTGCTTCAGAATAACCCCGAGTATGTATTTGATGAGACATATGAAGACAAGCCTATATTGAAGCTAACTTGTAAGACTCAAATAAAGTAGGTCATTTAAAAGTAGGTCAAAGTCCTTAAAATCTTATTGTTTTTATTTTTTTACATTTTTTTTTTGGCTCCAAGTAGTTTGCAAAGTTCATAACTAACAGTGATTTACCTTTATAGCAGAAAAAATGATGTAAACTTATTTTTGAAAATGAAAACAAGCATTTTGTCTCTTTAAAAACAAGTAGGTCAAGTATTTTTTGACTACTTAATGGCTTATCTTTACATGTTTTGGTATCAGATTTGACCAATTCGGCTGCTTCTAGAAGGGAAAGATGGGGTTTCAAGTACTTGATTGTCTCTATAACCTATTGCATAAGTTGACAGACTGTTGAGTTGCCTTTTTATATCGCAAGAGTTGACCTATTTAGGACTCATTTGCTATCAATATACTATGTGGTTTGTTACATATGTCATATAACACTAAAGCACCATATATTCCGATGAACATTAAAGGGAAACAGTTTGTGAATTGTCAGTGCCAAGCAAATTACATAAATCACACACACACACACACACACACACACACACACACACACACACACACACACACACACACCTTTTTCTTCTAAAGAAGAAAGTTTGCTTTACCTCACGTCACATTCAAATCAGCTCACTTGTCCTGGTAGCAGTCTCCACCACAAGCGCAGAGGGCGGTACATTGCAGGTTGGCCTTCACACATTTGCAACGTCCTTTGCAGCCTTGCTGGCATCCACAGTGAACCAGTTCAAGACATGAATCCTGTGCCTGCTGAAGAGTTGTCCACACGGGCTGCCACATTTGCCCCTCTTTTTTTCTAACCCCAGTCTGCAGGAGATGGAGCACAGGTTGTTTTGCTAGACACTGACCCCAGACATATCCAGCTTGGTAGATAGCAGGGAGAAGATGTTGTCTAAGAGCTGCTGAAGTTGGGATGTTCTCAAGAAGCCTTCCTTGCTGGGCAAACAGTTTTCTTCCTAGCCTGGTCAACTTTATGGAGTGCACTCCTACGTTCGTACATGAGTACAACAAACCTCTCGAAGGTTTCCAACAAAGCATCTGTCAGTGAACATGGTCTGTCCACGATGGCCAGGAAGGAGTCTGTCACTTCAGAAAGATAGTCCATGTATTCCACGCTGTTGCCTTGCCCCTGCTGCTGAAAAAAGACACTGTGTCACATCCAGTAAAGGCATGAAGTGCTGGAAGGGCCTACGATTTTCTTGGTCCAAGCGGTCTGGCTATCTGATGAGCTGGGACATATTTGAAGTGTTTTCCAGTGCCCAGAGCTAACCAGATTTCTTGTGCCGCAGTGACCTGGAAATTAGCTACTGCAAGGACAAGAACATCTGTGTCCGTGGTTCGTACTAAGATCTTGCCCAAACCCTCCTGCACACAATCTGCAAGGTGAAGTAAGATCCTAGTATCAGCCTACTCGTGTGTGCAGGCTTGCAGACAACTTGTTTGTTTGTTAGCAGGATGCAGAGCACCTTCTCACCACAGGTAATTAACCACCACCTTCCCCTGCGTGTTGACTGTTTCAATCGTTCTTTCAGCGATGTACTGAAACAGTTCTGCTTTGTTGTCATCCACCTGGAGAACACTATGCCAGTTACCAGTAGCAGTGCGGTTGGCAAAACTCTTCTCCGAACACCACATCCCCTGTGCTGTCTTGCACCTGCCTTCAGACTGCTAGAGTTGTACACGTCAAAAACGACGTCAACTCTTGATGTCGATTCCAGATTCTTTAAGACGTATGGCACAGACATGTTGTCAACACACTCCTGCAATGTCTTATTTAGTTTTGGGCGACAGCATCTGGACCACTGCAGCTCCGTCAAGCAATTTTGCGTCAACTTCAGGGGAGACAGAGGGATCAGAACAGCTTCAGCATCCAGCAGACATCCAGCCTCTTCAAAAGGATCTTTCCGTTTCAATGATGTCAGTAATGTTGTCAAACACATCAGGTGGAATATCAGCCATGGTTTGGGAGAAATCTTCATGTGTATCTTCCATGTCCTCGTTTAGTGCCGGAATCGTCACAGCCTTACTTCGAGTTAAAGTCGCAAGTAGATCTGCTTTAGATCCTGTTCTCAGTTTGACCAAATCTTGAGAGTGATGGCGGCCATGGGTGGTTTTCATGCCTAAAGAACTCTTCAAGATTTCCATTTCGGAACTGGCATGCGATGTAGAGCTTAGAAAACAGAGAACAGTCATTTTTCAACATTGCCAGATTACTCTTCACACTGGACGGCAGTCTGCAAACTTGGTTTGAGAACAAGGGGAATCCGTTTCTTTTGATGGGTTCAGAAAGTGGCTTAATTCTCTTTCAAAGCGCTCTTCGATGAATGTTTCATACTGTTCCTGATGGAATACTGCCATCACACTAGCCGGAATAGAAGTAGAAATGTCATGCCAAAGACAGGGCTGTTTGGGGATTATCTCGGAAGCTTTCAATATGAGCCACAACCTCAGCAAGTGCAATAGCATGTGCTGTTGAATCTGTTTGTTGTTTCTTCTGATTCTTGTGCCTGGTTTGCTGGTACACGTCTGTAGAAGGCAGACAAGTCAAGTCAAGTCAAGTCAAGTATACTTTATATCTCAAAAAGAGAAATTATTATCAGGTGCAAACACCATTTTTTTACAAACATAGACAGGCATTTAATGTGATAATGACAAACCATTGCCACCATGTCTTTGACAGCAAGTTTTGTGAGTAGCTCTTGATCGTTCAGTTGCTGAGCATGTGCACAAACTTTATCATCCAGGGGCAAAGTAAGAGCTCTATGAAGCCCAGCTGCACCGGAGATCCATTGCAGAAAAAGCATGTTGGTCCTGTGCCCATCTCATCTGTCTCACAGCTAGATTCATCTGCAAGTTTTCACAGGACTGGGTTTATCACTTGCTGGCTTTCTTTTCCTGTTTAAAACAGTGTCGCTTATTTTTGCACAGCAAGATTTGTTCCAAGAAGCTTTGTGCTTCCTCAAGGTCTCCTCAAAACCAGTTCCTTCATCCAGTTTAGACAAGGGAATAAAAGTGGGGACTCACCCTACTCCTGAAAAGCTGTCAAATTGTAAGCAACGTAGGTATAACCCTGCTCCATCTCCTCTTGCTCCCTTTGCTGGGCATATCAAAGGTACTTTGCTTAATGGGTTCTGGCACAGAGCGCACAGATTCCAGTCAACTGTCAAGTCATCAACTTCTTCAGAGGAAAATGGTACACTGGGTCGTTTATATCCCTTATAGTCACGAGACATCGCCACTTTCTGACTGCCTACAGACTCAGAACTGCAACAAAGACAAAAAATCAAAACCTGAGTTTTGACCGCCAATGGATGACCATACAATTTGCACTGATCAGTTTTGAATCTGCTATAATGACAACCAACTTAGCAAGTTCACAGAACTGATTTTTATTTTTGTTTTATTTTTTGAGCATTTATCATCAATACAATTAAAATTTATGTTGATACGAGCTTATAATTTATATTGTTCTTGTAAATAAGAACTGTGGCATTTGTGATCAACAGACACTGGCAGTAATAATACAAAAAAACAAAACAAAAAAAAAACAAGAATCGCTTTGGAATTCTGGCTGAATGCAGTCTTTATCTTAAGAAGAACAACGTGAATATTTCTAATATCTAAAACCCGATTTTTAATCATTAAAAGTTAAAATGGAAATAAAACTGGATTAAAAATAATGTATGTAAACTCACCAGCTGTGAAAAGGTTGTTTAGTCACATTCAAATAGCTGCATTATGCTGAAAGCCGCTCCAAATGCACTGAAACTTGATTTTACAAAAGACATCAAAATAGTACACTAAGAATGAAACAAAGCCGTTCACAACGCGTGATGGCCACGACCGGTGATACATTTTTTGCACCCCCATAGGAATATTTGCAACCATATCAGTCTTATATGTATTTTTCCCTGATTACAAGTAATGTACACAGACATTTCTGTTCTCAATTTTATTTGATATTCACATGTTTCAAACGTTATTTAAACGGAAGAAACTTAATAGAACACAAAGTGAAACGTGTTACTTTTCACGTGGTTGACTCATCTAACTATACACCGCTAGCAGCGATGACAGATCGAGAGCAGGCGAGTCTGCTCCCTGACCTTGGCAGGGGATGCTTTGGCTGGTGCTATGGTTTCTGATTGTGTCAAAAATTCAGTTATTGAAAACTTTGATCGATCACTGCTCCTAACACAGGGGGCTGTGATCGTGTTTCCCTCTCCAGACATAATCAGCATGGTTCATAGTATTATTGTGCAAGAGGAAATGTTTTCTACTAAAAAACGCAAGGTCATAAATCTTACCTCCTCCACTACCACCCTCACCTTCTCCAAAGCAGACTGACCCAAAAACCTCTGACCAAAATACGCGACTGATTCAGCAACAGCTAATCCCCTTCCTCTTCCCACCCCCACCCCTTCCTCACCCTCCACCCTCACTCCACACGTCCTCCCCACCTTCCCCTCAGCACAGGTGGGTGGTACGGGGTGGGGGGGGGGGGGGGAACCAAGCAGGAGGTGGCAGGAGGAGACAGCTGGATCCCCATGAACCGTTGGTTCCTCGGGCGTGCTGGAGCCGTTCTGGCACGGCCAGAGGACAAGAGACCTGCGGGCAGTATAGTAGCTGTGAGGAGAGAGCACCAAGCAAGGTGAAACGCTGGAGGTGGGAGTCCGAAGGAGTGGGGGGGGGGGGGGGTGGTGAGTGTGGGGGAGGTGCATGCCTTCTGTCCTCATGCATGGGTGGGGGAATCCTGACTGCTTGAGGAATACGGAGTGTGCTGACTGTGGTGTAAGCAGTGGACTTCTTTTCTTTTTTTTTTCCCATGGAACGCGGGTATCCTCACTTTATTATGACTCGTTTGAAGAATGCCGAGTGTGATAATGTTCGATGTATGCCGATGGTTGAGATTTGATGTCAGCGTGTGTGGGTATTTGTAAGTAACGATGAGACTAGCCCGGCGAATGTCAAATCTAGTAATGATGAGACTAGTACGGCGAATGTCAAATCTAGTAATGATGAGACTAGTACGGCAAATGTCCAATCTACTAATGATTAGACTAGTACGGCGAATGTCCAATCTACAAATGATTAGACTAGTACGGCGAATGTCCAATCTACAAATGATTAGACTGGTACGGCGAATTTCCAATCTACTAATGATTAGACTAGTACGGCGAATGTCCAATCTACAAATGATTAGACTAGTACGGCGAATGTCCAATCTACAAATGATTAGACTAGTACGGCGAATGTCAAATGTACTAATGATTAGACTAGTACGGCGAATGTCCAATCTACAAATGATTAGACTAGTACGGCGAATGTCCAATCTACTAATTATGAGACTAGTACGGCGAATGTCCAATCTACTAATGATGAGACTGATACGGCGAATGTCCAATCTACTAATGATTAGACTAGTACGGGGAATGTCCAATCTACTCATGATTAGACTAGTACGGCGAATGTCCAATCTACTCATGATTAGACTAGTACGGCGAATGTCCAATCTACTCATGATTAGACTAGTACGGCGAATGTCCAATCTACAAATGATTAGACCAGTACGGCGAATGTCCAATCTACTCATGATTAGACTAGTACGGCGAATGTCCAATCTACTAATGATTAGACTAGTACGGCGAATGTCCAATCTAACCATGATTAGACTAGTACGGCGAATGTCAAATGTACTCATGATTAGACTAGTACGGCGAATGTCCAATCTACTCATGATTAGACTAGTACGGTGAATGTCCAATCTACTCATGATTAGACTAGTACGGCGAATGTCCAATCTACAAATGATTAGACTAGTACGGCGAATGTCCAATCTACTCATGATGAGACTAGTACGGCGAATGTCCAATCTACTAATGATTAGACTAGTACGGCGAATGTCCAATCTACTCATGATTAGACCAGTACGGCGAACGTCCAATCTACTAATGATGAGACTAGTACGGCGAATGTCCAATCTACTCATGATTAGACCAGTACGGCGAACGTCCAATCTACTAATTATGAGACTAGTACGGCGAATGTCCAATCTACTAATGATGAGACTAGTACGGCGAATGTCCAATCTAACCATGATTAGACTAGTACGGCGAATGTCCAATCCACTCATGATTAGACTAGTACGGCGAATGTCCAATCTACTCATGATTAGACTAGTACGGCGAATGTCCAATCTACTCATGATTAGACTAGTAAGGCGAATGTCCAATCTAATGCTGAACAGGGGGATGCTGACCAAATGTTGACATTTGATGTTGTCGTGTTCTGAACTGGTGAAGGGGTAAGGGGTACACGGGACTGTTCTTGTTTTTGAGGAGTATACTGATCGCGGGTGTTTTCCATTGTGGTCCGTCGGTATTCTGAACTGGTGAAGGGGTAAGGGGTACACGGGACTGTTCTTGTTTGTGAGGAGTATACCGATCGCGGGTGTTTTCCATTGTGGTCCGTCGGTATTCTGAACTGGTGAAGGGGTAAGGGGTACGCAAGACTGTTCTTGTTTGTGAGGAGTATGCCGATCGCGGGTGTTTTCCATTGTGGTCCGTCGGTATTCTGAACCGGGTAAGGGGTACACGGGACTGTTCTTGTTTGTGAGGAGTATGCCGATCGCGGGTGTTTTTCCATTGTGGTCCGTCGGTATTCTGAACCGGGTAAGGGGTACACGGGACTGTTCTTGTTTGTGAGGAGTATGCCGATCGCGGGTATTTTCCATTGTGGTCCGTCGGTATTCTGAACCGGGTAAGGGGGTACACGGGACTGTTCTTGTTTGTGAGGAGTATGCCGATCGCGGGTATTTTCCATTGTGGTCCATCGGTATTCTGAACCGGTGAACAGTAGCAGTATGCCGATGAAAGAGGGTGTGCAAAGTCTGTCGATTTTTGATATTGTCTGTGTCATCGATCTGAATTGCACCTCGCCCTCCTCGTCCCACCCCTTTAGCAGGGTCTGAACAATGCCGCTCACAAGAACTCAGCTTCACTCTCTACCCCCCCCCCCCCCCCCCCCCCCTTCAGTTCTCTCTTATAATCGCTCCACGTTCCGTAAGAAACGCGAAACAGTTCATATTGTGTGTGTGTGTGTGTGTGTGTTATCTTCAAAAGTTTTATTTTCCGGGGTTCAGCTGAGCAAATCTCATGTCCTGTTTATTCCATTTGAAAACGAGTGTCACCGTTAAAAAAAAAACAACAATAAAACAAACGTTGAACAAATATTAACAAAATGAAAACAAACTGAAAATAATCTCTTTTTTTTTTTTTAAGAAATGGCCCAGGGGTGCACTGAGATTAACTGGGTGGAGGTGCATCACACGTGTTACAAAGTGGAGATCAGGAAGCTTTGAGCTCACGGCGACTGTCGATATAATTATTGTGGGCTTCTGTTGCCCAACACTCATCACACGTGTGTTACAAAGTGGAGATCAGGAAGCTTTGAGCTCACGGCGACTGTCGATATAATTATTGTGGGCTTCTGTTGCCCAACACTCGTCACACGTGTGTTACAAAGTGGAGATCAGGAAGCTTTGAGCTCACGGCGACTGTCGATACATTGTAGGCTTCTGTTTCCCAACACTCGGATGGTTTCGGCGGGCGACAGGCAAGGCAGTACACACACAGAGAGAGACTGCGCGGGCAGTGCCACTGGTGCTATAATCGTGCCTTGCATGTTATGACACTGAAGGACAGGAGTGATTGTGGAACCCTGCAGACCGCGCGGCCGAAGCCCGTGAAATGGCCACACGGGTCCCCGCACTGTCACACCATGTTGATAGAATATGCGCCTGTGGCAGCTCCAAATGATTAGGAGAGTGGCGAGGGAGAGTGGGGGGGGGGGGGGAGGCTAGGAGGTGGGGGGGGGAGGCTAGGAGGGGGGGGGGGGGAAGGAGAGAGACGCTGTGACTCGTTGCGACCAATCGAGTTGCAGGGAGAGCTCGGTGTTCCCAGAACAGGGAGTGTTGGGATGAAGAAAGGGTGTGGTGTGTTTCTGTTGCAGATATATTCTGAATTCTTTCACATTGATTTCCTTTTTTTTTTTCTTTTTCTTTTTTTTTCATCCCCATGAAAAGAAATGTGGAGTAACGACACAAACGGTAAACATGAATTAAGCAAAGAAATCACGTTCGGCTCCCGTTAGTGAAACGATAAAATATTCTTACTCCAAGCCTACACTGCGTGTGGTACCCGTTCCCATAGCACACATGCAACAGGGGGCACTCAAAGCAACAAGGAAACTTCCCTGGGGAAAAAAGGCAGCTCCAAACTTGTCCCTTTAACCCCCCGAGCTGACCCTACACCGTACACCATCAGATGAAAATGTACACCTACACCGTAAAACCATCAGATGAAAATGTACACATACACCGTACATCAGATGAAAATGTACACCTACCCGTACACCATCAGATGAAAATTAACACATAAAACCGTACACCATCAGATGAAAATGTACACAACACCGTACCCATCAGATGAAAATGTACACCTAAAACCGGGTACACCATCAGATGAAAATGTACACCTACACCGTACACCATCAGATGAAAATTACACATACACCGTACATCAGATAAAAATGTACACATACACCGTACACCATCAGATAAAATGTACACATAAAACCGTACAACCATCAATGAAAAATTACACATACACCGTACATCGATGAAAATGTACCCATACCACCGTACATCAGATGAAAATGTACACAAAACACCCGTACAATGTCAGATGAAAATGTACACATACACCGAACATCAGATGAAAATGTACACATACACCGTACAATGGCAGATGAAAATGTACACATACACCGTACTCAGAGAAAAATGTACACATACAACCGTACATCAGATGAAAATGTACACATACAC
>CM031599.1:15104198-15106698 GCA_018398815.1 Conus ventricosus | reverse complement strand
AAGGAAAGGGTTAATACTGGTCATCTTAAGGAAAGGGTAACAGCTGGTCATCTTAAAGAAAGGGTAATACTGGTCATCTTAAGGAAAGGTTAACAGCTGGTCATCCTAAGGAAAGGGTAACACAGGTCATCTTGAGGAAAGGGTAACAGAGGGTCATTTTAAGGAAAGGGTAACAGAGGGTCATTTTAAGGAAAGGGTAACAGAGGGTGATTTTAAGGAAAGGGTAGCAGAGGGTAATTTTAAGGAAAGGGTAGCAGAGGGTCATTTTAAGGAAGGGTAACAGCTGGTCATACTTAAGGAAAGGGTAACAGCTGTCATTTTAAGGAAAGGGTGACAGCTGGTCATTTTAAGGAAAGGGTTAACAGCTGGTCATTTTAAGGAAAGGGTGACAGCTGGTCATTTAAGGAAAAGGTAACAGAGCGCCATTTTAAGGAAAGGGTAACAGAGGGTCATTTTAAGGAAAGGGTAACAGAGGATCATTTTAAGGAAAGGGTACAGAGGGTCATTTTAAGGAAAGGGTAACAGAGCGTCATTTTAAGGAAAGGGTAAACAGAGGGTCATTTTAAGGAAAGGGTAACAGAGCGTCATTTTAAGGAAAGGGTAACAGAGCGTCATTTTAAGGAAAGGGTAATAGAGGGTCATTTTAATGAAAGGGTAACAGAGCGTCATTTTAAGGAAAGGGTAACAGAGCGTCATTTTAAGGAAAGGGTAACAGAGCGTCATTTTAAGGATAGGGTAACAGAGCGTCATTTTAAGGAAAGGGTAACAGAGGGTCATTTTAAGGAAAGGGTAACAGAGGGTCATTTTTAAGGAAAGGGTAACAGAGGGTCATTTTAAGGAAAGGTAACAGAGGGTCATTTTAAGGAAAGGGTAAAAGAGGGCCATTTTAAGGAAAGGGTAACAGAGGGTCATTTTAAGGAAAGGGTAACAGAACGTCATTTTAAGGAAAGGGTAACAGAGCGTCATTTTAAGGAAAGAGTAACAGAGCGTCATTTTAAGGAAAGGGTAACAGAGGGTCATTTTAAGGAAAGGGTAACAGAGGTCATTTTAAGGAAGGGTAACAGAGGGTCATTTTAAGGAAAGGGTAACAGAGGGTCATTTTAAGGAAAGGGTACAGAGGGTCATTTTAAGGAAAGGGTAACAGAGGGTCATTTTTAAGGAAAGGGTAACAGAGCGTCATTTTAAGGAAAGGGTAACAGAGGGTCATTTTAAGGAAAGGGTAACAGAGCGTCATTTTAAGGAAAGGGTACAGAGGGTCATTTTAAGGAAAGGGTAACAGAGGGTCATTTAAGGAAAGGGTAACAGCTGGTCATTTTAAGGAAAGGGTAGCAGAGGGTCATTGTAAGGAAAGGGTAGCAGAGGGTCATTTTAAGGAAAGGGTAACAGAGGGTCATTTAAAGGAAAGGGTAACAGCTGGTCATTTTAAGGAAAGGGTAACAGAGGGTCATTTTAAGGAAAGGGTAACACAGCGTCATTTAAGGAAAGGGTAACAGAGGGTCATTTTAAGGAAAGGGTAACAGAGGGTCATTTTAAGAAAGGGTAACAGAGGGTCATTTTAAGGAAAGGGTAACAGAGGCGTCATTTTAAGGAAAGGGTAACAGAGGGTCATTTAAGGAAAGGGTAACAGCTGGTCATTTTAAGGAAAGGGTAGCAGAGGGTCATTTTAAGAAAGGGTGACAGCTGGTCATCTTAAGGAAAGGGTAATACTGGTCATCTTAAGGAAAGTGTAACAGCTGGTCATCTTAAAGGAAGGGTAATACTGGTCATTAAGGGAAAGGGGTTAACAGCTGGTCATCCTAAGGAAAGGGTAAACACAGGGCATCTTGAGGAAAGGGTAACAGAGGGTCATTTTAAGGAAAGGGTAACAGAGGGTCTTTTAAGGAAAGGGTAACAGAGGGTCATTTTAAGGAAGGGTAGCAGAGGGTCATTTAAGGAAAGGGTAGCAGGGGTCATTTTAAGGAAAGGGTAACAGCTGGGCATCTTAAGGAAAGGGTAACAGCTGGTCATTTTAAGGAAGGGTAACAGAGCGTCATTTTAAGGAAAGGGTAACAGAGCGTCATTTTTAAAGGGAAAAGGGGAACAGAGGGTCATTTAAGGAAAGGGAACAGAGCGTCATTTAAGGAAAGGGTAACAACTGGTCTTTCAAGGAAAGGTAACAAATGGTCATTTGAAGGTAAGGATAACAGAGGGTCATTTTAAGGAAAAGGTAGCGGCTGGTCATCTTTTAGAAAAGAAGGGTACTGATCGCTTGAATTTAAGGTAAAGGTCTCGCCTTCTAACAAGCTCAGACTGAAGACTTGCCATTGCAGAAGAAAAGACAACAGGTTCCCTTCTTCCCAGAAAAAAAAAAAAGCTTATCTGTGCGTAACTTGCCTGTTTGATCAACCTAATAAACCCACCCACTCACTCACCCCTTTCTCGCCCGACCCTCTTGCCCCCTTTCTCCCCCCCCCCCCCTCCCCGCCTCCCCTATGCTTTCCTCCCATTCGTGTGTTATCCC
>CM031599.1:15081698-15099198 GCA_018398815.1 Conus ventricosus | reverse complement strand
GTTTGTCCCCTTTTGTTGCATCTTTTATAATGTATTGCTTTTTTTCGATTGTGATTTATGAATTTTCTGCTACCCAGTGTAATGGTTTTTTTTATCGTCTTTTTTTTTTTAAAACACCTTTCTAAAAAAAGGTTGGTGGGGGCGATTGTGCTTACAGTTATAATTCTTCTCTCCTCTCTCTCTCTCTTTTCCTTCTCCTCTCTCTCTCTCTCTGGTATTATGTGTGTTGTGTTTATATTTTTATTTTATATATAATTATATTATATAATTATATATGAAAATTTTGGGTTTTTGAACACCAAAAATGATTTAAAAGCGCTCGAACCCTTGGGGGAGAACTTTGTTAAAAAGATTTTTAGTTTCCTTTTTTTAATTTTGTTTTAAAATTAATAATTATTTATTAGTGAATTAACCCAAAGAGTAAAATGTTTTTTAAAAGTGCTCGCCCCCTTGGGGGAGAATTTTTTGTAATGATTTTTAAAAAGGAGGTTAAGGTTAAGGTTGATTTTTAAAACCTTCCCTTTTTTAACATCTTGTAAAAATATATATATTAATATATATATATTATTTATATATATATTTATATATATATATTTTATTTAAAATATATATTTATTATATATTTTAAAAAAGTTAAAGAGGAATTTAAAAATATCTTCAAATTTGTTTTAAAGCGTGTTGCGCTGTCATAGGTGTGTGACAGTCAACCGTTTTGAAACAAATTTGTAGTATTTTTTAAGATTCCTTTTTAACTTTTTTTAACTATGTTGCTCCCAAGGGGGGGGCACTTAAAAATTTTTTAGGCTTTTTTAAATGACTGATCTCTTCTCGCCTCTCCTTCTCTCTCTTCTCTTCTCTCTCTCTCTCTCTCTCTTCTCTCTCTCCTCTTTTTATATATATATTTTATATATATATTTATATATATATATATGTGTGTGTGTGTTTGTGGTGTGTGTGTGGTTTGTGTGTGTGTGTGTGGGTTGTGCATTTTGCGTGGGCGTAGCGCCCCGCGCGCTTTCTGGTGTTTTGCCCCCGTTCCTCTGGCAAACTTTAAAAATCCTTTCTCCCCCCCTTCGGGCCCCCCAAACCCGGGTTCGAAAAAAAAGAAAAAAGCCCTTCCCCCCCCCCCCTAAAAAAAAAAAAAAAACCCCCCCCCCCCCCCCCCCCCCCCCCCCCCCCCCCCCCCCCCCCCCCCCCCCCCCCCCCCCCCCCCCCCCCCCCCCCCCCCCCCGCCAATGAAAAAAATGGTTAATTGGGAGCCGACAGTGAATGCCCGCAGGGACAAAAAGACAGCACGATCCCCCTCCTTTCACGCCCCAAAAGGTGACGGAATACCGATTGGTTTGGGGGGGGGGGGGGGGGGGGGGGGGGGGGGGGGGGGAAGGGGTTGGCTGATCCTTGGGCATTCCGCGTTTGTTTGGGAGGAAGGTTTCGGGGGCAATTTTATGTCGTTTCTCTTTTTTGGTTTGTTTTGTTGTTTTTTTGTTTGTTTTTGTTTCTTTGGTTTTTTTTAAACCCTTTGTGGTCCTGAGAAGGTTTTTGTAGTCGGTTTGGGTGTAATGAGGGGAAAAAAAGTGGTGTGTGTGTGTGTGTGTGGGTGTGTGTGTGTGTGTGTGTGGTGTCGGGGAGGAGAGCGTGTGTGTGTTGTGTGTAAAACTTACAGCTAATTCTCTTCTTCTTTCCCTCCCCCCCCCCCCCCCCCCCCCCCCCCCCCCCCCCCCCAAAATTTTAAATAAAAAGGAAAAAAAAAAAGAGGGTTTATATTTTTAAAAAAAAATTTTTTATCAATGTGTTTTTTTAAATATTTAAAACGGGGTTTTTAGGGGCTCAACCCTTGGGGCAACATTTGTTAAAATAAGGTATTAAATGATCAATCTACAAATTTTGTTTCAAACGCGTTGATGCAGCCCCCCCCCCCCCCCGCTCGAAACAAATTGTAGATTTTTTTAAAACCTTTTTTTATTAAATTTTTTTTTAAAAATAATATTTTTAAATTTTTTATATATATTTTTATTTTATAGTTTAAAAAACAAGTTAAAGAGGAAACTTAAAACTATCTAAAATTTGTTTCAACGGTTGCGCTGTCATCAGGTTTGGGTTTTTGGTTTGCCACCGCCGATGTTATATATATTTAACCCGACTTCATTTTTAGAAATTTTTTTAAAAATATTTAATATATTATATTTATAATATATATTTTTATATATATAATTTATATATATTTATATATTATTTTAATTAAAGGTGTGTGTTGTGTGTGGTGTGTGTTTGTGTGTTGTGTGTACGCGCGCGTGCTCGTGCGTGTTTTGTGGTGTTGTGTGTGTTGTGGATTTTCTTTTCTTTTTTCTTTTTTGTATCCCTTGGTGGTGGGTTACTACAGAAAGATGGACTTTGGACATCTCATTTTGTTTTTCAGGGGCACCGACACTCTCAGCCGTGTGTTAGATGAGCCCAATCAGCAGACGAAAGGCCTGTAAGCAGTTTTTTGGGTTTTAGTTTTCCGTCGACTACAAAGGTCCCTTTGCTGTGGTGAAGACTTTCCTGTCTGTATGTGTGCCCTCATTTTTTAGTCCCCTTTTCTGCTCTCAGAACCCCCCTCTCCCCCTTTTGTCCCTTTTGGGGTCACAACATTTTGCCAAATCATTACGTCTGACGGAGGAAAATTTTTCCTGCACAAATATTCCCCACTACTAATTTTTTAAAATATTCCAAAACTACAAACACACGCGCGCGCGCGGGCCGCACGCCGCACCAGCACGCACGCAGCCGCACGCAGCACACAGCCCAAAACCCCACACACACACACACACACACACCCCCCGGTGCCGCGCAGAGTGATACTCAAAACGTCTACACGGACAAAAGCAAACATGCGCCATTTTGTCAAGGAGCGGAAGGGACAAAGCACAGCCTACCTATCCAAGACAAGATAAGCCACGTACTTCACGATTCTCACCTCTCGACACTAAGCACAGCCTACCTATCCAAGACAAGATAAGCCATGTACTTCACGATTCTCACCTTTCGACACTAAGCACAGGCTACCTATCCAAGACAAGATAAGCCACGTACTTCACGATTCTCACCTTTCGACACTAAGCACAGCCTACCTATCCAAGACAAGATAAGCCATGTACTTCACGATTCTCACCTCTCGACACTAAGCACAGCCTACCTATCCAAGACAAGATAAGCCATGTACTTCACGATTCTCACCTCTCGACACTAAGCACAGCCTACCTATCCAAGGAAAGATAAGCCATGTACTTCACGATTCTAACCTCTCGACACTACGCACAGCCTACCTATCCAAGACAAGCTAAGCCACGTACTTCACGATTCTCACCTTTCGACACTAAGTACAGCCTACCTATCCAGGACAAGATAAGCCACGTACTTCACGATTCTCACCTTTCGACACTAAGCACAGCCTACCTATCCAAGACAAGATAAGCCACATACTTCACGATTCTCACCTCTCGACAATAAGCACAGCCTACCTATCCAAGACAAGATAAGCCACGTACTTCACGATTCTCACCTTTCGACACTAAGCACAGCCTACCTATCCAAGACAAGATAAGCCACGTACTTCACGATTCTCACCTTCCGACACCCTGCAGTGGATATTGCAGGGCAGGTTGAAGATACAGATGATGTGTGGGTTGCCTCGCAAGATTCATGTAACCCAGTGTCATAAGCGTATGGCAGTTAACTTCGAATATTGTTGTTTGGCATGTTGGCGGGACCTTAGAGTTCAAGACATGTCATAACTCGGGAGGGGCATGGGGGGTGGGAGGCAGGTTCATGTTCGGCTTGGAAACAACAACAGGTCTGCTGCCACAGATGGCCGTGGTCAAACGATTGGGGGTGGGCTCCGCCCTCTGTAATGTCACGCCCCAGACACGTACAATCCCAGACTGTTGACTGGCCCCACGGCCGTTGGGCTGCGGGACTTTAACCGTGAACTTAAGGTGCCCGGGCTCTGTGCTGCCAGTGTCAGCCAGGTCTGAGAAACGCGCAGACCTGCAGCGCTGGTGCGGCAAGCAGAGCAGCATTCTTCCCCACCCACCCTCCACACCACCCCACCCACCCATCAATCAATGAGGGTAATGGGAGTTTTCTGTAATGGTCCACTCTTATCATTTTAGCCCCACTGCTCGCCCCGAGGACTGTCATCTTAATAAAAGAATTTGAGTTACCAAAACTAATTGCAGAGTTGTTAGAATTGAGAAACCAAACTGACGATGAAGTAAACGTTGTGGGTGTGGCGAGCATGGACAGGGAAATAAAGGGAAAGGGAGTGTAAGTATTTTCGCCTTGCTACAGGACTTCCATCGTGCACGTTGAAGGCATCCACCACTTCCCGTTGACCTGGTTGCCTCTTTGTCTGCCTGCAGTTCTGGGAGTGGCTGGCTGTCAGTTCACCCCACTCACCGCTGACAGTCAGACTACCACGTTTGAAGCACACGCTTGGTGGTGCATGATGGTAAAGGCTTAGGTGAGGCAGTGGGGTGGGCCGACTGGGCTGAACAGCGAACAATAACCCGGCACGCACGGGTATCTGAGAGAAACAGCAAAGCTAAACAGAACAGTAGAATAAACCCCCTCAAAAACGCTACCGTTTTGAACACTTTGGTAGTGTTTTTGGCTTACGCTGTAAACGCTGTATCTATGCGGTAAGAACTCCAGCCAGAACGCTTTATCAGCTGTCCAAGCAAAATTCACCACAACCCCTACCTTTTCCAACCCACAGTTCCACAGAATGTTTTGAATTTCCCCGTCCATTTGGGGGACAAAATTAACCTCGGTAACGTCTATACATGTAGGAAGTCTTCTGTCATTCTTTTTTATTTATTTGTTTGTGTATTTATTACTTGTTTATATATTCGTTTGTTTACTTATTAATTTATTTATTGATTGATTTTCAAGAAAAACCGTTTTTTTCTGGTAAAATCTCAAGGAGCACTGTCCCCATAGAATCTCTACAACTTGCAGAAATCGGTTCAGATTACGCGCACCCTCCCCCCCTATCCCCTCCTCTCCCACGCCCCTATTTCTAAATATGCTGGGATTTTTCTTTCTTTCTTTTGTACAATGTAGATTATTTTATGCTTCTTATGTTCAATTTATATGACAATCACTTAATATCAGAAGCAAATCTCTGTGTTGACTGTTAAGAACGCTTTGTATGTGGACTAACATCTGCCGTTTAGCGTGTGAAAATCAACCTTCACCTCCAGGCAGACAAACGGGAGAGGAAAAGAAAGGGAAGGAGAGAGACGTTGGGAGGGGCCGGGGGGGGGGGGTGTCTGAGATAAAATCACCACCCTATTTTCTTTTTTCCCCTCCCAGAAGCTAGCCCCCCCCCCCCCCCCCCCCCCCCCCCCCCCCCCCCCCCACCCAAAGATTTCCCCAAACTCCCTTTAATCTAAAAAATGGCCGACGATTTTTTTTTTTCAGCGGAGAAAAAGAATGAGATGGTTGTCGAGGGTAAGGAGGTGCGGGGGGGGGGGGGGGGGGGGGGGGGGTAGGTAGGGGTAGGGAAAGGACTGGAGAGCTGATTACAGGTCGGCAAAGAGATGGAAGAGCGAAGGATAGGGCGAAGGATGGAGACATAACGTGGCCATAGGCTGGAAGGTGGGCGGGCAGAGGGGGGGGGGGGGGGGGTGGGGGGGTGGGGGGGGGGGGGGGCTGGAAGACACGGAGGCGTTAGTGAGGAAGTTTGAGGAGAGGATAGTGGGTTTGGGCCCTTTTCGTGTTCCCATCTGCCTTGTGAATTCTCCGAACTGGACATCGATTTAGTCGGAAGTTGTCGCCTTCTGGAACGAGGCCGTTTTGAGGGGGTCGGCCCTTTTGCGCTTGACGGTGTTGTTTCTGGTATCGTTGTCAGTGTTGTACTGTTGTCACTTTGGTACTGTTGTCACTTTGGTATTGTTGTCACTTTGGTATTCTTGTCAGTTTGGTACTGTTGTCACTTTGGTACTGTTGTCACTTTGTTTTGTTGTCACTTTGGTATGTTGTTCAGTTTGGTACTGTTGTCACTTTGGTACTGTTGTCACTTCGGTTTTTGTTGTCACTTTGGTTTTGTTGTCACTTTGGTACTGTTGTCACTTCGGTACTGTTGTCACTTTGGTTTTGTTGTCAGTTTGGTACTGTTGTCAGTTTGGTACTGTTGTCAGTTTGGTACTGTTGTCACTTTGGTTTCTGTTGTCACTTCGGTACTGTTGTCACTTCGGTATGTTGTCACTTTGGTACTGTTGTCACTTCGTTACTGTTGTCACTTTGGTACTGTTGTCACTGTCGTCACTTTGGTACTGTTGTCACTTTGGTACCGTTGTCACTTTGGTTTTGTTGTCACTTTGGTACTGTTGTCACTTTGGTTTTGTTGTCACTTTGGTACCGTTGTCACTTTGGTTTTGTTGTCACTTTGGTACCGTTGTCACTTTGGTTTTGTTGTCACTTTGGTACCGTTGTCACTTTGGTTTTGTTGTCACTTTGGTACCGTTGTCACTTTGGTTTTGTTGTCACTTTGGTACTGTTGTCACTTTGGTACTGTTGTCACTTTAGTATCGTGGTCACTTTAGTATCGTCGTCAGTTTGGTATTCTTGCCAGTTTAGTATTGTTGTCACTTTGATATTGTTGTCACTTTGGTATAGTGGTCACTTTGGTGTCGTTGTCACTTTGGTATCGTTGTTGCGTTGGTATCGTTGTCATTTTGGTATCGTTGTCACTTTGGTATCGTTGTCCTTTTGATATGGTATTGTTGTCATTTTGTATCGTTGTTACTTTGGTATCATTGTCACTGGCGTTTGGGTGTGTTTGTTTTCGCTGTTGGGACTTTTGGACTGATTGTAGTACGCTTGGAGCAATAAGTCGATTCTTTGTTGTTATCATTAATCATTAATCATCATTATTGTTATTAATATCATCATTGGTTGTGATGGTGTTGGTGTTTTTGTTAGTGTTGTTGTCGTTGTTTCTGTTGTGGTTCTCGTTGTTAATAGTGTTATTATGTGATCATTATAATTGCTATTATTGTTATCATTGGTGATGTTTTTGTTGGTGGTGGTGTTGTTTGTGTTGTTCTCGTTGTTAGTAGTGTTTTTATATATGTCCTTGTTTTCAGATTGTTTTGCTTCTGATTTTTGTTGTTGCTGCTGCTGTCCTCCCTCTCACTCTCTCTCTCTCTCTCTCTCTCTCTCTCTCTCTCTCTCTCTCTCTCTCTCTCTCTCTCTCTCTCTCTTTCTTTCTTTCTTTCTCACTTCCTTTCTTTTTTGTTTTACTGTTTATAGCATCAGCCTAGGGAAAGAATGACGATTGAGGGCGGGTTTGGGGATTCCTCTTTTGGGGAAACAGGGGTGTGGGGTAGGTGGTGGCAAGGAGAGGGAGGAGTGGAGGAGCGCTTGTTTATTCTGTGTGTCTCTTGTCTGTGTGTGTTCTAAGTGAGTGGGTTGCCGCAGGCGGTGTGGGTTTTGGACTTGTATGCAAGTGGTGCTTTCGCAGCAGGACTGGCGGGGGGGGGGGGGGGGGGGGTCATTTTTTTTTGGTGGTTTACTAAATAATATATTCTACAGACGTCAAAACGATCTGAAACATCTGTTTGTTTGTTTTTTTCAAAAGAAAGCACTGTTCAGGGTGTGTTGAATGTGGTTTTTGTTTGTGTTGGGTATTTTGTTTGTTTGTTTATTTGGTTTTTTTTTTATCTCGTAAACATACAAAAAACTTTTTCTGGCAAATCTGGCCTTATATACAAACGAAAGTGATTTACTTCTGTTTTTGTTTTAAAACTATGATTTTGTTGTTGTTGTTGTTGTAAGTTTTTTTTTTTTTCCCTCTTTTGTTATTGTTGTGCTCCTAACGGAATTTGTTTCCTTCTGCTCTGTTTCTTAACATTTTCTTTTGAGGTTTTCTTTTTCACATTACGCATGTTAACTTTGTAATGTGTTGTACTCATTGCTTTTTTTTCTGGCGATGCCCCAAGTGAATACATGGAAACAGAACTCGAAAAGAAATCCACCAGAAGATGCGGGCGAACACTGACGAAAGGAAAATGGGGGTGGGGGTGGTGGAGGTGGGGGAGTTTCTAAAGGATTACAGCGGACCACGACTTGCCTTCCGGCGCCCGGTGTCTGCCTCATTAACCGACCCCTGGTCAACCCCCCCCCCACCCACCCCCCCAACCCCACCACACCCTTCTCTGTCTGCCTCCAGCTCCCCCACCCCCTTACCTCACCACTCCACCTTTCTGTTCCTCCTTCCCTGCTTTATGTACGATTCGTACTGGTCGATTCGTTTTGCGTTTGATCGATTGTAAGTTGTTCTCAGATGGGAGAGTGTGTGTGTGTGGTGGTGTTGGGGGTGGGGGGGGGAAGGCTTTTTCAAAGAGTGATGGATATAGGGGAGAGGAGGGTGGTTACAACAAACAGGAGGAAAGAGAGAAGGGCGAGTGAATCACTAAAGAGAGAGGGAGGATAAAGGGGGAGAGAGAGGGAGAGAGAGAGAGAGAAGGGCGGGGAGGAAGAAGGGGGGAGGGGGGGGGGGGCAGTCAACGAACAGGGAAAGGTTTCATTCAACCACTTTTCTTACTTTGCTTCGGTCTTCCAATGATAGATCGAGGATCAATCCAATTTGTGATAGATTGCGTACTGATTTGCCTTGCAACCAGGACAGAAAAAGGAAAAGGAAAATAAAGAGAGAGAGAGAGAGAGAGAGAGAATGAGTGCAAAGAGGTGCAGAAAAACAGACAGACAGAGAGAAGGTTGAATCATGGGCGAGAGATCTTTTTCAGAAATGGAACAGAATATCGGCAACGAACATACTGGAGATGGAGAAGCAGACATATGGCATGCATGTGCAATGAACTTTGGCCAAGAACAGGCAGGAGAAAGGTCGGGGGTACATAATCCTAATGGTTTGCCTTCTGCACGATTTGTGTTTGATTGACCCCCACGTACTGTCCGTTTGATACTCACTATAACTATCCAGAGAGCTAACAATCCATGGTTGAATACAGTCTAAATTTGTGCTTGTTTGGCGGGTTTATTGGTTGAAGAATCAGGGCATACAAGACAAGTAGAGAGAGAGAGAGAGGGAAGGGACACTCACACAGACGCGCATGCACGCGCGCGCACACACACACACACACACACACACACACACACACACACACACACACACACCACTCTCTCTCTCTCTCTCTCTCTCTCTCTCTCTCTCTCTCTCTCTCTCTCTCTCATCACTCTCACACACACACACACACACACACACACACACACACACACACATACCACTCCCTCTCTGTTCTCTCCCCCCCTCTCTCTCTCTCTCTCTCTCTCTCTCTCTCTCTCTCTCTCTCTCTGGTCCTGACCTCTCTCTTTGTTTCTTTCGGTCTTCCTTCCTTTATTTTTGGTTTACTTTTTTTAGCAGCAGAATCACAACAGCCTGGGAAAGAAGGCAAATTGTGGGTGGGCTTTGGGATTCATTTTCTCTTATAGGAGAGAGTAGGAATGTGGGGTAAGGCAGGGCGAGGTGCTACCAAGGGAAGGGAAGGTTTGGGGCCTTTGTTTATTCTGTGTGCACCATGTCTGTGTGTGTGTTCAAGGCGGGTGGGTGCCGCAGGCGGTGTGGATTTTGGAGTTGCACACATGTAGCGGTTTCACCACAGGACCAGGAGTCGTTTTTTATTTTTGTGTTTACTAAATAATGTAAACTACAGATGTCAACATGATCTGAAACATCTGTTTTCGTTTATGAAAAGATGTCCTGCTCAGAGTGGGTTGTGCAGTGTTTTTGTGTGTTTCTTTCTTTCTTTTTGTATCTGACATACATACAAGTATCCAACAATCTGGACTTAAATGCAAACAAAACTGATTTTGTTGTTATTGTTAGTATTTTTCCCGCCAATTTTGTTATTGACATTTTGTTTTTCTCTGTTGCTGAATTCGGTTTGCTTCGTTCTGTTTCTTAATTAACAAAGATTTTCGAGGTTTTTTTTTTTTCTTCCATATAACACATGTTAACCATATACGATTCATATGTTATTTTCCCCTGGCGATGCCCCAAAGTGAACGTGTGGAAAGGTGGGCGAACACTGACGAAAGGAAAATGGGGAGTGGAGCAGAGAAGGTGGGCTGGGTGGGAAAGGGGGGAGGGGGGTACGCCCAGGGTGTGGAGCCAGAAGTTTCTAAAGGATTACAGCGGACCACGACTTGCCTTCCGGCGCCCAGTGTCTGCCTCATTAACCAACCTACCCCCCCCCCTCCTCCCTCCCCAACCACTCTCCCCCCCCCCATTGCCCCTTCCCCTCTACCACCCCCTCCCCATGCCTTCGTCCTCCAACACCGCAGTCTTTCCATAGCTGCAGTCTTTCCATAGCTGCAGTCTTTCCATAGCTTCTTCCTTGCAGGGTGTGCGATCTGTCCAGGATCGATGTATCTTGTTTGATCGATCGAAACATTGGTATCGGACGGGGGAGAGGGACTTTTTCAAGAGTAGTTGGAGGGGAAGGGGGGGGGGGGATAGAGACAAAGGGGAGAACAGAGTGCAGTTAGAGTACAACAGAAAAGAGAGAAGGGGAATGAGAGAGAAGTGAGAGGAGGAGAGAGAGCGAGGGAGAGAGAGAGAGAGAGAGAGAGAGAGAGAGAGAGAGAGAGGAGGAGAAGGTTGTATCGCGTTGGAAGTCGTGTTGAAGATGGAACAGAATGGGGCAAGGAATAGACTGGAGAAGCAGACGCTCACGCTATCGCAGGCACAAGCACAATGCGAGCACGCGTGCGCGCGTACACACACACACACACACACACACACACACACAACACACACCACACACACACACTTCTTCACACGTGCACACCCCTGGACACTCAAACCCCGAACCTTCTCACTCTCTCTGTTTCTGTCTCTGTTTTTATCTGTCTCTCTCTGACTGTCTGTCTCTCTCTGTCTGTGCGTCTGTCTCTCTTTTATGTCTCTCTCTCTCTCTCTTCTCCCTCTCTCTCTCTCTCTCCCTCTCTCTCTCTCTCTCTCCTGTCTATGTCTGTCTGCGTGTCTGTCTGCCCCTTTGTCTTGTCTGCCTGTCTGTCTGTCTGTCTATCTCTCTCTCTCTCTCTCTCTCTCTCTCTCTCTCTCTCTCTCTCTCAAGCACACACACACACACACACACACACACACACAACACACACACGCGCGCCGCGCGCGCGCGCACCCGCACACACACACACACACACACCACACACACACACACACACACACATACACACACACGCGCGCGCGCCCGCGCGCTTATAGGCTCCATATCAGACACACTCACGCACACACACACACACACACACACACACGCACACACACGCACACACGCACACACTCACACACACATTACACACAACACACACACACACACACACACACACACACACACACACACACACACAGGGAGAGAGAGAGAACTCTTTACCCACATGAGTGCACGCGCGCGTTTTTCTCGCCTGCCATCCCCTTCCTCTTTGGCCCCTCCACACCACCCTCCCACCTCTCTCTCTCTCTCTCTCTCTCTCTCTCTTCTCTCTCTCTCTCTCTCCCTCCCTCCCTCTCTCTCTCTCTCTCTCTCTCTCTCTTTCTCTCTCTCTCTCCATCCCTCTTTCTCTCTCTCTCTCTCTCTCTCTCTCTCTCTCTCTCTCTCTCTCTCTCTTTCTCCCTCTCTTTATCTCTCTCTCTCTCCCTCTCTCTTTCTTTCTCTCTCTCTCCCTCTCTCTCTCTCTCTCTCTCTCTCTCTCTCTCTCTCTCTCACGCGCGCAATCGGACACACACACCACACACACACACACACACACACACACACACACACTCACACACACACACAAACACACACACACACACACACACACACACACACACACACCACGCACGCACGCACGCACACACACGCACACACACGCACACACAGACAGACAGACAGACAGACAGTCAGACAGACAGACGGACAGACAGATCACATATAATCAAAGAGAAGCGTGTGTTAACGCCATGGATGATGGCTGACATGGGGAGAAAAAGACGCATCGCAGGGAGAGAAGAGGAAGGGGGTCATGGCATGATAGCGTCTTGACTTGTCGCCCGTGTCCGCCTGATTAACTCTAATCCGCTCCGCCAGCAACCACGGGTGAGTGATTGTTCCGCTTGATTGCAGGTACACTGGCTTTGGGTTTTCTTGGAGAGAGAGAGAGAGGCGAGAGAGGCCTTGACATTTTAATGCCACTGGCCCATCAGGCCCGTTTGACATGGGTGATGGAGGATTGTTTTTAACGATAGAATAAGAAACTTAGACCTAATGAATACTCCCACGAACAACATTTCGACAAAGAAAAGAAAGGAAACTGATCTTTGTTTGCAAAGAGAGACAGAGACTGAAAGAGAGGTAGTCGAACAGAATTGTATCTGTCAAGCCAAAACCCCATTTGAAGAAATAGGAATACAAACACATGTCAACGCCAATATACTTGTGGATGACATCCAGAACTAAATAAGGGGTGTGACGACAAGGGATGTATACAAACGAGCCAAGGAGAACATGTTGTGATGAGGGATGTGCTCAGACGAGGACAGAACAGTGTAGTGTATGATAAGGGATGTGTATAGACAGGGACAGAACAATGTAGGTGTATGATAAGGGATGTGTATAGACAGGGACAGAACAATGTAGGTGTATGATAAGGGATGTGTATAGACGGGGACAGAACAATGTAGTTGTATGATAAGGGATGTGTCTAGATGAGGACAGAAACAAGACAGTGCTGTGTGTATGGTGTCGGAAATGTGTGTTTGCTGACTTTGTTCTGACGCAGACACTTGATTCAGAGAGTTACGAGTCTGAACCCCGCATGTCCTGCGTAAGAAAACTTTTGGCTGCTCGTTGTTTTCCGGTTTGTTGTTGTTAGGTTGGTCCCGGTTCCCCGGTGACATGCATTTCGCCATTTGTAGGCGTGGCCCTTAGACCTGGATGTAACTAACGGAATTTTGTATCCTGGACCAACGGAAGGTAGAAAATCACCATCGCCATCATCATCGTGATCATCATCATTGTCATCACCGCCATCGTCATCATGATCATCATCATTGTCATCACCACCAACATCATCATGATCTTCATCATTGTCATCACCACCACCACCATCATCATCATCATCATCATCATCATCATCGTCATTGTCATCACCACCACCATCATCATGATCTTCATCATTGTCATCATCACCACCATCATCATCATCATCATCATCATCATCATCATTGTCATCACCACCATCATTATCATCATCATCATCATCATCATTGTCATAACCACCACCATCATCATCATCATTGTCATCACACCACCATCATCATCATTGTCATCACCACCACCATCATCATCATTGTCATCACCACCACCATCATCATCATCATCATCATCATTGTCATCACCACCATCATTATCATGATCCCCATCATTGTCATCACCACCATCATCATCGCCATCATCATCATTGTCATCACCACCACCATCATTATCATCATCATCATCATCATTGTCATCACCACCATCAATTCCCATCACCATTGCCCCTGCCACTGTCATTATCGTCATCAGTATTGACTATTGTGATGGGTCTTAAAAAGGTTTTTTTTTTTTTTAAGGTACTATATCCGTCAAACATGACAAACGAATCACAAGACACAACATGACGCGTTTTGAACTTCTTAGGTCTTTCTCAGGCAAAAGGCACAACACGACAATGAAGAACGAGCAATCCTTATATCATCAGACTTGGCGCAAGATGGGCGTTGAATGAAAATGAAGAACGAGCAATCCTTAGTTCATCAGACTTGGCGCAAGATGTTCGTTGAATGAAAATGAAGAACGAGCAATCCTTATGTCATCAGACTTGGCGCAAGATGGCGTTGAATGGAAACGAGGCTGTCGGGAAGGAGACAATGCGAGTGAAATGCAGTGTTTTGTGTTGTGATTCGTTGTTCATGTTTGGTAGATACAGTACTTGAAAAAGAACATGTTGACGATTAGTTTTAGATTTCCACCTACAGTCGCCTCACCGTGCAACTAGTCTAGACGGTCCGTAGGGCAGTCACAACGAACAGTCACGGATATCCACAGTTCCCTTGCATTACCGAGACTTCGCTCTATCTGCCTTCAGCGAACAGGTAGAACACCGGCACACGAGAGAAGAAAGCGGACACCCACTGTCACGAAGAGGGGGGCGGGGGTGGGGGGAGTGAGGAGGCAGCAGGAAAGGGGCGATGAAAGGATAACGGGTGTTTTCTCACCCTTATTTTCTGCCTGGTTACACCCCCCCCCCCTCCACCCCCACCCCCCCCTGTCAGTCCGCGTCTCGCTGTTTATTCAGTCCCTCCGAACGCGATCGGTCACGCGTCGGTGCTTGTCGCGCTCGGCTGCTCCTCCTTTGGTTTCACGGTCGTTGACTCATTGTGTTCGCGTGTCGCATGTGTGTTTCGGGGCTGTGATTTGCGCGTTGTTTCGGTTCCCCTCGATCGTTCACGGTGGTAATTGATCCGTACCGGTGATTACTGATCTCAAAATTGAGACCGGTGTCGTATATAATACTGTCGCCGTGGAATTGTATCGCAGCGACAGCATTTCACGTGAAATACTGTTGCAGCGACAATATTTGCTGGAAAAAATTGTCGCGCGACAACTTTTCACGAAAAATGTCCTAATAGAATATTGTAGCTGTCCATAAAATGCAGTAGCTGTCCATAAAATGCAGTATTTCCCGGGAAATACTGTCGCTGCGACACGATTTTATGAGCGACAGTATTATATAACGACACCGGCACTGTAGTGATTCAGACGCGGAGACTGGGTTCTGGCTAAACAGAAATCCATTGGTGTTTCAGCTTCAGTTAGGAGGCGTCACTGCGTGCGAACTAATCCAAATACGCCACACCACATTTGAGACCTCACTGCGCATGGTTTAATAGCTGATGGATAAATGAATTGATAACTCAGATGTCTCAGTGTTGTTTAAGTGAAACATGACATTGGTATTTCAGTGACTCGCACATTCAGTGTGTACATGGTGAATTTCAGTGAACCAGACAAGCACGCTTTGTGATTCAGTGATTCTATTACAGACTAGTGTTTAGGCGATACCGTGCAGACTTGTGAGTTAGTTAAGCCATGCTGATAGGGGTTTTTTGTGGCACCATGCAAACATGCTTTATTGATAACATGGAGACTGTTGGTTTTTTTTTTTTTTTTTTTTTTTTTTTTTTTAGTGATACACCGCAGACTAGTGTTTCAGTGAAGCCATACATACTGGTGTTTTATGATACCAAGCTGACTGATGTTTTCAGTCATGCCAGGCACATTGGTGTGTGAATGGAGCGACACAGACTGGTGTTAGGAGACACCGTTCTCTGGTGTTCCAGGGAAGTCATTCGGAACGGTAATTTAGTGATACCAAGCAGATTTGTCTTTTGGTGATACTGTTTCATTGGTGTTTTAGTGAGGTCACACTGATGTTTTAGTGATCCCATACAGATTGGTGTTTTAGTGAAACCATGCAGGCTGGTATTTTACCGATGCAGGGTGAATTACACACAGAAGTTACGGGACAGAGAGGGGGCCGGGGAAGCCATTGGGGGACGAGATTGAAGGGAAATAAAGAGACAAAGAGAATTACAATGCATAGAGAGATGAGAGAGGAAGGTTATATGAGGAAAGGGGAGAGAAGAGAGAGAGAGAGAGAGAGAGAGAGAGGGGGGGGATGGTGAGAGAGAGACGGGGAGGGAGGAAGGAGGGATGGAGACGGGGTGAAGGGAGAGGGGTTCAAAGAGAGGGTTGAGTGACTTAAAAGGAAAGGTTAATGACTTGTCTTCTCTTACTATCTCTGCCCGATTAACTGCCGCCTCTCAATGTGTCGACATGTATCGACGCTGAGAGAGAGAGAGAGAGAGAGAGAGAGAGAGAGAGAGAGAGAGAGGTTGAGTGACTAAAGAGGGGAGGTTAATGACATGTCATTCCTGTCTTTGCATGACAAACTCCTACCTCTTGAGCTATCAATATGTGTAATATCCAGACAGACAGACAGACAGACAAGCAGGCAGACACAGACAGATAGACAGACAGAGACTGAAAACAAACCCAGGTGGACAGAGACAGAAAAGAACCCGTTCATGGGAACCTGGTAACTGCTTTCAACACCGTGTTTGTTGTCTGTTTATCCATTATTATCATGTCATTATTACTATTATTGTATTGTCATTAAACATCATATTATTATGGACAGTAACTTTTTAAGGAGACTTGTGATTGTAATTAACGATATGTGTATTTTCTGTTTGTAGTAGTAGTAGCAGTAGTAGTAGTAGTAGCAGTAGTAGTAGTAGCAGCAGCAGCAGCAGTAGCAGTAGTAGCAGTTGTAGTAGTAGTGGTAGTAGTAATAATATCATCGTCAGATTAGAAAAAAATCTTATTGAAAGCTTGTAATTGTAATCAATATTCTATTCACTTTTGCTGTTTGTTGTTGTTGCTAGTATTGTTATTATCATTATCATTACCATCATCATCATCATCATCATCATCATCACTATCATTGTTATTACTACTACTACTGTTACTCTGCTGCTGCTGCTGCTACTGCTACTACTACTACTACTACTACTACTACTACCACCACCACCACCACCACCACCACCACCACCACCACCACTACTACTACTACTACTACTACTACTACTACTACTACTACTACTACTACTATCATTATTATGCAGCTAGTGAAGAGTTTTCGTATTTATAATATGTTTTCTTTATTTCATGTTCCCATTTTCTTCATCTTTTATTTATTGATCATTATTATCATTATTGTTATTGTTATTTTTATTATCATCGTTTTTATTATTGTTGTTGTTATGATTGCTATCATTATCATTGTTAACCTTAGACGGCATGTCATAGTCTTTGTTAAGGGGAGAATGCAGGCCAGATGCGGTGATGCAGTATTACACACTATTGTGAAACACTGTGCACAGACCGAATATCAGCTATCTTTAAAGCTTTTTTTTATGGAAGGGAACGATTTGTCAAAAAGTGGCCCATTATTGGAAGACTCTGTCAAAATTGAGCCATTGCTCCTCTAATACTGGTCACACCCGTGCTGTAACCAGTCGGGTTCCTTTTGCACGTTGAAAACGGCATTCAGGGTACACAGACAACTAGAACGTCACAAAAGATGCGCACACGTAGAGGACAGCACAGACTCGAACGGTCAAAAACCATGAGTTCACAGGAAGGTGCTCGTATTCACCCAATGAAGAAAACAAACGACTTAAAATATATCTTTAATAGTTAAAAACACGGATTATTAAGTATGCAGCAGTAATGTCTGCTTTGAAGGGGGCTGCATGAAATAAAGATGAGATGAAAAAGTAAAAGCTGAGCTTGGCCGAGAGGAAACCAGTGGAAGCCGTTTGATTAGACTA
>CM031599.1:15059198-15071698 GCA_018398815.1 Conus ventricosus | reverse complement strand
GCCATGACCGGACTGGATCCTATTTCTGTTGTCTGGACACGGTATTGAGTACAGAAAGACACTGACCCTATTTCTGTTGTCTGGACACGGTATTGAGTACAGAAAGACACTGACCCTATTTCTGTTGTCTGGACACGGTATTGAGTACAGAAAGAGCCACGAGCCAAAGCTACCCAGACACTGATCCTGTTTCTGTTGTCTAAACACGGTATTGAGTACAGAAAGAGCCGCGAGGCAAAGCTATCCAGACACTGATCCTATTTCTGTTGTCTGGACACAGGATTGAGTACAGAAAGAGTCACGCACGAGCCAAAGCTATCCAAACACTGATCCTATTTCTGTTGTCTGAAGACGGTATTGAGTACAGAAAGACACTGATCCTCTTTCTGTTGTCTGAACACGGTATTGAGTACAGAAAGAGCCGCGAGGCAAAGCTATCCAGACACTGATCCTATTTTTGTTGTCTGGACACGGTAGTGAGTACAGAAAGAGCCACGAGCCAAAGCTACCCAGACACTGATCCTATTTCTGTTGTCTGAACACGGTATTGAGTACAGAAAGACACTGATCCTATTTCTGTTGTCTGAACACGGTATTGAGTACAGAAAGAGCAGCAAGCCAAAGCTACCAGACACTGAACAAATCGGCTGATTTTTTTTTCTTCTGCAGAACCCATAGTAATCGGATAAATGAATACCTCGATCTTAACGCGAATCTTTCTTAACGTTCGTCTGGCCGTTGAAACTGACGTAATTTGTGGTCCCGGAACATGGATACACACAGCAGTTAGAAAGGTTCAGGGGGGGGGGGGGGGGGGGGGTCTATGAGGATGAGAAGCAAACTACATACATGCCAGTGTTAAGTTCCATCTCTGGCAAGAGCAACGGAATTGGCAGACGAATATCAAACTCTTCCAATTCCGCCCAAACCTGGAAGAGTTATTAGCATGTTCCAGGTGACGGCCGTAAAGAAGAAACAGCCACGTGCCGTTTGCATACAGGCCACCCCTTTTTACACCCATGCTCGTCTTTGAAAGGGTGAAGAAGCTCCGTGGCGTATTCCATGTGCTGTTATCACACACAATAAAACATTTTTTTTTTTTGTACCAGAGCGTTTGGATATAATTATGTTGACGCCACACATAAACATTTTGCGACAGACTCCACGAAAACCTTGTTCATTGATGTCCCACTGATGTGATTTTTTTCCCCTTTGATTTGTGAAAGAGAGCATCTTCTTTCATCTGATCTCAGATTTTACGGACGAAATAATTTCAGTGAAATTTCGGTGTGTTTTAAGGAAATGTGTTTCGAGGAGTTGTGTGTGTGTGTGTGTCTTTTTGTTTAATCCACTTTGACAGTTGACTTCAACAGGGGGACAGCCTTATTTGGCCCTTTGCAATCGGCTGAGCTATAAGCAACTCTCTCTCTCTCTCTCTCTCTCTCTCTCTTCTCTCTCTCTCTCTCTCTCTCTCTCTCTCTCTCTCTCTCTTTCGCTGTCTCTGTCTGTCTGTCTGTCTCTCTCTCTCTCTCTCTCTCTCTCTCTCTCTCTCTCTCTCTCTCTCTCTCTCTCTCTTCTCTTCTCTTCTCTTCTCTTCTCTCTCTCTCTCTCTCCTCTCTCTCTCTCCCTCCCTCCCTCCCTCCCTCCCTCCCTCTCTCTCTCTCTCTCTCTCTCTCTCTCTCTCTCTCTCTCTCTCTCTCTCTCTCTCTCTCTCTCTCTCTCTCTCTCTGGTTCGAGTCAGAGTCATTGATAATAGTCCGTCACGAGAAACGGTCCACCTTGCACCCCCCCCCCCCCTAATAAATTTGTCACATGTATTTTTTGGTGCTTTAGAGTGTATAGATCACGAAAAATCATGTTAACATAAAACATCTTGGGACGCACTGTCCCTTCTGGCTTAATTTTGAAGGGTACCCATCTCAGGTGCCGCGGCTGCTTTTCGTCGGTCCGAAACGTTCCATAAGTTTGGTGATCACCTGTGTCTTTGTTATTTAAGCTACGAGAATTTTCTTTATGTATTTGTTGACAGTAATGCCTTCTGCACGATAGGCAATAATCAGAACGATAATATATGCAATAAGGTGACCGCAGTAAAGCTACGTGTGTACCCAGCGTATATCACGCGTTGCGAACTGTAAATTTGCCAAAGTGTTTGCAATAAGCCATCTCTCCAGAAAACTGTGCAACTATTAGAAACAAAGTACACACAGTATCAAAGAACAGTCTCTTGTGATTCTTTTGAGCTATGCCGCATCACCATGGGCCTACGCTGATGCCCTCTGTTCCCGGGTTATCTCCCCTACTCCCTATCTGGCTTCGACGCAAATTTAAATCTTTACAAATTCATATTGGCCTTTTTATTGAAAATAAAGTTAATGTGCACTTTCCAAGTATGAGCGCATTTTTGTGTGTGTGGTGGGGGGGGGGGGGATGGGGGGACACGCGCGCGCGCGTGTGTGTGTATGTGTGTGTGTGTGTGTGTGTGTGTGTGTGTGTGTGTGTGTGTGTGTGTGTGTGTTGATGATGATTGTTCTCAGATGCTGGCATTGGAAGGTATTCTGTTTCATGGCGACATCTGCCAGACTGTACTTAAATCAACAACAATCTGATCATTTTGAGTCGCTTCCCTCGGCACAAGTAGAAAGCGACTCATCTCATACGTAGGATATGACAGCTTCTTCTTCTGCAATCTCTGCATTTGGCACAAGAGGATTTACCAGAATGCTTCGTAAACCAGCGGAAAAGCCCACCTTTTGAAATTAGGCACTGGACCGTTGGTGGAGGTGAAGATACTCTTAAGAAAGTTCAAAGTTCAAACCTCACTGGATTCTTCTCTGGAAATAGAGCAGCATGTCAGATCAGGAAATACCAGCGTGGGCTGGCTTCATTTCACAGTGTGGGCAGAACCGGCAAAGAAGACGACATAAGACTACTACCCTGTGATCCATCACCCAATCACCGAGTAAAAGACAGTTCAGGAATGCTTGCGACTTGCAGAGAAGGCCACGAGAGTTGTTGGACAAGAGTACGTTATCACTACGTTTGATCTTGGGGTTTGTATGAAAGCCTACCCGATCGTCGGGAAGCATATTATTCGGATCGGTGCTTTCCACCTTGCCTATGCATACCTCAAGGTGCTTGGGGAAAAGCTGGATGGTTCTGGGTTCGGAGATATCCTTCGGAAGGCAGGACTGATCTCTTCTGGTTCTGGGCAAGGGTTGCTGTCTGGCAAACATATGAACAAGCATTGTTCTGCCATAAGCCAATGCTTGAGAGTCTAGAACGCTTGCTGCTGGAAAGGTATCTTGAAATCAGAGATGAAGACACGTCATTTCCGACACTGTCAGCAGACAGCATGATCAAACTCCAGACAGCCTCATGTTTTTCTCCAAAGAGACGTTGACTGAGCTTCAGCAAGATGAAGCTATCTTCATTTTCATGGCAGAGTACGAACAGTTCAGAGACAGAGTCAGAAAAGGAGCCTTTGGACCAACTGCACAATTTTGGTTGTCGTACATCGATCATGTATGGCTTGTCCTATGCGCTCCTTGATTCTGTCAAAATCAACGACTTACTGCTGTACGCACAAACGATGTCCCAAATGCCAGACCTCTTCTTCAGTTTCGGTGGACAAAACTATGCACGCTACCTGACCTTCTTCTCAGTCTTCTTGGCAAACATTGACTTTGTCACATCCTGGAGCCAAGGAGATGCTGCAGAGAGGTGCTTTCAGCGTGGCAAGGTCCTTCATTCCTAGCAATCGCTGTGCACTGGACAAGACCATGGAAGAAACGTTCATGAAACACGCCAAAAGCAGAGGAGGAGCTGGTGGAGGTGGCGCTGGTCTCACGTGACTGCTGTCGAACCAGGAGGCCTACCAAAGATGGTTCAGGACAACCCATGAGAGGTCAAAGTATCTTGATCTCGACATGGCTGGCATGGCACAAGGTGATGAGGCTGGCAGTAGATATCGAGACTTGCGTCCTTCTGATAGTGAAAGCAACGTCATGAAGACTCAGGATGCAGTCAAAAGTTTCATCGACCCTTTCTGTGAGGAAGCCTTGGTCAAACTCATCTCCCTGTCATCTGAAGCATCTGTCCCAGCCGGCATTCAGCATGATGTGTTGAGGGCAGAAAAGGCTGGTAACGCCGTGAAGGAGGCGTTCATCACGCAGAGACTGATGGCAAATGACAATTTCTTTGAACCAGTCAAGCGGCTAAACCTGAAAACGATGGCATCCATGAACAAAACCGTCCACATGAAGACTTCCAAGAAGAAGGTTGTGGAATACAAACAACAAGGGAACCTTGCCTTTTAAGTCCTTGTGAAGGCACAGGAAGCAGGTGTTCAACTCATTCTGAAATAGTTGATGACATACCAACTTACTCCTGTACCTTACAGTATTGCCACTGCTGACAATTTCCTTGCCAAGACCGACAAAGCAAAAGGGTATAACTACCTCACCAAAGATATGGAAGATTGCCGCTCTACCTCCCCATGACGCGACGCTGGTTGTGATCGATGGCAATGCAGTGTTTCACTGTTTGCAACAGCTTCCCTCCAATTTCAGGGAGATCAGCCAGAAGATATCTGACATGCTGCCAAAGGGAACGGGCGTGGTGTTCAATACAGACATGTACAAAACGGACTGAATCAAAGCAATGAAAAGGAAAAGGAGAGGCACTGGCGATAAGATCATCATGAAAGGAGAAAGCACCAAGCGTCCTGCAGACTGGAAAACGTTTCTGTCAAACGACGAAAACAAGAAGCAGCTCAGCAAGTATTACTCGACGTTTGGAGCAAAGATGAGAATGCGCCAAAATTCAAGGACAGGAAAGTCATGCTGATATGTGAGGGAGAAGCCTTCATGCTGCAATCGGCAGATGAGCTGACGACAACAAGGACGCCAACCGTAACGCTTAAAATCCACACAAGAAGAGACGGATTCCAGAGTTGTCCTCACTGTGCGTACGCTGAACAGAATGGATACAGCTTCGTCCGCGTCAAGAGTCCGACTCGGACATTTTCTTCATTTTCCTGCACTTCGCTCTGCAGCTGAAGGACGTGGTGATTCTGCTCGACACAGGAATGGGGAACAAACAACGGCTCATCAACGTCACTGACATCGCTACAGCATACGGGCAACAGCACTGCACCGCCTACCTGGCTCTTCATGCTTACACCGGCTGCGACACAACAAGTGCATTCAAGGGCATTGGGAAAATTAAACCCCTCAAAGTTCTTCAGCAGAATCCAAGATTTGTGGAAACAATTGCCGCCTTGGAGGTACATGGGTCATCGCTGAAGAAGTCAAAAGCCGATCTTGAGACCTTCACCTGTGTCATGTACGGCAGACATTGTTTCACCGGTGCTAATGACTTCCGACACCACTGCTCAAGGAGAGATGTGGAGATGAGCCATTGAACGCAAACTACAACGTTGACATGGCAAGCATGCCTCCGTGCAAACAAACTCTTCAAGAGCACATCAAACGGAGCAACTATCAAGTTGTCATTTGGAAGAGGGCTCTCGAACCATGTCTGATGTTCCAGCAGCAAGCAATGTACATGGATGGATTGACGTTGATGGCACCTTGGAACCAGTGTGGTCCGCAGAAGAGAAGGGCGTCATCCTGCCCGCAGATATGGTTGACTTCCTTGTGGATTTTCCAGACTCTGACGACGACGAAGAAGAAGCTGTCATAGCCTACGTATCAGAAGAGTCGCTTTCTACTTGTGCCGAGGGAAGCGACTCAGAATGATGAGATTGTGGTTGATTTAAATACAGTCTGGCAGATGTCACCATGAAACAGAATGCCTTCCAGTGCCAGCATCTGAGAACAATCATCATCATCAATACACACACACACACACCACACACACACACACACACACACACACCCCACACACACACACACACACAAACACGCACACACACATACGCGCTCACACTTGGAAAGTGCACATTAACTTTATTTTCAATAAAAAAGGCCAATATAAATTTGTAAAGAATTAAATTTGCGTCGAAGCCAGATAGGGAGTAGGGGAGATAACCCGGCAACAGAGGGCATCAGCGTAGGCCCATGGTGATGTGGCATAGCTCAAAAGAATCACAAGAGACTGTTCTTTGATACTGTGGTGTACCTTGTTTCTGATAAGTTGCACAGTTTTCGGGAGAGATAGTTTATTGCAAACACTTTGGCAAATTTACAGTTCGCAACGCGTGATATACGGTGGGTGCACACGTAGCTTTACTGCGGACACCTTATCACATATATTATCGTTCTGATTATTGCCTATCCTATCGTGCAGAAGGCATTACTGTCAACAAAGACATAAAGAAAATTCTCGTAGCTTAAATAACAGACACAGGTGATCACCAAACTTATGGAACGTTTCTGACCGACGAAAAGCAGCCGCGGCACCTGAGATGGGTACCCCTTTAAAATTAAGCCAGAAGGGACAGTGCGTCCCAAGACTTTTTATGTTAACATGATTTTTCGTGATCTATACACTCTAAAGCACCAAAAAATACATGTGACAAATTTATTAGGGGGGGGGGGGGGGGGGGTGGGGGTGCAAGGTGGACCGTTTCTCGTGACGGAGTATAACGGCCAGTGGAGGGGGTCTGTGGTCGGACTGGCGTGGTGACGCCCTCCGGAAGAGGACGCTGGGTCCGCCGCCACAAAGCAGTGGTCATCATCAGAGGAGGATAGTGGGTGTCTCGGCTGTGTCGGATCAGCACGGGGGCACCGGTACACGCCGCCGGAATAGATCAGTAGCCGTGCCGTGTCTCCTCCGATGGGTTGCCCGAAGTCAGTTTAATGTTAACTGCTTCGTATGGACTGCTGTTGCTGGGGGTGCAGTAGAGCACACCTCAGTGTCGTTGTTTATGGGATGGTCGGAGTGAAGGGCGTGGGAGGTGGGACGGACAACGCTAAAGCGAAGAAGACAGATAAATGAACATGAAACAAATCCCAGCTGAAATGGTCGGCGAAGGGAACAACGACTGATTTTTTTATGGAGGTTTCTGAAAAAAATCGCCGATTCCTCACCAGAGTGTTGGAAACAAAGAAATGTAGCGAACGAAACGGGTCAGTCCTTAGGCTAATCAATCAGTAGACGGGTTCGTCCTTAGGCCAATCAATCAGTAGACGGGTCAGTCCTTAGGCCAATCAGTCAGTAGACGGGTCAGTCCTTAGGCCAATCAATCAGTAGACGGGTCAGTCCTTAGGCCAATCAATCAGTAGACGGGTCATTCCTTAGGCTAATCAATCAGTAGACGGGTCAGTCCTTAGGCCAATCAATCAGTAGACGGATCAATCCTTAGACCGATCAATCAGTAGACGGGTCAATCCTTAGACAAATCAGTCAGTAGACGGGTCAATCCTTAGACCAATCAGTCAGTAGACGGGTCAATCCTTAGGCCAATCAGTCAGTAGACGGGTCAATCCTTAAGCCAATCAATCACTAGACGGGTCAGTCCTTAAGCCCAAACAGTCAGTAGACGGGTCAATCCTTAAGCCAATCAATCAACAGACGGGTCAATCCTTAAGCCAGTCAATCAGTAGACGGGTCAATCCTTAAGCCAATCAATCAGCAGACGGGTCCATTCTTAAGCCAATCAATCAGTAGACGGGTCAATCCTTAAGCCAATCAATCACTAGACGGGTCAATTCCTTAAGCCATTCAGTCAGTAGACGGGTCAATCTTAAGGCCAATCAGTCAGTAGACGGGTCAATCTTAAGGCCAATCAATCAGTAGACGGGTCACTCTTAAGGCCAATCAATCAGTAGACGGGTCAATCTTAAGGCCAATCAGTCAGTCGTTATGTCGGTGAAGCGAAGGAGCTGCGAGCGCAGATCAGCTGCTATCCCATCATCACGACTTGCAGCTGGTGGTGATGTTGTCGCTGATGAGTTGTTTATATGTTCTCGTCGTCGTCGTCGTCGTCGTCGTCGTCGTTATTAGTATTATTATTGATATTGTTATCATGACTACTGTTCATTATTATTATTATTATTGTTATTATTATTATCATAATTATTGTTGTTGCTGCTGCTGCTATTATTATTTTTTATGATCATTATCATTATTATTATTATTAGCATCAGCATCAGCATGCTCGTCATTGAAAATATTTTATATGTAGTACGCCTGGTATGATGCATGAATACCCGCAACAAACTATATAACTAATGAACAGTTAGAACAAAACGGCAGTTCCCAAAACACACTATAACTAATGAACAGTTAGAACAAAACGGCAGTTCCCAAAACACACTATAACTAATGAACAGTTAGAACAAAACGGCAGTTCCCAAAACACACTATAACTAATGAACAGTTAGAACAAAACGGCAGTTCCCAAAACACACGCCGCATCCGAACCTTGGATGTCATACAAGTGTACATATCACCACCTCCCTCACTGACCCCTTGGATGTCATACAAGTGTACATATCACCACCTCCCTCACTGACCCCTTGGATGTCATACAAGTGTACATATCACCACCTCCCTCACTGACCCCTTGGATGTCATACAAGTGTACATATCACCACCTCCCTCACTGACCCTTGGATGTCATACAAGTGTACATATCACCACCTCCCTCACTGACCCCTTGGATGTCATACAAGTGTACATATCACCACCTCCCTCACTGACCCCTTGGATGTCATACAAGTGTACATATCACCACCTCCCTCACTGACCCTGGCCCTTGGATGTCATACAAGTGTACATATCACCACCTTCCTCACTGACCCCTTGGATGTCATACAAGTGTACATATCACACCTTCCTCGCTGCTTCTGTCTGCTGATCCATTAGCCCTCAAGCAAAATCGATCAGCAAAAGATTATCCAACACGTAAACACCCGCAGCTAAGCACACACAAATCCCACACCCCACCCTCACACCCACCCCACCCCATCCCACCCCACCCCACCCACTTCCTAAAACGCTCGCTCATGTTTTGTGTGTCACCAACTTTTCGTGTTGGATGTTTTTTGTCTTAGAGGGAGAGGGAGGGAGAGAGAGAGAGAGAGAGAGAGAGAGAGAGAGAGAGAGAGAGAAGGTTGAACTGACGTGGGAATTGTTTCCAAACAGGGGGTGTTTGAAAGGCTGGAGAGCGTTGATGTAAAGTGTCAGCGTGGACAGGTGGCATTAGAAAAAGACGGAGTGTCAGAAGAGAGCCGAGTTTACTGGACGACGCGACGGGGTATGCAGGTGCAACCAATTAGTCCGGTATTCAAAGACAGATATGAATCGTTTTACATCCTGAGTGCTTTGGGGCTCTCTGCTAAACGCACTCTCCCGAACAGTATAATGCCAGGATCGCTTCTCTCTCTCTCTCTCTCTCTCTCTCTCTCTCTCTTCTCTTTCTCTCTCTCTCTCTCTCTCTCTCTCTCTCTCTCTATGTACATTTATGAAGCACAAAAGAGGTTACGTACTGTGTATTCCTAATAACATTGTATGATGCATATGTACTTGCTTTGTCTTGTCATTTTCCTCATTTCAGTAATTGATATTGTGTATATTGCGGGTACCACCCCTTCAGTATGGGCTATGGCCTTAATCTGAATAAATATTCGCATTCGCATTCGCATTCTCTCTCTCTCTCTCTCTCTCTCTCTCTCTCTCTCTCTCTCTCTCTTGAGGCTGTCGGTTGTACATGCGGCCATTTTCATTGCCTTGGCATCCCGGAAGCCGTTCTCTTTTTTTTTTTTTTTTTTTTTTTTTTTTTTTTTTTTTTTTTTGCTGTCCCAACCTCTGCGCCACCTCAGAGGCAGTGCACCACGCCGCCCATTCCGACACTCCGTCCACAGCCATAGCCCGGCTGGCCCCGCCGCAGCCCCGGCACCAGCAATCCACAGGGAGCAGTCAATGTCAAGTTGTCAAGAGGCAACCCACCGGAGGAGACACTGCACTGCTGCCGAGTCACCTCGGTGGTGTTCAGTGGCGCCTGTTCTGATCTAACATACGCAGGACACCACCTACTAAGTCCCCTACTGACGACAATAATTGCTTAGTCGCGGAGCCGGCGTGAGTGAGCTCTCCCTCCGGAGGGCGCCACCACGTCCGTCCAACGACAGCCCCCATGGACCCGCCGATACCGGTGACCCGACGGAACCAAACCAAGGCCACAGACGTGGAGAGGACATCGAAACTGAGGTCACCATGAGAGCAGGGCATGAAGGGCCACAGAACCTGAGACATTTTTTTTTTTTAATGCTGATCAATGGAATGAGGATGATTAAGATGATGCTACGGATTTCCATTTCGGTCTGAGACTACATGACAGGGCTGTACTCTACGCTTCCTTTCATAATATATCCTGTCGTCAACCAGGCCCGAGAGATACAGGCACCTGCAGTGTTGGTCATGAAATTTGAGCAACACTCTCAGAAGCGCATCCATTAAGTGGATGAAACTCGACTGTGTGGTCCCAGTCTTCCCAACTGAGTCCGCAGCAAACTCAACTCTGGGTAGGAGCCGGTCGGAGCAGAAAAAACCCACATGACTGATGGGATTCGAACCACGACCTCCCAGCCGGGAGTCCGCGACGCTAACCACTTCGCCACGGCGGCTGGTCGGAAGCCGTTCTCTGTCTCCGTGTGGTTTTTCTTTCTTTCTTTTTTTTTTTAAATTGTTTAACGGTCGTTATTGATTGGAGAAACTTTTGGTTCTGGAAACTGTGCATACCGTTCAGTGACCAGTTTTCAGTTATCCTGCCAATGTGTTTTGGCCTTAGTTGCATTGCCGCTAAACATTTCTCATTTGTCGTGATTTGTACTAAATTTGGATCTTAGCGTGAATGTTTCTTCACTGTTTTCGTAGTTGTGGAGGGAAAAAGCAAAAGATAAAGACTGAAAACAAAAAGGAACAAACAACAACAATGTAAAAAAAAATTTTTCTTTTTAACCGATTGACGTGTTGTCGTGTGAGTACAGTATTCTGTTCACATATGTAAATGGCTTTTTCCTTGTCATGAAAACAGGACTGTGTCAGTGGGACAACCTTCACCCAACGCCATGAGGTTGTCTTTCCCTTGCTCCCCCCCCTCACCCCCCCCCCCCCCCCCCCACACACACACACACACTCACCCAGCCCCTCGCCCACCTACTCATTCCGACGACTTTTTTTCTTTTTTTCTTTTTTTTTTTCATTTCAAAGGTCGACAGCTATGTTTCTGTGTGTGTGGTTTTTTTGGGTTTTTTTTTTTTTCGATCTTTTAGTTCGTGATCTGAGATCATTACGCGTAAACTGACAATCCCAATCTGGAAGAAGAAGAGGGTATCATCAACGTGCGGAAGTTAGGGAAAAGGGAAGTAATCATATAAAAGGTCGTCTGTCGTGGAGCCGATTTCATGGTCAATTTTGCGCTGCTTTTTTTTTCTTCTTTTTTTGCAATTGATGAGGAAGTAGACATTTTTTTTTATTCAGTTCGGTCATATTATTCAAATTTCAGAGTACCCTGGAAACAGATGATTGATAACGATCATTTAAATTTCAGAGTACCTCGGAAACAAACGATTGAAAATTTAGCGCACAGCGACTGCTGAAATCATTCTTACAGCCTGTTCAACAGAAGTTATCGAAACTGTAATTAAGACAACAGGGGTATTTACTACGGATTTCACGGTCTATTCAATGGAAATGAATAACAGAAATTAGGAGCGCATCCTGTCAAAATCGTTTTCATGGCTAGTTCAAAACAGCTTCAAGATCAACGGGTCTAACAGTCTGTCTCAGTAGAGCACTTAGTATTGGTTGATAGGAATAAGGAGGGATTTTCTCCCTGAGAAACAAAGCCGTTCGTTAAAGCGAACGATCTCCAGATGGTCACAACGCCACAGTCCGTGAGAACAGGTCCATGAAATATGCAGGCCAGTGTGGAAAAGGAAACATAGACAGTGTTAACTCCGCGATCTGGCGAACTACTCGTTTATTTGAAAACCGTCTTTAAAGGGAGGGGAGGGGGGATGCTGTTTTGGGCGGTTACACCATGGCTGAAGACAACCACCTTTTTCCCACCTCCCTCCTTCCCCACACCCCCAACACCGCATCTCTTTAACAGCAGGTTGATTTACGCTTGTAGTGTAGTTGGCATCTCTTTAACAGCAGGTTGATTTACGCTTGTAGTGTAGTTGGCATCTCTTTAACAGCAGGTTGATTTACGCTTGTAGTGTAGTTGGCATCTCTTTAACAGCAGGTTGATTTACGCTTGTAGTGTAGTTGGCATCTCTTTAACAGCAGGTTGATTTACGCTTGTAGTGTAGTTGGCATCTCTTAACTGCAGGTTGATTTACGCTTGTGGTGTAGCTCGCATCTCTTTAACAGCGGGTTGATTTACGCTTGTGGTGTAGCTGGTATCTCTTCAACAGCAGGTTGATTTACGCTTGTAGTGTAGTTGGTATCTCTTTAACAGCAGGTTGATTTACGCTTGTGGTGTAGCTCGCATCTCTTTAACAGCGGGTTGATTTACGCTTGTG
>CM031599.1:15041698-15054198 GCA_018398815.1 Conus ventricosus | reverse complement strand
AGACGCCATGAGATCCATGAAGGTTGTATGTGATGTAGTTTAACCGGTTCAGTCTGTTTGCGTTTAATGCATTATTTTAACCCAGCGATCCATGAAGGTTGTATGTAATGTATCATTTTAATTATGTGGTTGTTTCTAGTGTATCATTTGGACCATGCGAGTTGTCAACACTGTCAGCACACGTAACTATTATTTGATCATGCAAGAGGTAAAGATTTTTCGAGCTTTTAACATTGTCAGTACATCGAACTTATTGATCGTGCGGTCCATCAAGGTTGTATGTGATGTATTATTTTATTCATGCGGTCCTTCAGGTGTGTTCCTGGTGTGTTATTGAGACCGTGCGAGTTGTCAACACTGTCAGTAACCGTGCAAGTTGTGAAGACTGGTCGAGTTTTTTTAACATTGTCAGTTCATTGAAGTTATTACTCGTCCGGCCCATCAAGGCTGTATGTGAGGTGTTATCTGTACCTGCAAGCGTTTATCTTTGTCAGAACCATCTTAACGTATCAACCATGTTGTCCATCAAGTCTGTATGATGTATTATTTCAACCCGACGGTCCGTCGATGCTGCACATGATGTAGATCTTTAACCAAACGATCCGTTATGAATGTATGTGATATATCGTTAGAAACATAATTATGATCTTTAAGGTTGTACGAGATGGAGTATTTTAGGCATGTAGTCCATCGAGGTTGTATGTGCTGTGTTATTTGAACCACACTCTCCTTCAAGTTTGTACGTGACGTATCAGTTGAACCATATTCTCCATCAGAATTGTACGTGATGCCTTAATCGTGCGGTTTATGGTTTCTGTGCGTGATGTCTTATTTCATCGTGGGTTCCATCAGGATGCACGTGATGTGTTGATTTAACCATGGGCTTCGTTAGCTTTGTACGTGATGTATTATTTGAACCGCACAACCAGTCAAGGTTGTATGCGATGTATCCTTTCTGCGCAAGGAACTCTCGGTATCGTCGATGATACATCATTACGACTTTTGTATCGTCGATGATACATCATTACGACTTTTGTATCGTCGATGATACATCATTACGACTTTTGTATCGTCGATGATACATCATTACGACTTTTGTATCGTCGATGATACATCATTACGACTTTTGTATCGTCGATGATACATCATTACGACTTTTGTATCGTTGATGATACATCATTACGACTTTTGTTGTTCAGCAAGGTTGTGACTTGCGCATTGTGTGGAAAAGACTAGATGTCAAGGCTGTAGATGTTGTGTGGAAAAGACTAGATGTTAAGGCTGTAGATGTTGTGTGGAAAAGACTAGATGTCAAGGCTGTAGATGTTGTGTGGAAAAGACTAGATGTCAAGGCTGTAGATGTTGTGTGGAAAAGACTAGATGTCAAGGCTGTAGATGTTGTGTGGAAAAGACTAGATGTCAACGCTGTAGATGTTGTGTGGAAAAGACTAGATGTCAAGGCTGTAGATGTTGTGTGGAAAAGACTAGATGTCAAGGCTGTAGATGTTGCGTGGAAAAGACTAGATGTCAACGCTGTAGATGTTGTGTGGAAAAGACTAGATGTCAAGGCTGTAGATGTTGTGTGGAAAAGACTAGATGTCAAGGCTGTAGATGTTGTGTGGAAAAGACTAGATGTCAAGGCTGTAGATGTTGTGTGGAAAAGACTAGATGTCAAGGCTGTAGATGTTGTGTGGAAAAGACTAGATGTCAAGGCTATAGATGTTGTGTGGAAAAGACTAGATGTCAAGGCTGTAGATGTTGTGTGGAAAAGACTAGATGTCAAGGCTGTAGATGTTGTGTGGAAAAGACTAGATGTCAAGGCTGCAGATGTTGTGTGGAAAAGACTAGATGTCAAGGCTGCAGATGTTGTGTGGAAAAGACTAGATGTCAAGGCTGTAGATGTTGTGTGGAAAAGACTAGATGTCAAGGCTGCAGATGTTGTGTGGAAAAGACTAGATGTCAAGGCTGTAGATGTTGTGTGGAAAAGACTAGATGTCAAGGCTGTAGATGTTGTGTGGAAAAGACTAGATGTCAAGGCTGCAGATGTTGTGTGGAAAAGACTAGATGTCAAGGCTGCAGATGTTGTGTGGAAAAGACTAGATGTCAAGGCTGCAGATGTTGTGTGGAAAAGACTAGATGTCAAGGCTGCAGATGTTGTGTGGAAAAGACTAGATGTCAAGGCTGCAGATGTTGTGTGGAAAAGACTAGATGTCAAGGCTGCAGATGTTGTGTGGAAAAGACTAGATGTCAAGGCTGCAGATGTTGTGTGGAAAAGACTAGATGTCAAGGCTGCAGATGTTGTGTGGAAAAGACTAGATGTCAAGGCTGTAGATGTTGTGTGGAAAAGGCTAGATGTCAAGGCTGTAGATGTTGTGTGGAAAAGACTAGATGTCAAGGCTGTGGATGTTGTGTGGAAAAGACTAGATGTCAAGGCTGTAGATGTTGTGTGGAAAAGACTAGATGTCAAGGCTGTAGATGTTGTGTGGAAAAGACTAGATGTCAAGGCTGTAGATGTTGTGTGGAAAAGACTAGATGTCAAGGCTGTAGATGTTGTGTGGAAAAGACTAGATGTCAAGGCTGTAGATGTTGAATGAATTTATCAGCAATCCTCGATGTTATACATTTATATACAAGAGAGAGAGAAAGACAGAAGGGGGGGGGGGGGGGTGATGATGAGGAGAATGTCTTATTTTGATCATATGAGTCAAGTTTTCAGGTGGTGAATTACTATCAGGTCAGGGTTAATATCTTGGATGAAGGTTAAATGTCAGGGTTAAAATCTTTGATGAGGGTTTAAGAATAAGCATAGCTTTTTCTTCATTCATGCAATCATAAAAACAGAAGAAATGAAATACAAATAAAATGAATCAAAAACGCGAAGAGGAGCAAAGCGGGCAATTGTTCTAAAAGATCCTCATTATAGCACAACATGTACATAGTTCTTGAATCTGCGTGTAGTAATGAGAACATGAACAATACACCAGTTACAAATACACCCAGGACAGGGAGATGAAGGGAGAGACAGATCAGCAATGACTGGCAGAGACAAATGTCTACAGAGGCAACAAGCAGACAAGAGAGAAAGGGGGTGGGTAGTATCATTGTCATGGAAGTGGCCATTGCCTTTTTTTTTTTTTTTATTAAACGTTTCTGTTAAATTCTTTTTATTCCTTTGTATAACTTTGACCCAATGATCTGAGTATGTATGTAATGTACCACGGTGACAAAATGGAGGTGAAGTGTTTTTGCCGTACGAGTTACCCACCTTGTCAGTCATGCGTTATTTTGAACTTACGGATATGCTGTTACAGACGATCCCTTACTTTTAAACGGTAAACGGTATTGTGGGTGAATTATGATCATAATGAGACTAACTATGGGAAAAGAAATGGACCACTGGAGCGCCTCCGCCATACAGCAGCCTTCGCCAATACCTCCAGGGTTCCTGCCTGAGTGAACGAAGAAGAAGACCATCCTGTAGTACTGTTGATCTCAAATGATCACCACCCATCAGCCATTGACAACCCCCCCCCCCCCCCCCCCCCCCCCACCTCCCTCAACCGGCATCATGATACTAATGCCACCACATTATTTCACCTATGGTATTGATCAGCATCCCACAGTACCTTTAATCTCAGTTATGACAATGATCATCATCTTTCAGTCAATGACCATTTCCTTTATAGAGGCATTATTGTACCAATGCTACTGCATTATTCCAGTTACAACAATGGTTATCATCCTGTAGCACTGTTGTTATCAAATGATCATCACCCACCAGGGTTTTTTTTTTATGTATGTGTATATATGTGTGTGAGGATGTATGTGTGTGAATGTGTGTGTGTGTGTGTGTGTGTGTGTGTGTGTGTGCGTGCGTGCGTGCGTGCGTGCGTGCGTGCGTGCGTGCGTGCGTGTGTGTGTGTGTGTGTGTGTGTGTGTGTGTGCGTGCGCGCGCGCGTGTGTGTGTGTGATGTTATTGGCTTGTCAACACTTTTCCCATTGATCATTTCCATTCATTTCCTGTCCAACCAGTATTATTATACTATTATCCTAATACCAACACTATTTCACTTCCCACAGTTCTCATTATGATCGTAATTCACCCACAAGACCGTTTACACGCGTCCACCCCCTTCCCCTTTTGTGTGTGTGTGTGTGTGCGTTTTTTTTGTTGTTGGTGGTGGTGGTTTTTTTGTTTTTAAACATGATACCCCGTTTCTCGTTGGTCATTTCTATCTCTTCTCAACCAACACGATCGCATTAATGCCAACACATTATTTCACCTGCTACAATGAACACCATCCCACAGTATTGTTTACTTTTTCAACAACACTATTTGCATGAATTTCCCACACCGCCCCCCACCCTACCCCACACATACGTATGTAATCTATGTGTGGGTGGAGAGATATGAGCTCTCTCCCTCTGTCTGTCTCTCTCTCTCTCTCTCTCTCTCTCTCTCTCTCTCTCTCTCTCTCTCTCTCTCTCTCTCTCTCCCTCCCTCCCTCCCTCCCTCCCTCCTCCCCATTGCCCTCCCCCCCCCAACAATACCTTATCACCCATTGATCATTTCCATTCCCTCCCAATCATTATTAGCATTAACCACACACCCCACATACAACGACCTACGCATGAATACTATCATCACAATCACCACCCATTAAAGTCATTATTTTATTTATTATTATCATTTTTTTCCCATTAAGCATTATTGTCAATCCACCATAATCACTACCGTCACTAATATACCATACCATTCTACAAAACAAGCTACAAACCCCATTGTTTCAGCCCCCCCCCCCCCCCCCTCCGCCTTCACTATTTCCTCTCCCATGATCCCCTCCTGGGTAGCCTCGTTTCCGTCCGGCGGCCATTTTGATCGTGCGCGAATAATTATGAGAAAATAAGTGGTTTCTTGTTCTTCGTTTCTACTGTCCCAAATGTTATTTGTTTTTTTTTGTCAGTTGGCGGTAACTAACCCCTCTCTGTCTAAATTTTGCTTCATTTTCCGCCCTCAGTCACTCCGTTTTGAAACTCCTCTTTTTAGAAAAAAAATCGGGGTGGGGGGGGGGGGGGGGGGGGGGGGAATCAAATGAAATGACTGTCGCCCTCAACACGACGACTTAAGTGTTATCCGCGTCACGGTCAGCGTAAAGCGCCTACAGCTTGGTCTCTGACCGAGGATAGACGTATATAAGTAGTCTTAATGATAGCAATAATAATGATGATAATCAATAATAATGATGATAATAATATTTTAGTTTCCACGTCAAAAGCTGCTGTACGTGTTTTGTTATGTCATCAATCTGTTGTGTTGGTTGGTTGGTTGGTTTTTCCATTTTTAGGTCAGAATTTGTGGTCTACAGGGTTACTGCCCTGGAAGGGTGTGTGTGTATGTTGTGTGTGTGTGTGTGTGTGTGTGTGTGTGTTGTGTTGTGTGTGGAGTGTATGCGTGTGTGTGTGTGTGTGTGTGTGTGTGTTGTGTGTGTGTGTGTGTGTGGTGTGTTGTGTGTGGAGTGTATGCGTGTGTGTGTGTGTGTGTGTGTGTGTGTGGTGTGTGTGTGTGTGTGGTGTGGTGTGTGTGTGTGTGTGTGTGTGTGTGTGTTGGTTTGCTTGTTTTTTTTGTTTGTTTGTTTGTTTTTGTGTGTATTGTTTTTTAGGGGGAGGGGGGGGGATCGGTGGGCTGTATGTAACATCACCGAAGAAGGCGGACGACCGACGACCAGTGACCTTTGACCATGAAGCAGGCTACTCTCTCTCTCCGCTTGTTGATGACTGTGTACCTGTGTGTGTGGTTGGTTGGTTGTAGGGGCCTGACTTTCTAGACACGCTGCTCAAATACCAGAGCCGGCGACTGGAGGACCAGCGCTGCAACATGCCCCTGCCTCTCTCCAAGGTGCCTCCCCCTCCCCTCCCCCCTCACTGTGCACCCCCTCCTCCCCTCCTCTCCCCTGCCTACCTGCTGTCTCTCCCTCCCCCCCCCCCCCCCTCCCCCCGTCTGACGCCCTCACACCCTCCCCACCACCCCTTGTTGTGTCTCTTCTTCTTGCATGGTAGTTATGGCGTTGGTGGTTGTAGAATTGTCGTGTAAATGTGTGTATATATATATATATATATATATATATTTTTTTTTTTTTTTTGGGGGGGAGGGTTGTGGTGGTAAGCAGGTAGGGTGGGGGTGGAGGTGGTTGTAGGGGTTGGGGGCGTTTTCCCGGCCACTCCTGTGTTGGTTTGAGTACGGGGTTTGCATGCGGGGAAAGAGTATCGTGTATGGCTGTTTGGTGTTTTTCCTCTTGCCCCCTACTCTGTGTGTGTGTGTGTGTGTGTGTGTGTGTGTGTCTGTGTGTGTGTGTGTGTGTGAGTGTGTGTGTATCTGTGTGTGTGTGTGTGTGTGTGTGTGTGTGTGTATCTGTGTGTGTGCGCCTGCGCGCATGTGTGTATATCTGTGTGTGTGTGTGTGTGTATGTATGTGTGTGTATCTGTGTGTGTGTGCGCCTGCGCGTATGTGTGTGTATCTGTGTGTGTGTGTGTGTGTGTGTGTGTGTGTGTGTGTGTGTGTGTGTGCGCGCGCGCGCGCATACTTGTATATTATGTATATTTGTGTGAACGCACCCGTTTGCGTTATAACCATTTTTCTTTTATTATTGCTTGCTTTTTTGTAATTGTATCTGTTTGGGGTTTGAGATTTTTCGCTTTTTTTTCTCTAAAGGGTGTTGCTGGAATATTCACGTTTTCCTCTCATGTCATGTGTTAAAGTGTCAGGGGTCGAGGCTAGCTGTAGACACGTTTGTTGTCAATAGTCTGTCATATTGAATAAGAATGTGATGAGAAACAAACAAAAAAATCTGGTTAATAATATTACGGGATGTTTATCGCAATTGTTAAGGAGGCAGTGGCAGAGGAGAGGAAGAGGGGGGGGAGGGGGGGGGGGGAGGGGGGGGGGGGGGGGGGGAAGGGGTGGTGGGGGGAAGGGGGGGGGGGTCTTAGACTTCTAGACTGCCATAGCTTTTCTTTTTTTTTGACTGCGGAGGTCCTGTACTTGCAGGAGGAAAGGGGTTTTTACCTTGGTGTCTTAAGGTGAAGTTGTTGGGTTTTTTTTTAATTTTCTTTTTCCCGGCAGTTTAGATTTTCAGGCAGATTTGAGTTAGCGCTGTGATGTAGGTTCTCTCTCTCTCTCTCTCTCTCTCTCTCTCTCCTCTCTCTCTCTCTCTCTCTCTCTCTCTCTCTCCTCTCTCTCTCCCACTCTCTCTCTCTCTCTCTCTCTCTCTCTCTCTCTGTCTCTCTCTCTCTCTCTCTCTCTCTCTCTGTGTAAATGTAAGATCCCTAAGAAAATGAAGAGGATCTCGTGCCCCCCCCCCCCCCCCCCCCCCCCCCACACCACACACACACACTTCTTTCCTGTCTAACCTCTTCGTGGTTCCAGGCATTGTGATGTCATTTTGGGGGGTTACCTGTAATTGTGATTTATTGGTCGTCGTCGTCGTTAGTAGCAGTAGTAGTAGTAGTATTGTCTTTGTTGTTGTTAGATTTTTGCATTTGCAAATGTTTGTGCTCTAAAAGCTAGCATTCTTATGATGTTTGAGCATTTTGTGATGTGAATATTGTAAAACTACATGCAGGCTGAACCGTCCTTTTTTGAAATTTTTTTTGTAGTACTATGTAATATACAGGAAGTTGTTCTTTTGGTGGATATTGTACATGGCATAGCTTGGATGATCTGATCACGTGCATAATTATTATTATACATGCATACATACATACATGCATACATACGCGCGCCTGCGCGCGCGCACACAACACACACACACACACACACACACACACACACACACACACACACACACACACACACACACACACACACATGCACACACCGATGTGCGTGCGTGCAGGAGCGAATGCGCGAGCGCAAAGTGCGCATGTGTGTGGTTGATGATAGTGGATATCGAACTGTGTGTGTGTGTGTGTGTGTGTGTGTGTGTGTGTGTGTGTGTGTGTGTGTGTGTGTGTGTGTGTGTGTTGTTAATGATGATGATGATTGAATTGGATATGGAACTGTGAGAGTACTACGGACAAAATTACTGCCATCGTGTCCGCAGTCAAGGTCACGTTGGCGGACGATGCAGTCGTCCAAGAGAAAGGTTTGGCAGCTGAATGACTGCAGGCAGGAAATAGAACAGGACAGCAACAGCTGGGTTGCCGTTGAATGACTGCAGGCAGGAAATAGAACAGGACAGCAACAGCTGGGTTGCCGTTGAATGACTGCAGGCAGGAAATAGAACAGGACAGCAACAGTTGGGTTGCCGTTGAATGACTGCAGGCAGGAAATAGAACAGGACAGCAACAGCTGGGTTGCCGTTGAATGACTTGAATGACTGCAGGCAGGAAATAGAACAGGACAGCAACAGCTGGGTTGCCGTTGAATGACTGCAGGCAGGAAATAGAACAGGACAGCAACAGCTGGGTTGCCGTTGAATGACTGCAGGCAGGAAATAGAACAGGACAGCAACAGCTGGGTTGCCGTTGAATGACTGCAGGCAGGAAATAGAACAGGACAGCAACAGTTGGGTTGCAGCTGAATGACTGCATTCAGGAAATAGAACAGGACAGCAACAGTTGAGTTGCCGTTGAATGACTGCAGGCAGGAAATAGAACAGGACAGCAGCAGTTGGGTTGCAGCTGAATGACTGCAGGCAGGAAATAGAGCAGGACAGCAACAGCTGAGTTGCCGTTGAATGACTGCAGGCAGGAAATAGAACAGGAGGGCAACAGTTGGGTTGCAGCTCAATGACTGCAGGCAGGAAATAGAACAGGACAGCAACAGCTGAGTTGCCGTTGAATGACTGCAGGCAGGAAATAGAACAGGACAGCAACAGCTGAGTTGCCGTTGAATGACTGCAGGCAGGAAATAGAACAGGAGGGCAACAGCTGAGTTGCCGTTGAATGACTGCAGGCAGGAAATAGAACAGGAGGGCAACAGTTGGGTTGCCGCTGAATGACTGCAGGCAGGAAATAGAACAGGACAGCAACAGCTGAGTTGCCGTTGAATGACTGCAGGCAGGAAATAGAACAGGACAGCAACAGCTGAGTTGCCGTTGAATGACTGCAGGCGGGAAATAGAACAGGAGGGCAACAGTTGGGTTACCGCTGAATGACTGCAGGCAGGAAATAGAACAGGACAGCAACAGTTGGGTTGCAGCTGAATGACTGCAGGCAGGAAATAAAACAAGAGAACAACAGTTGGGTTGCTCCACCGCCAAACGAACGGAACAAACACGAACGTGTGACAGTACAGAAGGAACGCGTTTCGACCCTGAGATCTTGTCCAAGTCCAACAAACAATAGTGAGAATTTTGTTACAAATAGATCGACTGTTCTTAATGTCGTTCGTTGATTGATGTCTGCATACTCGGGTTTTGCTTTAAGATGTGTTCTGTTTCATTTGTCGTTAGTTTAGTAAACGACTTACCGCAAAGACGAGGTCATGTTTGCGCGACGCTTCCAGAAATTGTTGCTTGAATGTTCCGAGAATTGGGGTTGGTCATAAAACGTCACGATTCCCGAACGTTGTAGAAAGTTCCACGTAATTTGATTGATTTGAAGTTTTACTATGCGGTGATTCTTGAACTTTCGATAACATTCCATGTTCACGGATCGGCTGAACACCGCCATGCTTCAGTAACTTTCTACTTTGTTGCTGTAAATGATTGACGGGGTTCGAGAGTTCGAAAAAGGCGATGTGAGAGAGTGACCGAAGAGAGTGGACGGCACCCTGTGTATTTTTGGACCGTTCCCGGGGTGACATGAAGATTGCTTCGTGGATCATCTACTGGAAATGAGCAGTTTAAATCTGCTACCAGACTCTGCCTTTCTCCTGTCTGGATCGATGCAGCAAGAGATTGGAACACACTCTGGCCATTCTCTTCAGTGGCGATATACTGAAACACACTCTGGCCATTCTGTTCAGTGGCGATGTATTGGAACACACTCTGGCCATTCAGTGGCGATATATTGGAACACACTCTGGCCATTCTTTTCAGTGGCGATGTATTGGAACACACTCTGGCCATTCTTTTCAGTGGCGATGTATTGGAACACACTCTGACCATTCTTTTCAGTGGCGATGTATTGGAACACACTCTGGCCATTCTTTTCAGTGGCGATGTATTGGAACACACTCTGGCCATTCTTTTCAGTGGCGATGTATTGGAACACACTCTGGCCATTCTTTTCAGTGGCGATGCATTGGAACACACTCTGGCCATTCTCTTCAGTGACGATATATTGGAACACACTCTGGCCATTCTGTTCAGTGGCGATATATTGGAACACACTCTGGCCATTCTCTTCAGTGGCGATATATTGGAACACACTCTGGCCATTCTGTTCAGTGGCGATATATTGGAACACACTCTGGCCATTCTGTTCAGTGGCGATATATTGGAACACACTCTGGCCATTCAGTGGCGATATATTGGAACACACTCTGGCCATTCTCTTCAGTGGCGATATATTGGAACACACTCTGGCCATTCTGTTCAGTGGCGATATATTGGAACACACTCTGGCCATTCAGTGGCGACATATTGGAACACACTCTGGCCATTGTCTTCAGTGGCGATATATTTGAACACACTCTGGTCATTCTCTTCAGTGACGATATATTGGAACACACTCTGGCCATTGTCTTCAGTGGCGACATATTGGAACACACTCTGGCCATTCTGTTCAGTGGCGATATATTGGAACACACTCTGGCCATTCTGTTCAGTGGCGACATATTGGAACACACTCTGGCAATTCAGTGACAATATATTGGAACACACTCTGGCCATTCTGTTCAGTGGCGACATATTGGAACACACTCTGGCCATTCTGTTCAGTGGCGACATATTGGAACACACTCTGGCCATTCTGTTCAGTGGCGATATATTGGAACACACTCTGGCCATTCTGTTCAGTGGCGACATATTGGAACACACTCTGGCCATTCTGTTCAGTGGCGATATATTGGAACACACTCTGGCCATTCTCATCAGTGGCGATATATTGGAACACACTCTGGCCATTCTGTTCAGTGGCGATATATTGGAACACACTCTGGCCATTGTCTTCAGTGGCGATGTATTGGAACACACTCTGGCCATTCTCTTCAGTGACGATATATTCGAACACACTCTGGCCATTCTCATCAGTGGCGATATATTGGAACACACTCTGGCCATTCTGTTCAGTGGCGATATATTGGAACACACTCTGGCCATTCTCTTCAGTGGCGATGTATTGGAACACACTCTGGCCATTCAGTGGCGATATATTGGAACACACTTTGGCCATTCTGTTCAGTGGCGATATATTGGAACACACTCTGGCTATTCAGTGGCGATATATTGGAACACACTCTGGCCATTCTATTCATTGGCGATGTATTGGAACACACTCTGGCCATTCAGTGGCGATATATTGGAACACACTCTGGCCATTCTGTTTAGTGGCGATATATTGGAACACACTCTGGCCATTCTCTTCAGTGGTGATATATTGGAACACACTCTAGCCATTCAGTGGCGATATATTGGAACACACTCTGGCCATTCTGTTCAGTGGCGATGTATTGGAACACACTCTGGCCATTCAGTGACGATATATTGGAACACACTCTGGCCATTCTGTTCAGTGGCGATGTATTGGAACACACTCTGGCCATTCTGTTCAGTGGCGATGTATAGGAACACACTCTGGCCATTCAGTGGCGACATATTGGAACACACTCTGGCCATTGTCTTCAGTGGCGATATATTGGAACACACTCTGGCCATTGTCTTCAGTGGCGATATATTGGAACACACTCTGGCCATTCTGTTCAGTGGCGACATATTGGAACACACTCTGGCCATTCAGTGGCGATGTATTGGAACACACTCTGCGATCTGGCCATTCTCTTCAGCTGCGATCTATGTCTGCTGAAATGTCAGGGAACAGGAGTTGATGCTTTGTTTAAACAGAAACAAAGAAAAAGAGCGTTTTTCTTTTCTTTCTTTGTTTTGTTTTGTTTTGAACCTTTAATTCTGCGTAGCCTGTCGAAGTCTTCAGAACTGGAACGAAGTGCCTCTGTACTGTCATCCGTCCGTTCCGTGCGTCGGTCAGTGTGGTGACTGATCTTTCGTGCTTTATTTCACGTAGTGAGCCAAGTCAGTGTTGGCGTGTCAGCAGATGTTACGGGATTTGGATCCTGTTTTGTGTGGGACTTTTGAAACATTTGTATTGATGTTGTTGCTTTGTTGTTATTGCTGTATATATGCTAGCACCAAGTGTGTGCTGATTTTTCTGCCGCTGCTTTTGTGTTGAGACAGTATAGAGCAGTACAATGTCATGTCTTGATTACATCATTCTGTTTGATGATTGCTTTTTTTTTTTTGTCACATCATGTTGAAAAGATCACATAGTTCAATGATTTTTACGGAATGAATTTATATGGATTTAATCTCTGTAACAAGTGT
>CM031599.1:15023988-15036598 GCA_018398815.1 Conus ventricosus | reverse complement strand
AATCCCACCACTCACACCACTGATGCGGAAGCAGGAAACGGACGGCCTTCTGGCTGCAACAGACGGCGCAGTTTTCCTTCAATACATGCCACAGCTGACCATTGAGCCTGTTCGGGGACCACCATCTGCAACCCTTTTTCAGCAACAACAACAACAACAACAAAATCAAACAAACAAAAACACATGTAGCTATTTTTTTCCCGCTGAAAAAAAAAGGTTACAATAACACATGGAAATCTCGTATTCTTATGAATCTGGTTTTAGATTCTCTCTACTTTTTTTTTTTTTTTTGAAGGTTTATGGTCGATCGGCAATCTCAAGTTCATGGTGGAACCGCGCTAACTGACATTCAGAAGCAGGAGTTTTTGGTTTACCACAGGGGAACGTCCCTTCTCCCGTTATCTTCAGCATTGAAGTTAATGAAATTTCTAGTCAGCTCACTAAAACAGGATTCTGAGTCCTCTGTGTTTTCTGACGACGTTGCACGTTTGCGCATTTGGAGCCACCTGTGTTTGCGTCGACGTCATGAAAAGCGCTGAAGAAAATGGTTTTACTTTTTCAGCTACAGAAACACGGTGTGTCCACTTTTCACAACTTTCGACAATTAGTATGCTGACCCTGGAATTCGTCTCTATCAACCCACCGTACCAGCTGCGGAAAAACGCCACATTTTTGTACTCTCAGTTCTTATAGAACAGGGAGTACTTTATTTAGAATGGGAACGAAGAAATGCTCTGTGCTGTGTGTGTGTGTGTGTGTGTGTGTGTGTGTGTGTGTGTGTGTGTGTGTGTGTGTGTCTGTCTGTCTGTCTGTCTGTCTGTCTGTCCGTTCGTGGTCAAAATGTGTTCCACTCGCTCCAGACATAACTACTGGGCCGGTCTTTATGAAAAGTTGTAGGTATGTTCATTTTGAGTCACGGATGATGCCCGATGTTTTAGTTTACCGTTGTAGCCGTTACTAGCGGCTGTAACGGCCTGCAGCGGTTTTTCTTCTTTCTGGAATATCTCAGAAAGTACTCGGCCGATCTTCTGAAAATTTGTAGATATGTTCATTATGGGTCACGAATAATGCCCGATGTTTTAATTTACCGTTATAGCCGTTACTAACGGCTGAAACGGCCTGTAACGGTTTTTCTTCTTCATGGAATATCTCAGGAAGCACTTGGCCGATCTTTCTGAAAATTTGTAGGTATGTTCATTGTCGGTCACGGATGATGCCCGATGTTTTAGTTTACCGTTATAGCCGTTACTAAAGGCTGTAACGACCCTTAACGGTTTTTCTTTTTTATGGAATATCTCAAAGTACGTGGCCGATATTTCTAAAAATTTGTAGGTATGTTCATTATGGGTCACGGATGATGCCCGACGTTTTAGTTAACCGTTATAGCCGTTACTAACGGCTATAACAGCCCATAACAGTTTTTCTTCTTTATGGAATATCTCAGAAAGTACTTGGTTGATCTTTCTGAAAATGTGTATGTTCATTCTGGGTCCCGGATGATGCCCGATGTTGTAGTTTACCGTTATAGCCGTTACTAACGGCTATAACGGCCCATAATGGTTCTTTTTATGGAAAATCTCAGAAAGTACTTGGCCGATCTTTCTGAAAATTTGTAAGTATGTTCATTATAGGTCACAGATGGTGGCCGATGTTTACCAGAAAAGCCATTGCTAACGGCTACACCAGCCCAAGACGGTTTTTCCTCTTTATGGAACAATCTTACGCGTATTCAGGATAAACTGGGAGTACGTTTATATGCTTTGCATCTTGTTACTCTTTCTCCACCACCTGTGCCTTCTAGACTTCCCATCCCCGCCTGAGTATAAATATTGTGTTGTCCATTTTCATATACCGTACTTTGGGTTTTAAGGTAATAGAGTTCTTGTCTTCTCCAAACTGTAAACACTTGTTCATTAGTGGCAATGCTACCTACCTTGCTCTTCTTCACGAATTGCATCTATTTGTTTCTCCTCCTTTTTTTTTTGCAGGTGTGCATGACCGCGCGCCATGATGTGCCCCAGTTTGGCCCCTCTCTGGACATCAGTGTATTCAACAAGGTGAGAGACAACGGCAACGGTCTGTTCTTTGTTTGGAAAGCAAACTTCCAAAGCATCCGCATGGAGGTGGTGGGTGACATTAACTAAGAAAGAGGGGTTAGTATGTAACGCAACGGTCTGGGAAGGGAGAGAATCCGGGTTCCTGTGGTTCGAATCCGACACAGAGTAGGCTTTCTATTGTCCTTTTCCCACAACATAAATGGTGACCTGAGTGCCAGTTCTTATGAAACAGTGAGTCACTGCCATGCAGTAAAGCGCACATGAAAGAACCCCGAGCTATAAGAGGGTTGTCCGTAGCACATTTCTGTGGGGAAAACCCACTTCAGTAGATGGACAGAAACATATGCAGTTTGTGTGTGTGTGTGTGTGTGTGTGTGTGTGTGTGTGTGTGTGTGTGTGTGTGTGTGTGTTTGCTTGCTGTTTGTTTTGTCAGTGGTACCTTAACATGGCGATGCACTCCTCCCGGGGTTTGGGTGTGGGGATTAGAGCAGGGGGAGGTGGGGGGGGGGGGGGTAAGTCGTAGTGGTCAGCCTGAATTTCATACAGAGAATTCTGTTCACGATACGATTGTGCGATTGAATCCTATTTTTGAAAAAGAAGCGAGTTCGCTTAAAGGTTCGGGTTTAGATTCACACAGATTAGCAGTACCGGTATGGAGCCAGTTAGAAGAACCATGAATCAGACCAGGCACTGGTCGTTGAGCATCTTCGGTATGACGTAACATTAGTGCAGGGACTGCGGGGTTGGGTGGCCTGTAGGCGGTCTGCTATTGACGATTGATGCCGTGACAGTGAGAATGGTGGACGTGGACAAAGGGGGGGGGGGGGGTGACAATGATAATGACACGTCTGAAAGGTTTGTGGGCGACAGTCGCTGCCGCTTCTACTACTGCTTCCACGACTGCAGCTGCATTGCTGTTACTGTTGTTGCTGCTTCTACTTCTTGCCATTCATTATCACTACTATTGCTGCTATGTCTGCAGTTGTTGCTTAGCTATTTTTGCGACCACTGCTTTTCGTGATACTACTGCAGCTGCAGCCAGTATTGGTGCTATTGCTGCTGCTGAATTGATTCTGCCTCCTTTGCCGTTGTCACTGCTTCTGCGAGTCAGCTTGCAGTTGCTGCTGCTGCTACTACTGCCGTGACTGGTGATACTGTTGCTATGACTGTTACAACTGCTACCAGTGATACTACGACTATTATTGTTGCTACCACTATTACTAACTCCATCACCACCACTATGACAACTATTGCTAACACCACCACATCACCACCACTACTTCTACTGTTACTATTATAACCACTTCTTCGCGGCTGCTGCTGCTGCTGCTACTATTACTACTACTATTGCTGCTGCTGCTACTACTACCACTGCTGCTGCTGCTACTACTACTAGTACTACTGCTACTACTACTACTGTTATTATTACTACTACTGCTGCTGCTGCTGCTGCTACTACTACTAGTACTACTGCTACTACTACTACTGTTATTATTACTACTACTGCTGCTGCTGCTGCTGCTACTACTACTACTACTACTACTACTACTACTACTACTACTGCTTCTGCTGCTGCTGCTGCTGCTGCTGCTATGACGACGACTAATACTAGTACCACTACTACATAATCCTCTGTGTTGTCAGGGTCCAGAGTTCCGGGACTTTGTGCTGACCAAACTCATCAATGCTGAACTTGCCTGCTATAAAGCCAACCAGTTTGCCAAACTTGGGGTACGTAAGACTTCGTCTGTCTGTCTGTCTGTCTGTCTGTCTGTCTCTCTCTCTCTCTCTCCCCTCTCTCTCTCTCTCTCTCTCTCTCTCTCTCTGTGTGTGTGTCTCTCTCTCTCTCTCTCTCTCTCTCTCTCTCTCTCTCTCTCTCTCTCCAGTATTCTGTCTGTATTGTCTATACGAGTGGCTGAGGTTTCTCACTGTGCCTCTCTTTTTCTTGATCAGCGTCTGTGCCTGTGCCTGTTTTTCCCATTCTCATGCACACGATTGTATTTGTTCTTGTCCTGTATACATGTTTAACTGCTTTCTCTCTCTCTCACTCACTCTCTCTCTCTCTCTCTCTCTCCTCTCTCTCTCTCTCTCTCTCTCTCTCTCTCTCTCTCTCGTGTAAGTGCAACCAACGTGAACACGTGTATACGTTTTACATAGTTATCGCGTGTATAAAACTGATAATTGTGATCTTGATTTTCACGTTGTTATTTACATTTCATATAGTTTACGCCTTTCAGATGGGCTATGGCCTTTTTGACTAAATTATCATTCATTCTCTCTCTCTCTCTCTCTCTCTCTCTCTCTCTCTCTCTCTCTCTCTCTCTCTCTCTCTCTCTCTCTCTCTCCTCCATCCTTCCCTCCCCCCTCTTTCTCTCGATCTCAATCTCTTTCTCCTCTCTCTCTCTCTCTCTCTCTCTCTCTCTCTCTCTCTCTCTCTCTCTCTCTCTCTCTCTCTCTTTCTCTCTCTCTCTCTCACACACACATATTGTTTTACGTCTCTCCACAACATCTGATATTAGACTGAAAAAAAAAGAAAACCTAAACATCACGATTCTGGTGTGTCAGTGCTCTATTCTGAATATTGCGTACATGTTCAAAGCATTGATCCTAATGTATGTTATCCAGCCCCTAGATAGCTGCAGGTGCGGTTTCAGCAGTCTGCAGAGACTTGGAGAGAGGCACAACTTTCCTGACTCCTTCGAAGCATTCACGTTTATGCATCCATACATTCACTCATTCGTTCCTTCATTCATCCAGTCATTTACTTCAACATTCATGAAACCAGCCATTCATTTATTTGTTTAGTTTTTTTTTTCAACCTTGAGAGAACACAGACCATCACAGCAACCTTGAAAAGTTTGTTGAAATATGTTTTTATTCGTTCACTTTCTTCTGTTCCCGTTTCACTCTCCTACTCACCCCCCACCCCCCACCCCCAACTAAACCAGGAAAGAACATGGAATCTCTGTCTTTGGAGAGCCCTCCACAACGACCTAGACCTCGAAGAAAGAGGATTCAGTTTATCTATATCTTCATCCACGTATTCATTCACTCATTCGTCCACCGATTCCTGTCATTCACCAAAAACAAAACCAGGAAAGAATATGGGACCTCTCTCTTGCAAAGCCACCACAACGACCTTGACCTTGAAAGAGGAGGATACAGTTGATCTATCTATTCAACCATGTATTCATTCATTCATTCATCCACTCATTCCTACTTTTCACCCAACAAACCAAACCAGGAAAGAACATGGCACCTCTCTCTTGTATGCGTACCACGACGACTTTGAAGAAAGAGGACTCGGTTTATCTATTTATTCATCCATGTATTTATTCATGCATTCGTCCACTCATTTCCATCCCCCCCCCCCCCCACCCCCACGCCCAACAAACCAAACCAGGGGAGAACAAGGGACCTCTCTCTTGTATACCAAGCACAACGACCTTTAAGAAAGAGGATTCAGCTGAACTATTTATTCATCCATGTACCCATTCACTCATTCATCCACTGATTCCTGCACACACACACACACACACACACACACACACACACACACACACACACACACACACACACACACACACCCCTCTCCCCAACAACCCAAAGCAGAAAAGAACGCGGGGCCCTCTCTTTCCAAGCCCACCACAATGACCTTGACCTTGAAGGAAGAGGATTCAGCGTATCTGTTGATTCATCTGCTCAATCCATGGCCCAGGAAAGGACGCGGGCCTCTCTGCTGGACGTGCTGTACAGCGACCTGGAGAAGCGCAACGCGGAGTTCCTGGCTCCCCCGTCCACCCTCAACAGCAGCCGGTCGACGGAGGGCTCCTCCAGACTCTTCGGCTCCGTCAAACGCGCCTTCGGCAGCAAAGGGCCCCGCAGCAGCCAGACCTCCTTGGATTCTGGCACCGGGAGCAGCGGGCGTCGGCCCAACAGCTCGTCCACGGCGGCGTTGCCATCGCTCGGGGAGGACGAGAGTAACAGCACCTCTGGGGTGAGTTGGGTTTGGGGTCTGTGGCTGGGGATGTGTATGAGGTTAAAGAGTTGGTTTTTCTTTTTTTAGAAAGAGAGTTTGTCAGTTACCGCCAATGACGTTGACAAACAAAGCACATGACAAGACACGATGCATTTCAACCTCTTGGGTCTTCTTCAGGCGAAAAAATAAAATCACATTTAACATTTAGGACAGTACAAACAAAGAACGAAAAATGACTCATCTGTTGTTGTCCATGTGGTGGGGAGAATAGCCGCTAGGCGGAAAATGTCATTTTTCGTTCTTTGTTTGTACTGTCCTAAATGTTAAATGTGATTTATTTTTCGCCTGAAGAAGACCAAAGTGGTTGAAATGCATCGTGTCTTGTCCTGTGCTTTGTTTGTCAATGTCCTTGGCGGCAACTAACAAACTCTCTTTCTAAATTTTGCTTCGTTCGCCGCCATCAGTCACTCCATTTTGAAACTTTTCTTTTTTTGTTTCCATTTACCACAGGCCATAGTTTCTGTTCACGCTCAGACGTCGAGTGCTGTGCCTTCCTGTGCCCCCCTCACTTGGCGATGTGTTCTTTGTTGTTGTTTTGTTTTGTTTTTCCGTGTCGATGTCCATGGTGAGTTCGTGTCAAGGCTCGCGCTGTCGGCAAGCTCTTGGGGGACTTGGAAGCAAAGGAATCCCTTACCCGCGGTTCAAATCTTGTTTGGTGTTAGGGTTTTCCTTCCCCTTCGCGCTAGACCTTAAATGATGGTTTCGTAATTAAGTGCTTTTTTTCGGTTGAGGCACAGCACGTAAAAGAACATAGAGCAAAGCAGGGAATTGTTCGTAGTAAAATGTATGTAGATTATCTACTTTCAGATGAAAATGAAATATACGCTGACGGAAAAAAGATAAGGTGGCGCTGTACCATGGCGACAGGCTCTTTTTCGGTGGAGAGTGGCTGGAATTTGACTCGGAGACATCTGTTGTGTCGAAGAACTATACACCATTGTGTAGTTCGTACTGTGCGTTTAGCTTTTAAGTTTTCATAATCATGTATAACACAGTTTCCATTACTGTATATTAAAAGGGTTTTATGTTTTCATGCAGATATACGTAACACAAGCTCTTATGTTTGAAGGCCTTATGTTTTCATCTTCGTGGAAGACATGTATATGTTTGAGTGTGCGCGTATGCGTGTGTGTGAGTCTGTGTGGACATGTGTGTGTGTGTGTGTGTGTGTGTGTGTGTGTGTGTGTGTGTGTGTGTGTGTGTGTGTGCGTGAGTGTGTGTGTGTGTTTGTGTGTGTGTGTGTGTGTGTCTGTCTGCCTGTGTGTGTGTGTGTGTGTGTCTGTATGTATGTGTGTCTGTCTGTCTGTCTGTCTGTGTGTCTGTATGTATGTGTGTCTGTCTGTCTGCATGGATCTATGTGTGTGTGTGTGTGTGTGTGTGTGTGTGTGTGTGTGTGTGTGTGTGTGCGTGCTCATGCATATATGTATGTGTTGTGTGGCAGGTTCGCAAATCCCCACAGCTTCCAGATCCACGACCCGTCAGTATGCCAACGTTCTGGAACCGCCCGCCACCCCTGCCTTGAATCACAGGTAACTGCTTGTGGGAGAAGGTGCTCTGTGTATCCCTGCCCTGAATCACAGGTAACTGCACGTGGGAGAAGGTGCTCTGTGTATCCCTGCCCTGAATCACAGGTAACTGCACGTGGGAGAAGGTGCTCTGTGTTCTCTATCAACAATCACGACGCAGGATACATGCCTGTACCAGGCGCGAAGCAAATCTGGTGACAGTTTCAGTTTCATCAAGGTGTCACTGCGTGCAGACTAATCCGAAAACGCTGCACATCATCTGCTTAAGTTTCGAGACCACACTGCGCACGATGATTTGAAGCTGATGGGTAAAGGAATTAATGAATGAGGTGAGAGAAGGTAAGAAGAGGGTCTCACAGCTACAACTCACGGCTGCATCGTTGTCTTCCTGGATAGTTCGGCCATTTTGCTTCGCTCAACCTGCCTTACCTTTGGTGACGGAACCGTCAGTGTATATAACAACATCTTCAGTTGAGCTGAGTTTTCAACCCGCTTTTGAATTTCTGTGTTGGTTTGTCTCTCCTTGTCACTCTTTGACAGCGTCTCCCAAGCTTTCTGGAGCGCTGGCACTTTGGTAGAGGTGTTTGAAGTGGTCTGAATACTTCACCCATTCCTTCGTTTCGTGGCGTTCTGATAACTGGCACACAAGCTGTACATTGTCTTCTGCCTGTCCCATCCATGATTTTCTATGTCCCAGATGAGTGCCTTTTGTTTCCTTGACTGCCGCATGTAGTTGCTTTTGGGGGTTTTCAAGTGCTCTGAAATATGCCTTCACCTGTTCCAGCTTGTGTCTGACCTGCATTGAAGGAAGGTCAGGCAGGTGTAGTTTCAGTCGGTGTGTCCTTCGTAGTTCCCACGATCAGTTTCATTGCTTCGTTTTGAATTCTTTCTGATTTAAGAAGATTGCTCTTGGACAGTGTTGTAAGCCCTGTTTCATAATCCATCACACTTAGTACCACTGTGTAAGACAGTCGCTAGAGATGGCGCTGTACAGTGCCAGACAGGCCCTTTTTGCATTTAAGGACAATATTCTCAATATGTTTAAAGGTCAGCATTCTGTCAAAGCCTATACCCAAACAGCGTTAGGTTGTCAGTTGATTCAATTTGTTTTCCATCGAAGGAAACTGGTGAGGGTACTTGGCCTGATGTCTTGATGTTGAGAGTGCAGATCAGTGTCTGGGCTTTTGTAGGGTTGATGGACGATCCAGTTTTTTGAAGAAAAAAAATACAGTGCTGAGGGTGACGAAAGACAACTTAAGAATGAGCAGAGATGAATATGACAAAACTGAAAATGACAGAAAATTTGATTGAGAATAAATGAGTTATATACCTTCTCCACTGGATGTTGATTTTTTTAAAAGATATTTTCTTCCCATTCATGTTGCGCCCAGTTTGAGGGGGTAAGTGATGTTCGTTCTTCGTTTTCATTGTCTTCAATGTTGTTTGTCCTGCCTGAAGAAGACCCAAGAGGTCGAAACGCGTCGTGTTTTGTGTTGTAATTTGTTTGTCAATTTGTTTGTCTCTTTCTTTCAGTGGAACAGTAATTTTCTTTCACGTCTGTTTACAGATCAGGTCAGACAGAGGCAGTCACAGTGACTTGCAGTGCCAGTGGGCCTACTAGTGATCTGTTGTGTTGTGTGATGTCTTTACAGACCTGGTCAGACAGAGACAGAGGGGGTGTGGGGGGTAGTAGCGGATCTACCTGTGATCTGTTGTGTTGTGTGATGTCTTTACAGACCTGGTCAGACAGAGACAGAGGGGGTGTGGGGGTAGCAGCGGACCTACCTGTGGTCTGTTGTGTTGTGTGATGTCCTCACAGACCTGGTCAGAGACGGGGGGGGGGGGGGGGGGGGTAGCAATGGACCTACCTGTGATCTGTTGTGTTGTGTGATGTCTTTACAGACCTGGTCAGACAGAGGCAGATGGGAGGGGGGGGGGGGGGGTAGCAATGGACCTACCTGTGATCTGTTGTGTTGTGTGATGTCTTTACAGACCTGGTCAGACAGAGACAGAGGGGGTGTGGCGGTAGCAGCGGACCTACCTGTGGTCTGTTGTGTTGTGTGATGTCCTCACAGACTGGTCAGAGACGGGGGGGGGGGGGGGGTAGCAATGGACCTACCTGTGATCTGTTGTGGTGTGTGATGTCTTTACAGACCTGGTCAGACAGAGGCAGATGGGGGGAGGGGGGGGGGGGTAGCAGTGGACCTACCTGTGATCTGTTGTGTTGTGTGGTGTCTTTACAGACCTGGTCAGACAGAGACAGAGGGGGAGGAGGGTAACAGTGGACCTACCTGTGATCTGTTGTGTTGTGTGATGTCTGTACAGACCTGGTCAGACACAGACAGAGGAGGGGGGGTAACAGTGGACCTACCTGTGATCTGTTGTGTTGTGTGATGTCTTTACAGACCTGGTCAGACAGAGACAGACGGGTGACAGTAATTTATCTACCTGTGATCTGTTGTGCTGTGTGATGTCTTTACAGACCTGGTCAGACAGAGACAGAGGGGGAGGAGGGTAACAGTGGACCTACCTGTGATCTGTTGTGTTGTGTGATGTCACAGATCTGGTCAGACAGATACGGGGGGGGGGGGGGCGGTGTAGCAATGGACCTACCTGTGATCTGTTGTGTTGTGTGATGTCTGTACAGACCTGGTCAGACACAGACAGAGGAGGGGGGGGGGGGGGGGGGTAACAGTGGACCTACCTGTGATCTGTTGTGTTGTGTGATGTCACAGACCTTGTCCGACAGAGACAGACGGGTGACAGTAATGTATCTACCTGTGATCTGTGTTGTGTGATGTCTTTACAGACCTGGTCAGACAGAGACAGAGGGGGAGGAGGGTAACAGTGGACCTACCTGTGATCTGTTGTGTTGTGTGATGTCACAGACCTGGTCAGACAGAGACAGACGGGTGACAGTAATGTATCTACCTGTGATCTGTTGTGTTGTGTGATGTCTTTACAGACCTGGTCAGACAGAGGCAGGGGGGGGGGGGGGGTAGCAATGGACCTACCTGTGATCTGCTGTGTTGTGTGATGTCTTTACAGACCTGGTCAGACAGAGGCAGGTCCAGGGGGCTGTGGCAGCAGCGGGCCTACCTGTGAAACGATCGTCAGAACACCTCCTGGCAGTCCTTGTTCCACGCCCAGTTCCTCCGGTTCTGCTCCGCAGTAAGTAGCACGACCTCGTGGGTGGGTTCCATTGAGTAGACACAGCTGGCTGCTGGTCCCCAAGCTGTTACCAACAAATGGCCTTATTTTAGAAAGCGTTTCCAGATTTGGGATCAAATTTGGTAGGGGAAGAAATCCATAATTCAGGATGATGTGAAATATTGCTGAAAAGAGCCAAAATAATGGGTGATGATGATTATGATGATGATGGTGGTGGTGGTGATGATGATGATGATGATGATCATGATGATGATGATGATGATGATGATGACGGCGACGATAATGATGGTGATGACGATGACGACGACGGTGATGATGATGATGATGATGATAATGATGACGATGATGACGACTATGATGATGACGACGATGATGATGACGATGACGACGACGATGTTGATGATGGTGGTGATGATGGCTGCGCGTTCAGGGTACGCCTCAAGCAGCTGCGCACTCGCAGTCGGAGGGCAGCTTCAGCAGCATGGAGGAACTGACGGGCAGCAGCTGCCCCAACTCCAGCAGTGGACACAGCTTCCAGCAGCCGTCCGTGCAACGCCACCACGACCCGCCCGTCTCCTTGGTAGGTGTCTGGTGTGTGTGTGAGTGCGTGCGTGCGTGTGAGTGCGTGTGTGCGTGCGTGCTGTGTGTGTGTGTGTGTGTTGTGTGGTGTGTGTGTGTGTGTGTGTGTGTGTGTGTGTGTGTGTGTGAGGGGGTGTGGTGTTGTGTTCTGTTCTGACGCACTGTGTGAGGGGGTGTGGTGCTGTGTTCTGTTCTGATGCAATCTGTGTGATGGGGTGTGGTGCTGTGTTCTGTTCTGATGCAATCTGTGTGTGTGTGTGAGGGGGGTGTGGTGCTGTGTTCTGTTCTGATGCACTGTGTGTGTGAGGGGGTGTGGTGCTGTGTTCTGTTCTGATGCACTGTGTGTGATGGGGTGTGGTGCTGTGTTCTGTTCTGATGCACTGTGTGTGAGGGGGTGTGTACGCTGTGTGTTGTTCTGATGCACTGTGTGTGAGGGGGTGTGGCGCTGTGTGTTGTTCTGATGCACTGTGTGTGAGGGGGTGTGGTGCTGTGTTCTGTTCTGATGCACTGTGTGTGAGGGGGTGTGGTGCTGTGTGCTGTTCTGATGCACTGTGTGTGAGGGGGTGTGGTGCTGTGTGCTGTTCTGATGCACTGTGTGTGAGGGGGTGTGTGGTGCTGTGTGCTGTTCTGATGCACTGTGTGTGAGGGGGTGTGGCGCTGTGTGTTGTTCTGATGCACTGTGTGTGAGGGGGTGTGGTGCTGTGTGCTGTTCTGATGCACTGTGTGTGAGGGGGTGTGGTGCTGTGTGCTGTTCTGATGCACTGTGTGTGTGAGGGGGTGTGGTGCTGTGTGCTGTTCTGATGCACTGTGTGTGAGGAGGTGTGGTGCTGTGTTCTGTTCTGATGCACTGTGTGTGTGAGGGGGTGTGGTGCTGTGTTCTGTTCTGATGCACTGTGTGTGTGAGGGGGTGTGGTGCTGTGTGCTGTTCTGATGCACTGTGTATCGTGTTGGTAGGCTGGACTCTGTGTGTGTGTGTGTGTGTGTGTGTGTGTGTGTGTGTGTGTGTGTTGGGGGGTGGTGCTGCGGTCTGTTCTGATGCAGTGTGTGTCCGTCGTTTTGCGTTCTGTTCATTGTATTGAATTGTGTGTGTGTTGTACTGGACTGAATCATTTTGTATTGTGGCGTACGTAGTGTATTTTTCTCTGTTGTGTCCCGTTTGTTTTGAACTGCATCCTGTCGTATTGTTGTGTGTGTGTGTGTGTGTGTGTGTGTGTGTGTGTGTGTGTGTGTGTGTGTGT
>CM031599.1:14976488-15018988 GCA_018398815.1 Conus ventricosus | reverse complement strand
ATTATCATCATTATAAAGGGACCCCCCCCCCCCACAGGGGTGGTTCGATCGTGCCTGAGTGAAGACAGATGCTAAGTTAACCAGGTGTGTATGTCGTTTGGCCGTGACTCAGAAAAGCCATGTAGACAAAACAGTGATAGGGAATTCCTCTTAAACCCGCAGCATTGATGGAGTGATGGATGGTTTGTTTGTTTTTCCAGCCCTGAACGTGGTCCTGGGTCATGTAGAACAGCTGAGGTCAGAGGTGCACAAGGTGAAGTCCCAGCACCAGGAGCTGTTACAACAGCAGGTAAACCACCCGCCTCAACCCTCACCCTGCGTGCTGTTGGTCCCTGCTTCTCCTTCACTGCTTTCACGTCCATTCTTTTCCTCTGTTTTATAGACTTTTTCGTCTCTTGCTTTGTTCTCCTTTTTTTCTCGCTTATTTCTCTGTTCTTCTTCTGTCTGTGGGTCTGTCTGTCTGTCGGTCAATCTGTCTAACGGTCATGCACGTTTTGGTTGCTGTTCCATCCCCCCCCCCCCATCCCCCCCCCCCCCTCTTTTCCCCAAACCCTCACCAGCTGACATCATTCCATGCCTGAGCGTGGAGGCGAACTGAGGGGAGGGTGTCTTCCAGACTGTGCACCGCTGGCACGTCCTTGCAGCCACTGCCGCCCTGGTCTGCCGGCCTGGAAGACGTCATCGCACGTTCACCGCGCGTGGTGCTGAAATACGTAGAAGATGCGCGTGGTGCTGAAATACGTAGAAGATGCGCGCTCATCGTGAGAGCAAGAGCGTCAGAGGGCACGTTATTTTCGATCGTTTTCTTTAGGTTACGATCAACAAAGTGGACGTGAACGATAAAGATGATGCCGTGATCCCCATGTGTGTGGTGATGCTTCTGCACTTTAGCCAGTGGGTGATTGATTCTGTGGTTGTTGAATGGTGTGTGTGTGTGTGTGTGTGTGTGTGTGTGTGTTATATATATATATATATATATATATATATATATATATATATATATATATATATATATATATATATATATATAATATAATAGTCAAAGACTTGGAATCCACGTAACCTTGGCTTCAGGATTTATTCTAAATTTTCGCCGAAGCTTCTTCAGAGCTGAAACAGAAACCACGTGTGATATGTTGTGTGCAGTGTCCCAAAGTGTTTCTTTTTCCCCTTCTATTTCCCCCCCCCCCCTCGCCTCCCCCCCCTCCCCCCCTTCCCCCCTCCCCCCCTCCCCCCCCCCTCCCCCCCCCCCCCCCCCCCCCCCCCCTCTCCCTCTTTGTTGTTTTAATTGCAGTTGCGATGCGTGGTTTCTGTTTCAGCTCTGAAGAAGCTTCGGCGAAAATTTAGAATAAATCCTGAAGCCAAGGTTACGTGGATTCCAAGTCTTTTATTTTGTTGTTCTTTTATTTTGTTGTTCTTTTATTTTGTTGTTCTTTTATTTTGTTGTTCTTATTAAGCCTTAAGACTTCCAACTTGGCTCCTTGGCCACGAGTGCTGGTGCGGCAGTGGGAGAGTTTTTCCTTGTGTTATATATATATATGTGTGTGTGTGTGTGTGTGTGTGTGTGTGTGTGTGTGTGTGTGTGTGGGTGTGTTCTCAAGTGTGTGAAGCATAGCTGACATGTTCATTCAACACTTTGAGAGTCATATTATCGTCATCTTGTTGCATTGCAGTATGCACTTGTGAACTTGTGTAGACAGTGGCTGTCTACAGGGAATAGCTACGCTGGGCTGTGATGACAGTATTGTCAACATACAGATAAAAAGGTCTTGTGTTCCGTTCATTTGTTTCGAAGTATGCTCATGTAAATGTTCAGAACAAATAGGACGATGCTGTTTTGTGTGTGTGTGGTCTGGGGTGGGGGTCTATTGGTCTATTTGTTGTTGTATTTGAGCTCAGCAGTGTACATTTTTCAAGACAAAATGCATATCTTCTCATTATTAATCACTACCATTACTGCTACTGCCACTAATACTGCTGTCGCTGCTGGTACTGCTTTCCCCTCCTGCTCCTACTCTTCCTTCTTCCCCTCCTCCTCCTCCCACTGCTCCTACTACTACTACTGCTGCTGCTACTACTACTACTTCTACCTCTACTACTGCTGCTGCTGCTGCTACTACTACTACTACTACTACTACTACTACTACTACTACTACTACTACTACTACTACTACTGCTGCTGCTGCTGCTGCAAAGGAAATGTGACAGATATTACCACTACTACTATCACTGCTACCACCACCACCATCACCACCACCACCACCACCACCCTTTAACAAAACCCCAACGTCTGTCTGCAGGAGCCCAGCTACGAGGTGATGTCCAGGAGAACGCGGGAGCTGTCCTCCCACATGTCCGCCGCCCTGCAGAAAACCATCCACCACCTGACGCACTGCAAGCAACTCTTCGACGCCTCCATGTCCACCGAGTCCAAAGTCTGATGACCGTCACCGCTCTGGTCGGGGGTCTGACTCTTTCTTTCTCATGCGGCCTCCTCCTGTGTCCTGCGTGGTCCTGCTCATTGTGTGGGGGTGGAGGAGATCGTCGTTCATGGTGCTTTTGTTCCAGACCGAAAACTATCAGAAAAACATCTTGCTGGACTATATGACGATATAGACAAAAAACAATGCAGGTTTCCGAAGACCTCTGCTCTCCGTACTCCACAATCTCCAGAGGACTGAGATCTGGAGCTCGGCCTGCTCTTCCAGCCTGCTTTTGCTGATCTACATCCGGGAGAGGAAAGGGAGAAGCTGTTCTTTTTTTTCTGCCAGACCTGCGGTACAACGTGGCCTCATGTCTTAAGACACGCGGTGTGTCGTAGTCGGACCGGTGCACTTACAGTAACGGCGTCTGAAGCAACCTTGAGCTTCTTTGCGAGTGCTCTTTAGTCTGCTCAAAACGGAAGTGGAAACGTCAGACTGAAGGCAGTGGTTGATTCCAGTTTGAGGATGTGTGAGTGCTGATTTTTTTGTGAGCGGGTGGCACATGTCCGCCTGTATGGGTAGCCGACCCTAAAAGAAGTGACACGAGTTTCCTTTGTCCAACTCTTCAGTTCACCACATACGGATGTTGCCGAGATTCGAAGGTCTGGAAAATAGTGTTTTGACTCGTCCGAAAGTGGTCATAATTGGAGTGGGTATTTTTTGTTTAGTGTCTGTTCACAATGGTGATAAAGACATAAAATGAACAGATGCATGTGAACACGTTGAAACCTTGTTGCTGTAAGTTTTGAACTTATCCTGTCAAGATGCTAAGCGTGACATTTGCGCAGTGTTGTTGGGTTTTTTCCTGTAAAGACAGCAGGTGAAGAAGACTTGCTCACTGGCAGACAAGAGGCAGACCAGAGCCAGTGACATGGTTCAGTAATCTGTGCCATTTACAGAAAAGAGTGAAACGGTCTTTGTTATCCATGAACAAGAGGCAAAACGATTTTTGTTATTTATAGACAAGTGGCAAAAGAATTATTGTCGTTTGTTGACTATACAGAAAAGAATATTTGCCGTATGTAGAAAAGATAACAAAATCACTACCATCTAAACCTAGAAAGCCAGCAAGACTATCCTTGTCGTTTATAGATACAAGACGAAACAATCTTTGTCACTTATAGACGAAGCAAAGTAGTGTTTACTAACAATCTTCACCATTTACTAATTCAAGGGTCATTTATAGACAGGTGGCAGCCTTTTCCATCCATATCCTAGAGGTTAAAGCAGTCTTGTTATTTATAAACAAAATACAATTACAGACGTGAGAAAAAATCTTTGACACTTGCATATAATAGGAGAAACAATGATTTGCCATCAAGCAAACAAGAGGCAAAACAATCTTTTCCGGTAGTTGACCAATGGAGAAACCGTCTCTGCCATCATAAAGGCAAAATAAGGTTTGCATGGAGGCACATAATTCTTTGCCACTGACGAAAGTCAACACCTTTGGCCTGTGTAGAAATCTGCAGAGGGATGGCGACTTTGGACCAAAGTGCAATCAAAAGGAAAGATGCATAGCATCCATGAAGGTCCATTCAGGCTGGACCTTACAGCCGTTTACAGGAGAGATACAACACAGTATACTTAAGGTTCTTGAGGCCACAGAGCCCTGTATAGGAAAGACACACACCAGTTGGCAATTAGCTCCTGAGGCTACAGTGCCGTTTACAGAAAAGATACACCACGGTCTGTGTAGGGTTCCTGAGGCTACAGTGCCGTTTACAGAAAAGATACACCACGGTCTATGTAGGGTTCCTGAGGCTACAGTGCCGTTTACAGAAGAGATACACCACGGTCTGTGTAGGGTTCCTGAGGCTACAGTGCCGTTTACAGAAAAGATACACCACGGTCTGTGTAGGGTTCCTGAGGCAACTGACCATTTACAAGAAGAATACGCCACAGTCTATGGTAGGTTCCTGGTGTCTCAGAGCCATTCAAATTACACCACGGATGACCCATGAGGCTGGACCATGCAACCATTTGTAGAGAATATATACCATAGGTCGCAAATTGCCGTTGCGATTGGATCATAAAGCTATGTACAGAAAAGATGCACCATAATCTACAAATAACCCTTGAAGTTGAACCATAGTGCAGTTTAGAGAAAAAAGATAGCACTACAGTTAGTGAATGATCCAAGAGGTTTGGTCCTAGAGCCTCTTGTTGTTGAAAAATGCACCAAAGCCTCCGAATGAACTTTGAGGTTGACCACAGAGTCGTTCACAGAAACGATGCACCACAATCTGTATATGACCGTTGGGCTGAACCAAGGAGCCATTCGTAGAAGAGGCCCACCACAATCGATGAATGATCTTTGAGGTTAGACCACATTTAGTGGACCACAATGCACAAAGGGCAAATTTAGGCTGGACCACAGAACCGTGTGATTGAAAGGAAATGTACCTTAATTTACACAGGATTCCAGGGGCTGGAACATTGTCATTCATTGGGGAAGATGGCACTACAAGGTGTGGAGGGGGTTCTTGAGGTTGGACAGTAGTGCCATTCATAGAAACGTTACCCCATAATCCATTGAGAGTTCTTGGGAGTGGACCATAGTGTGAAAGAGAAGAAAAGGGAAAAATAACGCCGTAGATAGCGTATGGGACAGCTGTCTCTTCATGACTTCAAACAACTGGTCCTGGGACACTGGTGACTCGTCTTCTTCCTTCAGTCTCCTCTGACTGGCTTGTTTGAGATAGGCATTGTTCTGTTTTGCAGAGAAATGGGGGGAAAATGATGAAAGCACAACATTGCTGACTGGCTCTGTTGTGTTGATCTCACGCAGAAATAGGAAACGGGTGGTGGTGGGATGGGGGTTGCAGGGTAAGGGTGGTCTTGGTTGCCTGGGATACTAGTTTGTTGTTGTTGCTGCTGCCACGTTTACTCTTTTTTGTTGTTGCGGTTTCGAGACATTGCGGACGATCGTCGTATATATTGTCGTTATTGTTGTTATGATTCTTATTTGTTGTTATTGCTGCTTTCACGCTGCGTGATTTCGTCGGAAAATTATGAGTATCATCTTCAGTGTGTGTGTGTGTGTGTGTGTGTGTGTGTGTGTGTGTGTGTGTGTGTGCTTGCGTGCGCGCGCACACATACACATGCTAACTTACCCTTGCCACCGAGTGTGTTGTAACTCTTTCACTTCCACCTTGGGATTACTGCCTGGTCCACTGGAGTATGAAAAACGTGGTCATGTGTTCTCTGTCAGAGCTGTTTTGTGGGACTATAATGATGAGAGTGACATGTTTATTTATTTATTGAGCTTTGTGTCGGGGGACAGCCTGAGATGCTGTCTTTGTGTGATGTTTCTCCAGTTTTACTGTATTGTATTGTATGGTGTGGTGTTATTTCTCAGTCAAAAAAGACTTTTGTGTATGAAATTAGAAATGCTGTCCTTTGAGACAGCTGTCGCCACGAACTGTTCTGCCCCTGTCAGTAACTACGTCACTGAATTCCTTTCCTCAATGCTGCCGTTGGAGGTTCAACAGTTTGAGGGAGAAAACCAGTGAGGCACGTCCCACTGTCCAGGTAGAGTGCAAGGTGCCATACTTCGAAGATACTCCACTGTACAGAAACTCCAGTCCTTAATGAGAAAGAGGAGGACAGATAACAGTTCTGAGTGGACCGGGAAGAGATTGGAGGCAACCCAGGCACGGCGCCTACATCCGTCAGAGGAGGGGAGACTACTGATGCACTGTACATCACACTGCTCTCCACGGCCGTCATCACGGCTATCACGTGCATTGACTAAGAGCTTTATCATGCGACGGTGCATCCGTGTTTTTGAAACACGCTTTCAAACCAGATGCTGAAAATTGGTGCAGCGGGTACGGGTACTGCAATGCTTTCCTAACGACAAAACACCTTAGGGGGGGGGGGGGGGGGGAATGCTAGATTTCGAGCTGTCACACTGCCCCACTAGCTCATTCCTGTTGCGCAACAATGTCACGTGCTGGAAAAGCCCCTCATTCATTATCCAGTGTCTCCAAGCCATCAGTCACTCGTCCTGCTCGTTACGTGGCCTTGGAATGGCTTGACCGTCACGAAGTTGTTTTTTTTTCTGTTAACATTTTCAGACTTGCCTGTCCAGTTGTCTTCTATTTTATTGTTAGAGCTGGACATAGTCATGTGTCAGTCTGCTCCAACATCCATTGCCTGAGGACCACTTTAGATGAATGTATTTTACCGATCTACAAGCACGCCGTGAAAAGTGAGCACAGAAAGCTTTTTTTTTCGTACAAAATTATATCCTATGTCACATGACAGTCACAAAACAATGTTTCTTGCCAAAATAAGCGTTCACAATGGTGTTTGGTGCATCTGACACACTTTCGTCAGAAAGGAGTACGATCAACGCGCTTTGTTTCTCGACTTGCACCAGTCTGGCGGCCTATGATTAGGTTTTGCATCATGAACCAAATGACTGGCGATGCCGGTAGACATGTGACAGTGGTAGCAAACAAAAATTGTAACGGCTCGCTTCAAGTCCCTAACATTTTAGCTGTGTTTCGGACCAGTTTTTGTAAGGTTACGTCATCTACGGAGCGCAGTGTGGACGGCGATCGACAGGATCGGGCACCAGTCTCACCGATGATATATTGTGTGTTGTAGGCGAGCCGTCAATGGGGCAATACAACTGCCCGGACCTGTGGCATCTTGCTTTGGCCGATCTTGGTGATACTGTTTGCATAAAACAAAGCAGCTTTGAAGCACCCCTTACTCTAGATTGCCTGCTCCTCGTTGAAATACGTGTTTCACCTGAAAACGCTGTGATCTGAGGCTTCTTCTAGGCCTGAAGCAACGGCGTCATTAGCCCTGAGTAACAAAGCCCCAGTAACTCTAGGGACGAGGCCAGAGACCGCTAGCAGTATCCTGACACGGCGCGCGAGGTGAAGGCCGTGGCCTACTGACTTTTCTCGACATCGCTACTGCGTTCTCTGAACATGCAATTTCGGGGGCGAATTTTTCAAAAGGTTGCGGTCTAGAGCTGTTCTGTTGCATGCACAGAATGTTTAGCTGCATTCCACACGAGAACTTTTTTGAACAGTCTACTCAATTAGGCCACATACACGCGTGGCAAAAAAAAAAAGGTCATGAGATTCCATCATGGAATTTGTTAAAATTAAGAACACTGCTTGACTAAAAAAAACAAACAATATGTGGGATCTGGCCTATACACGACATTCATTGTTGGGAAAATGAAAGCACTGATGCGTTTCTGTATACGTGAATAGCATTTCTAATTCATGCTTCAGTTAGTAGATGTGTGCGTGCGTGCGGCGCGCGCGCGCGCGTGCGCGCGTGTGTGTGTGTGTGTGTGTGTGTGTGTGCGTGTGTGTGTGTGTGTGTGTGTGTGTGTGTGTGTGTGTGTGTGTATTCATTCTTTAATCACTATGCTTGTCTGAATAAGAAAATAAAGGTTTTGAGAGAAAGAGAGAAAAAAAAGAAAGAAAGAGAGAAAGAGGTTATGCATATATTCTCCAAGTTTTTTTTTTTTCTTTTAAACATATGAAGAGTGTCACAGAGACTGAAAAGTAATACAGATGTAGCATTCAAATGGTGGTCATGTCTCTGCACTGTCCCTGAAGGGGTCCTTGTGTTCACGTCTTCTGATGTCCTCACATTGTTTTGTTGTCATGGTGTATTGTTGTCATGGTGTCTTCATTACTTTTCCCCCTTCTACTCCTTAATAACGTGTTCAACTTCGTATGTTCAGCTGTTGCTACTGCCGTTGGTGGTGTTGTTAGCACTGTATGACGGTGAGAATAGAGGATACTGAAACCACTCATATTTATTAATGATATCAGTACAGACCTTTTTTTTTTACTGTTTCCTAGCATGTGCGAACAGGACTATGTCTTTCAAGCTGCAGTACATAATTTGGAAAGGAAAAAAAAACTTTGGAAGCGCAAAGCCTTTTTTGCTGTCAGATGATCACACCTTATTGAATAATGATATGTACCTTTATTTTGGGTCAACGCTATGAACGTACCCTAAGTGCAATGGTATTTTGCTCAAAACCATTTCAGTATCAGCGTTTTTCTCTCAGTTGTTCTTTCATTGTAAATACACACCTCTGTACAGATAATTGGGGGAAAAATGACTCTTAACTGCATGGCATAAAATTATTTAAAAGAAATTATGAGAAAAATGTAAATGGCGTGCCATGACCACAGTGAAAATGTTTCATTTAAAAAAGTACTACCTTGACAAATGATAATTTATTTTTGTAAAAATGGCTTGAGAATATTTTTGGTAATTGTTCTAAATATCATGTTCACAGCTTCTTCAAACTTGATAATTTGACTGGAAGGGGTGTGTGTGTGTGTGTGTGTGTGTGTGTGTGTGTGTGTGTGCGTGCGTGCGTGCGTGCGTGCGTGCGTGCATGCGTGCGTGCGTGCGTTTGTGTGAGTGTGTGTGTGTGTGTGTGTGTGTGTGTGTGTGTGTGTGTGTGTGTGTGTGTGTGCGGGCGGCCGTGTTTGTTTATCTGTCTGTCTGTGCTAACAAGTGACCTGCATAATCCAGCAGAACAACTGCTGGTTATTTTCATCAAGCTAAATCATTTTTCTTCAGGAATGCGCTTTTGATTTGATTTTTTTTTAAAGGAGAAGGGGGTGTGGTGGGCAAGGACCTATTCTTGAATGCATGTAACTCCACCCCTCCCCAATCCAGTACAAGAAAAAAACAGTGTTCAGAAGGGTCCATTTTTCTGATAATACTCATCATTTGCAGACGTTTCCAGGGTTGGCGCGACTTTCTGGGAAAGCTGCAGTGCAACACGGACCTTCTGGATAAAATCTCTTCTTCTCTTCTGCTTGTCAACTTTATTTACATAGCCCTCAGTTCATTTCCATAAACTTTGTATTTTATAACACTTCTGGCCGTTCTGAATTGACAGTTTCATCATTTCTTCCTAATTATATTAAACACTTTCTGTCAGGTATACTGCATGTGTGTGTGTGTGTGTGTGTGTGTGTGTGTGTGTGTGTGTGTGTGTGTGTGTGTGTGTTGGTCGTTTGTATGGTGGCTGGGGAGGGGTTCTGTATAAGATTGTTTTCAATTAAATTGCATTTGCTTCAGTGTATATCCAATATTTAACATTTGTTTTATATTTCTAAAACCAATAACATTTATACTTCTGAGTGACACAAGCTTCTTTCTCTTTAATCTCAAGTGTTCGTCCATCGTGTTTGCTGCCAAGCGGGTTGAAAACAAACAGAAGGTTTACCGGATCTATTATCTTGCCAATGGCAATTGTATTTCTTTGTGAGTTAATAAGTACTTCTTAAACACAAATTGTCGTGTGATAACTTTTTGACACTTCTTTGTCAGTGAATGTATTTTCTGTTGTCTGCTATTTACGTATGTTGGCCTATCTACATAAAAGCTTAATTTATGCATTGTCTGTTTGTTTAATCTGTCACTGTTTTAGAAATATTTTGAATATATACATTCTGCTTAGTCGTGTGCGCGCGCGTGTGTGTGTGTGTGTGTGGTACTAGAGAGAGAGAAAGTGAGAGAGAGAAAAAGAGTGTGTGTGCTGGTGTGCACGCACGTGTGTGCGCGCGCGCGTGCTCTGTTGTGTGTGCTAGCGCGTGCATGCCTATCTTTTTGAAATTTGTTTTGATTAAAGAAAATTACTTCCATAATTGAATAATTAATTCTATGTGCTGATTGAGTGGAGGGATCACTTCATGTAACTTATTATGAACAAAAATCTGCTCTTCTTGTTTGTCTTGTTTTCAAATACAATCCCTGTTGTAATCTTGCAGTCGAACAGACACAATCATGTTTGTAAATAGTCAGACTGATGCTAGAGTGAAATAAGAACTGGGACAATGTTTCAGCCCGAACTGTCCGAAATCCCGATTTGTCCAAATGGTGTTAAAAAAAAAAAAATTAAAGAATGGGCCTACCATACCCCTCTGATTTGTCCCCAAAGTCCGATTTGTCTTCTAGTTTTTTCACCTTTTCAGGAAGAGGGAAAGACATGAAAGTGACACTGTTACACAGCTCTGTGTCTGTGTAGCGGGCACTGCGTCTGTTTCTCTGTGTTTATTCCTTTTTCTCGTTGTGCCTCCTATTTTGTCTGTGAATCTCTGTTTGCTTCTGCCTCTCATTGTCATCGTCTCTGTATATCTCTGTGTTATTTCAGTCTGTCTCTGTCAACCTCTGTCTCTCCTAGGTTCACGCGTTTTTTGTTTGTTTTTTTTTTTTGTCTCCGTCTCACTGTGTGTGTGTGTGTGTGTGTGTGTGTGTGTGTGTGTGTGTGTCTTTCTGCACTCTCTCTCTCTCTCTCTCTCTCTCTCTCTCTCTCTCTCTCTCTCTCTCTCTCTCTCTCTCTCTCTCTTCTCAACTCTGTCTTTGCATCATTCACACTCTCTTGTCCCGCCTTTTCTTTTTTCTTTTTATCTGTCCCTGTCCCATCCTACGTCTCTGTCTCTTCCCCGCTGTGCATCCGTCTCTACCCTTGTCTCTGCTGCCCACTTCCTCCCAATCTCCCCCGTCCCCACACACCCTATTCCGTCTCTCTCTCTCTCTCTCTCTCTCTCTCTCTCTCTCTATATATATATATATATATATATATATCTATCTCAGCCTCGCCCTCATCCCTTTTACTCTCTCTCTCTCTCTCTCTCTCTCTGTATTTCTCAGCCTCGCCCTCATCCCTTTTACACACACTCTCTCTCTTTCTCTCTCTCTCTCTCTCTCTCTCTCTCTCTCTCTCTCTCTCTCTCTCTCTCTCTCTCTCTCTCTGTATTTCTCAGCCTCGCCCTCATCCCTTTTACTCTCTCTCTCTCTCTCTCTCTCTCTCTCTCTCTCTCTCTCTCTCTCTCTCTCTCTCTCTCTCTCTCTATTTCTCAGCCTCGCCCTCATCCCTTTTACTCTCTCTCTCTCTCTCTCTCTCTCTCTCTCTCTCTCTCTCTCTCTCTCTTGTGTATTTCTCAGCCTCGCCCTCATCGCTTTTACTCTCTCTCTCTCTCTCTCTCTCTCTCTCTCTCTCTCTCTCTCTCGCTTTCTTATTCTCTCCACCGTTCTCTCTCTCCCCCACTCTCTTCCTTCTACCACTCGCTGCTCACCATATCTTCCGTCTCCTCTTTATGTCTGTCTCCTTCCTTTGTCTCTGTCCTCTTTATGTCTGTCTCCGTCCTTTGTCTCTGTCAGATTTATGTCTGTCCCCTTCCTTTGTCTCTATCCTCCTCTTTATGTCTGTCTCCTTCCTTTGTCTCTGTCCTATTTATGTCTGTCCCCTTCCTTTGTCTCTGTCCTCCTCTTTATGTCTGTCTCCTTCCTTTGTCTCTGTCCTCCTCTTTATGTCTGTCTCCTTCCTTTGTCTCTGTCCTATTTATGTCTGTCCCCTTCCTTTGTCTCTGTCCTCCTCTTTATGTCTGTCTTCTTCCTTTGTCTCTGTCCTCCTCTTTATGTCTGTCTCCGTCCTTTGTCTCTGTCCTCCTCTTTATGTCTGTCTCCTTCCTTTGTCTCTGTCCTCCTCTTTATGTCTGTCCCCTTTCTTTGTCTCTGTCCTCCTCTTTATGTCTGTCTCCGTCCTTTGTCTCTATCCTCCTCTTTATGTCTGTCCCCTTTCTTTGTCTCTGTCCTCCTCTTTATGTCTGTCTCCGTCCTTTGTCTCTGTCCTCCTCTTTATGTCTGTCTCCGTCCTTTGTCTCTATCCTCCTCTTTATGTCTGTCCCCTTTCTTTGTCTCTGTCCTCCTCTTTATGTCTGTCTCCGTCCTTTGTCTCTGTCCTCCTCTTTATGTCTGTCTCCTTCCTTTGTCTCTGTCCTCCTCTTTATGTCTGTCTCATTCCTTCGTCTCTGTCCTCCTCTTTATATCTGTCTCCTTCCTTTGTCTCTGTCCTGTATGTCTGTCTCCTTACTTTGTCCTCTTTATGTCTGTCTCCTTCCTTTGTCTCTGTCCTCCTCTTTATGTCTGTCTCCTTCCTTTGTCTTTGTCCTCTTTATGTCTGTCTCCTTCCTTTGTCTCTGTCCTCCTCTTTATGTCTGTCTCCTTCCTTTGTCTTTGTCCTCTTTATGTCTGTCTCCTTCCTTTGTCTATGTCCTCTTTATGTCTGTCTCCTTCCTTTGTCTTTGTCCTCTTTATGTCTGTCTCCTTCCTTTGTCTCTGTCCTCTTTATGTCTGTCTCCGTCCTTTGTCTCTGTCCTCTTTATGTCTGTCTCCTTCCTTTGTCTTTGTCCTCTTTATGTCTGTCTCCTTCCTTTGTCTCTGTCCTCCTCTTTATGTCTGTCTCCTTCCTTTGTCTCTGTCCTCTTTATGTCTGTCTCCGTCCTTTGTCTCTGTCCTCTTTATGTCTGTCTCCTTCCTTTGTCTTTGTCCTCTTTATGTCTGTCTCCTTCCTTTGTCTCTGTCCTCTTTATGTCTGTCTCCGTCCTTTGTCTCTGTCCTCTTTATGTCTGTCTCCTTCCTTTGTCTTTGTCCTCTTTATGTCTGTCTCCTTCCTTTGTCTCTGTCCTCTTTATGTCTGTCTCCGTCCTTTGTCTCTGTCCTCTTTATGTCTGTCTCCTTCCTTTGTCTTTGTCCTCTTTATGTCTGTCTCCTTCCTTTGTCTCTGTCCTCTTTATGTCTGTCTCCGTCCTTTGTCTCTGTCCTCTTTATGTCTGTCTCCTTCATTTGTCCTCTTTATGTCTCCGTCCTTTGTCTCTGTCCTCCTCTTCATGTCTGTCTCCTTCCTTTGTCTCTGTCCTCTTTATGTCTGTCTCCTTCCTTTGTCTCTGTCCTCTTCATGTCTGTCTCCTTCCTTTGTCTCTGTCCTCCTCTTTATGTCTGTCTCCGTCCTTTGTCTCTGTCCTCTTTATGTCTGTCTCCTTCCTTTGTCTATGTCCTCTTCATGTCTCTCCTTCCTTTGTCTCTGTCCTTCTCTTTATGTCTGTCTCCGTCCTTTGTCTCTGTCCTCTATGTCTGTCTCCTTCCTTTGTCTATGTCCTCTTCATGTCTCTCCTTCCTTTGTCTCTGTCCTCCTCTTTATGTCTGTCTCCTTCCTTTGACTCTGTCCTCCTCTCTCCTCCCCCGCTCCCTCCCCGTGTCTCTTTCCCCTTTTCTTCCTGTCTTTCGGACGACCATGAACAGTAGGGAGCCACACGTACTTCAGGTGCAAGCGTTTTCAACGGATTTCGAACACCATCGGATACAAGTCAAATTGAGCGTCCAAACTGTCCGTACTGCCCGTCAGGGTTATCTTCTCAGCGTAGCGTGAAAGAAGGGTACCTTCGTGACCCCTTAAAGGTAAGCGTGCTGTTTTCGGTTCAGAGAGTGAGCGAGAGACAGGAAAAGGGTGCATGGAGAAACACAGAGAGAGAGAGAGAGGAAGGGGGGTGAAAAGGAGGACGGGAGGAGTGTAGAGAGAGAGAGGGGGGAAAGCGCATGGGGACGGGGATTGGGACGGGAAGGATAGACTCGCTAACAGAGAGACGGAGAAAGAGATGAATAAAGATTTGTACAAGAACTTTTCAGTGAAAAGAAATTGAAACACAAGTGGTAGAGTTCGTTAGACAGATCAAGACAGTTGAAAACGGACACGAGAGTAAGAAACGGACATGGAGGCTCATTACCGTCGTATTCAGATCGTTTGTCGTTTCTTTAGAAGAAAAACAGTTCCAAAGAAAGTTTGTCGTTTCTTTAACAGAAAAAAAAATCGAAAATAAAAGAAGAAAAGGACAAATGGGGCTGTTCGGACAAATCGGATTGCAACAGACTCCCTTTTCATGATGGGGTTACAGTCAGCGGGCTGTTACAACAGTTGTGTTGCTGTAGACTGGTGTTGGCAGGCTGTTGATGGGGTTACAGTCAGCAGGCTGTTACAACAGTTGTATTGCTGTAGACTAGTGTTGGCAGCTGTTGATGGGGTTACAGTCAGCAGGCTGTTACAACAGTTGTGTTGCTGTAGACTAGTGTTGGCAGGCTGTTGATGGGGTTACAGTCAGCATGCTGTTACAACAGTTGTGTTGCTGTAGACTGGTGTTGGCAGGCTGTTGATGGGGTTACAGTCAGCATGCTGTTACAACAGTTGTGTTGCTGTAGACTGGTGTTGGCAGGCTGTTGATGGGGTTACAGTCAGCATGCTGTTACAACAGTTGTATTGCTGTAGACTAGTGTTGGCAGGCTGTTGATGGGGTTACAGTCAGCAGGCTGTAACAACAGTTGTGCTGCTGTAGACTGGTGTCCGCAGTCTGTTGACGGGCAATACAGGTAATAACAATACAAGAAGGAGAGGGACTCTTTAGGGAATCAATCTCTCTCTCTCTCTCTCTCTCTCTCTCTCTCTCTCTCTCTCTCTCTCTCTCTCAACAAAGTTGATTGTTTTCAACCATCTGTAAATCATGCCCGTTGTATATACACTGTCTAACGCATACACACTCTCGGATGTGCACACATAGTCGCATAAAAACAACACGCACGTAGATGTAGGAGAGAGAGAGAGAGAGAGAGAGAGAGAGAGAGAGAGAGAGAGAGAAGAAGAAGAAGAAGAAGAAACTGACACATGGGGTTTCAATTTTTGCATCATCAACACTTCAAACGGAATATGATATATTCATGATATGGACCATCACGAACCAAGTTTTATTTGTTTTGTATAATTCTATGTATAACGTTTGAAATGCTCTGGCTTCATACATACAGAGACACTAAATCGGAGATACGCTGTGTTGCTTTTTTTTCTGGAAATCTCGTCCACCATAAATAATGAGAGTTTGTTTGTAGTCTGCCTTCCATGAACACAACATAGCTCAGAACTGGTCTGCATCACCTTCGAAAAGTTGTCGAGAACGAACACAACATTTGAGATGAACCCAGTTCGCTGCACTTATCCTCAAACTGCATCAAATCAGACGTGTTCTGTTGACTCCAAGCAATAGTGTTGGTTGCAACCTGTAACGTGGTGAACGACCAAGATGACTCGTTAGTAAATGGAACGTGGTTCACGTTTGTTGAATACTGAGGAAGGGGTTCCCGCCATACAGGATTGATTATGTTCATGATATACATATATATACAGTAATACTATATGTCACGCTGTGATTTGTTTGAGATGGAAACCAGTTGCAACGATGACGCAATATGTTGTTGCTCATGTTGCCATGTAATAAAGAGTGGTTCTTTAACTTCCTGAAGCCACAAACGTAGTGACGTTTGTTCCTCTCTCTCTCTCTGAATTTTGTGTGTACGGCCGGTTCGTCCCCTCTCTCTCTCTCTCTCTCTGGGTTTTGTATTTACGGCCTGCTCTCTCTCTCTCACACACACACACACACTCTCCTAAAAACAACAACAATACTAACAACAGAGAGAGGGAGAGCACTCGCAGCTGAAGAAAGGCTCTGGCCTGGGCGTATGTCTCTTGATGAAAGAAAGGTGTATATCCAAACAAGTTTCAGAGCAGGCTTTGTTACCGGTGAATCTGACTAAATACCTGTCACCTGCAGCCGATGGCTTATATATATATTCAGTTACTGATCCATTTAACGTCATCAGTTTAATGGTTGAGATGAAACTTTCTCAAATGTTCTGGCCACTAATTCATGTTGATTTTTTTTTTATACCTTTACTTGAATTAAAGATGAATACCATTCTATATACCTTTACTTGAATTAAAGATGAATACCATTCTATACCTCCGTTTTAAAAACGGATGAATACAAAATTACAGATTACGATGCATTTTATACCAAAATTTCCACGGGTTTAAGAAGAGAAGGAAGACCACAACAATGCCAACACATGACATAATATATACACGACACGTATACATAATGCATATATATATATATATATATATATATATATATATATATATTGAATTATAAACAAAGCTTGCTCTTATGTCTTAGATTGAAGAAATAGGGGGAAGATACGCATTCATATCTGCAGTGGTAGATGATTCTGACTAACAGTATGTGCTTGAGTGGGTGAATGGGGAAAAATAAAATAAATGCTTCTCAAAATGAGCCTTCAGCAAGCTTATATTCTCCAAGGGGGAGACATCCTCCAATAGGGAGGGAAACTCACTAACATATAACTCCTGGTCAGATACCAATATTTCGAAACTTGGTTGTTTCTCCTCAGTGACCACGGAAAGTGGTAATTTGACTCCTCTGCCTTTTCAGTTTTAAGAAAAATGCAATCCCAGAAAAGGCTGGTGTGCATACCGTAGTATATTTGTTGAGTTTTCAAAAAACCAACCAAAGGTGCCATCTAAGAAGCAAAAGAAAATCATGAAAGAACAAAACAAGCTACATTTTCTTGTAAAAAGTAGAAAATATAAAAAGATATCCTCTAAGACACAAGTGCTGAGGGCCAGTTCTTGGAATGAATCCGCAAGGGACTAAAATACAACAAACTAATAAATTCCAAGGATAAGTACCGAACACCATTCCAGCAACTTACAGAGCAGCTTGGTGTTGCAATGACTGCAAGAAATATTGAATTATAAAGGCAGAGGAGTCAAATTACCACTTTCCGTGGTCACTGAGGAGAAACAACCAAGTTTCGAAATATTGGTATATGACCAGGAGTTATATGTTAGTGAGTTTCCCTCCCTATTGGAGGATGTCTCCCCCTTGGAGAATATAAGCTTGCTGAAGGCTCATTTTGAGAAGCATTTATTATATTTTTCCCCATTCACCCACTCAAGCACATACTGTTAGTTAGGCAGAATCATCTACCACTGCAGATATGAATGCGTATCTCCCCCTATTTCTTCAATCTAAGACATAAGAGCAAGCTTTGTTTATAATTCAATATTTCTTGCAGTCATTGCAACACCAAGCTGCTCTGTAAGTTGCTGGAATGGTGTTCGGTACTTATCCTTGGAATTTATTAGTTTGTTGTATTTTAGTCCCTTGCGGATTCATTCCAAGAACTGGCCCTCAGCACTTGTGTCTTAGAGGATATCTTTTTATATTTTCTACTTTTCACAAGAAAATGTAGCTTGTTTTGTTCTTTCATGATTTTCTTTTGCTTCTTAGATGGCACCTTTGGTTGGTTTTTTGAAAACTCAACAAATATACTACGGTATGCACACCAGCCTTTTCTGGGATTGCATTTTTCATAAAACTGAAAAGGCAGAGGAGTCAAATTACCACTTTCCGTGGTCACTGAGGAGAAACAACCAAGTTTCGAAATATCGGTATCTGACCAGGAGTTATATGTTAGTGAGTTTCCCTCCCTATTGGAGGATGTCTCCCCCTTGGAGAACATAAACTTGCTGAAGGCTCATTTTGAGAAGCATTTATTATATTTTTCCCCATTCACCCACTCAAGCACATACTGTTAGTTAGGCAGAATCATCTACCACTGCAGATATGAATGCGTATCTCCCCCTATTTCTTCAATCTAAGACATAAGAGCAAGCTTTGTTTATAATTCAATATTTCTTGCAGTCATTGCAACACCAAGCTGCTCTGTAAGTTGCTGGAATGTGCTCGGAACTTATCCTTGGAATGTATTAGTTTGTTGTATATATATAATATATATTATAACTTATACTTAATACATATACATGATACATATACGTTAAACCTATACATGACACATATACATGGTACATAGACATGATACATACACGTGGCACGCGCACATATGCATGACACATATACATATACATGACACATATACACGACACAATGTATATACATTACACGACACGTATGCATGACAATATACATTATACATGACACATACACATGACACATATACATACTACATACCCATGATACATATACATCATATATATACATAATACATACACATACACATGATACATATACCTGATACATACAAATGACACATACACATGATACATATACATGACACATATACATGATACATACAAATGACACATATACATGATACATACAAATGATACATATACACATGACACACTCACCGGTTTTCCATGTCACCCAGGATGAATGCCGTGGCCTGAGAGTCCCAAGCTGAGCAGACACACATTGAAATAAAAGGTCAAAGGGTGCTTAGCTGTATTTACATGTGATGATGATGATAGTAATAGTAGTGGTGGTAGTAGTAGTAATGATAGTGATAATAAAAAAAATATAATGATAATGATGATGCATCACACACCATCCCGCTCTTCACATCTCCCCGTAGAAAGGAAAATAAGAAAAGCAGAGGGCAAAATTGGAAGAAAAAAAACAACTAGAGCAAATCAAACAAATATACAAGTAAATAAACGACAAAGAAAATCAAACATGCAAAAACCATCCTGAGGAACAACTTCAAAAGAGCGTGGCACCAGCACCTAGACATTGGGACTGAAGAGGACAGCATCCACCAACTCGACAGAGCAGCTCAAATTAGCATCTTCAGGCTACGAACAGGACACTGCCAACTCCTCTCCCATCTCTCACGTCTCAAACTCTCTCTCCTACTGACCAGTGCCCTTGTGGTACAGGTTCCCAAGCTCCCACCCACATCCAACAGTCCTGCCCCTTCTTTGAAGCCTTGAGACGCCAGACGTGGCCCAGTCTGGCTGAGGTGCAGGAGAAGCTGTGGGGACCGGTGGGGTCTCTGCGGCGGACTGCTGACCACGCCTTACTGACCGGATTGCGGATGCAGCATTGAAGTGAGCGCGAAAGAAAGAGGGGAACGAGAAAATCAAACGCATAAAAAAGTGGTGGATCCATGAATTTGTGTCACTTGTGTTGCTGATGTAGGTGTAAAATGTATCGATTTAAGTCAACCACCGCCCCCCCCCCCCTCCCCCGACCCCCATCACCCATCCCATCCAATCTCTCTATCTCTCTCTCTCTCTCTCTCTCTCTCTCCTTTTTGTTGTTTTATACAATGCGACACTCACGTACCAGTGAGAACGAAAGCAGGCAGTGACGGGCTGAGGTCCACCAAAAGTGCCCACAGGGAGAGCCATGGCGGGGGTTACAGCAGGGAGAGCCATGATGGGGGTTAAAGCAGGGAGAGCCATGACGGGGGTTACAGCAGGGAGAGCCATGGCGGGGGTTACAGCAGGGAGAGCCATGGCGGGGGTTACAGCAGGGAGAGCCATGGCGGGGGTTACAGCAGGGAGAGCCATGGCGGGGGTTAAAGCGGGGAGAGCCATGATGGGGATTACAGCAGGGACAGCCATGGCGGGGGTTACAGCAGGGAGAGCCATGGCTGGGGTTACAGCAGGGAGAGCCATGATGGGGATTACAGCAGGGAGAGCCATGGATGGGGTTACAGCAGGGAGAGCCATGGAGTGGGTTACAGCAGGGAGAGCCATGGCGGGGGTTACAGCAGGGAGAGCCATGATTGGGGTTAAAGCGGGGAGAGCCATTCCGGGGGTTACATCAGGGAGAGCCATGGAGTGGGTTAAAGCAGGGAGAGCCATGGCGGGGTTACAGCAGGGAGAGCCATGGCGGGGTTACAGCAGGGAGAGCCAGGGCGGGGTTACAGCAGGGAGAGCCATGGTAGGGGTTACAGCAGGGAGAGCCATGGCGGGGGTTACAGCAGGGAGAGCCATGGCGGGGGTTACAGCAGGGAGAGCCATGGCGGGGGTTACAGCAGGGAGAGCCATGGCGGGGGTTACAGCAGGGAGAGCCATGGCGGGGGTTAGAGCAGGGAGAGCCATGGCGGGGGTTACAGCAGGGAGAGCCATGGCGGGGGTTACAGCAGGGAGAGCAATGGCGGGGGTTAAAGCAGGGAGAGCCATGCGGGGGTTACAGCAGGGAGAGTCATGGCGGGGGTTAAAGCAGGGAGAGCCATGGCGGGGGTTACAGCAGGAGAGTCATGGCGGGGGTTACAGCAGGGAGAGCCATGACGGGGTTACAGCAGGGAGAACCATGTAGTGGGTTACAGCAGGGAGAGCCATGGCGGGGTTACAGCAGGGAGAGCCATGACGGGGGTTAACGCAGGGAGAGCAATGGAGTGGTTATAGCAGGAGAGCCATAGCGGGGGTTACAGCAGGGAGAGCCATGGCGGGTTACAGCAGGGAGAGCCATGGCGGGGTTACAGCAGGGAGAGCCATAGCGGGGTTACAGCAGGGAGAGCCATGGCGTGGTTACAGCAGGGAGAGCCATGACGGGGGTTAACACAGGGAGAGCCATGACGGGGGTTAACGCAGGAGAGCCATGATGGGGGTTAAAGCAGGGAGAGCCATGGCGGGGGTTACAGCAGTGAGAGCCATGGCGGGGGTTACAGCAGGGAGAGCCATGGCGGGGGTTAAAGCAGGGAGAGCCATGGTAGGGGTTAAAGCAGGGAAAGCCATGATGGGGTTAGAGCAGGAGAGCCATAGCGGGGTTACAGCAGGAGAGCCATGGCGGGGGTTACAGCAGGGAGAGCCATGGCGGGGGTTACAGCAAGGAGAGCCATGGCGGGGGTTAAAGTGGGGAGAATCATGGCAGGGTTACAGCAGGGAGAGCCATGGCGGGGTTACAGCAGGAGAGCCATGGAGTGGGTTAAAGCAGGGAGAGTCATGGCGGGGGTTAAAGCGGGGAGATCCATGGCGGGGTTACAGCAGGAAGAGCCATGGCGGGGGTTAACGCAGGGAGAGCCATGGCGGGGGTTGCAGCAGGGAGAGCCATGGCGGGGGTTAAAGCGGGGAGAGCCATGGCGGGGGTTACAGCAGGGAGAGCCATGGCGGGGGTTACAGCAGGGAGAGCCATGGCGGGGGTTGCAGCGGGGAGAGCCATTGCGGGGGTTACAGCAGGGAGAGCCATGGCGGGGGTTACAGCAGGGAGAGCCATGGCGGGGGTTACAGCAGGGAGAGCCATGGTAGGGGTTAAAGCAGGGAGAGCTATGATGAGGGTTACAGCAGGGAGAGCCATAGCGGGGTTACAGCAGGGAGAGCCATGGCGGGGGTTACAGCAGGGAGAGCCATGGCGGAGGTTACAGCAGAGAGAGCCATGGCGGGGTTACAGCAGGAGAGCCATGGCGGGGGTTACAGCAGGGAGAGCCATGGCGGAGGTTACAGCAGGGAGAGCCATGATGGGGGTTACAGCAGGAGAGCCATGATGGGGGTTACAGCAGGGATAGCCATGGCGGGGGTTAAAGCAGGGAGAGCCATGGCGGGGGTTAAAGAGTTGAGATCCATGATGGGGGTTACAGCAGGAGAGCTATGATGGGGGTTAAAGCAGGGAGAACCATGATGGGGTTACAGCAGGGAGAACCATGGAGGGGTTAAAGCAGGGAGAGGCATGGCGGGGTTAAAGCAGGAGAGCCTTGGCGGGGTTAAAGAGTGGAGATCCATGATGGGGGTTACAGCAGGAGAGCCATGGCTGGGGTTACAGCAGGGAGAGGCATGGCGGGGGTTACAGCAGGGAGAGCCATGGAGTGGGTTACAGCAGGGAGAGCCATGGCCGGGGCCGGGTTACATCAGGGATAGCCATGGAGTGGGTTAAAGCAGGGAGAGCCATGCGGGGTTACAGCAGGAGAGCCATGGAGTGAGTTAAAGCAGGGAGAGCCATTGAGTGGTTAAAGCAGGGAGAGCCATGGCGGGGGTTACAGCAGGAGAGCCATGGCGGGGTTACAGCAGGGAGAGCCATGGCGGGGTTACAGCAGGGAGAGTCATGACGGGGGTTACAGCAGGGAGAGCCATGGCGGGGGTTACATCAGGGAGAGTCATGACGGGGGTTACAGCAGGGAGAGCCATGGCGGGGTTACAGCAGGGAGAGCCATGGTAGGGGTTAAAGCAGGGAGAGCTATGATGAGGTTACAGCAGGAAGAGCCATAGCGGGGGTTACAGCAGGGAGAGCCATGGCGGGGTTACAGCAGGAGAGCCATGGCGGGGTTACAGCAGGGAGAGCCATGGCGGGGTTACAGCAGGAGAGCCATGACGGTGGTTACAGCAGGAGAGCCATGGCGGGCGTTACAGCAGGGAGAGCCATGGTAGGGGTTAAAGCAGGGAGAGCTATGTTGAGGGTTACAGCAGGGAGAGTCATAGCGGGGTTACAGCAGGAAGAGCCATGGCGGGGGTTACAGCAGGGAGAGCCTTGGCGGGGGTTACAGCAGGAGAGCCATGGCGGGGTTACAGCAGGGAGAGCCATGGCGGGGTTAAAGCGGGAGAGCCATGGCGGGGTTACAACAGGAGAGCCATGCGGGGCTACAGCAGGAGAGCCATGGCGGGGTTACAGCAGGGAGAGCCATGGCAAGGGTTACAGCAGGGAGAGTCATGGCGAGGGTTACAGCAGGGAGAGCCATGGCGGGGGTTACAGCAGGGAGAGCCATGGCAAGTGTTACAGCAGGGAGAGCCATGGCGCAGGATACAGCAGGGAGAGCCATGGCGGGGGTTAAAGCAGGGAGAGCCATGGCGGGGTTACAGCGGGGAGACCCATGGCGGGGTTACAGCAGGGAGAGCCATGGCGGAGGTTACAGCAGGGAGAGACATGGCGGGGTTACAGCAGGAGAGCCATGATGGGGGTTAAAGCGGGGAGGGCCATGGCGGGGGTTACAGCGGGGAGAGCCATGGCGGGGTTAAAGCAGGAGTGACACAGGGAGAGCCATGGCGGGGGTTAAAGCGGGGAGAGCCATGGCGGGGGTTACAGCAGGGAGAGCCATGGCGGGGGTTACAGCAGGGAGAGCCATCAAGTGGTTAAAGCAGGGACAGCCATGGCGGGCGTTACAGCGGGGAGACCCATGGGGGGTTACAGCAGGGAGAGCCATGGCGGAGGTTGCAGCAGGGAGCCATGGCGGGGTTACAGCAGGGAGAGCCATGATGGGGTTAAAGCGGGAGAGCCATGGCTGGGGTTACAGCGGGGAGAGCCATGGCGGGGGTTAAAGCAGGAGAGCCATGGCGGGGTTTACAGCAGGGAGAGCCATGGCGGGGGTTACAGCAGGGAGAGCCATGGCGGGGGTTACAGCAGGGAGAGCCATGGCGGGGTTTACAGCAGGGAGAGCCATGGCGGGGGTTACAGCAGGGAGCCATGGCGGGGGTTACAGCAGGGAGATCCATGATGGGTGTTACAGCAGGGAGAGCCATGGTGGGGGTTAAAGCAGGGAGAGCCATGGCGGGGTTAAAGCCGGGAGAGCTATGATGGGGGTTACAGCAGGGAGAGCCATGGAGTGGGTTACAGCAGGGAGAGCCATGAGTGGGTTACAGCAGGGAAGCCATGACGGGGTTACAGCAGGAGAGCCATGGCGGGGTTAAAGCAGGGAGAGCCATGCGGGGGTTACAGCAGGGAGAGCCATGGCGGGGGTTAAAGCAGGGAGAGCCATGGCGGGGTTACAGCAGGGAGAGCCATGGCGGGGGTTACAGCAGGGAGAGCCATGGCGGGGTTACAGCAGGAGAGCCATGGCGGGGGTTACAGCAGGGAGAGCCGTGGCGGGGTTACAGCAGGGAGAGTCATGGCGGGGGTTAGAGCAGGGAGAGCCATGGCGGGGTTACAGCAGGAGAGCCATGGCGGGGGTTACAGCAGGGAGAGCAATGGCGGGGGGTTAAAGCAGGGAGAGCCATGGCGGGGGTTACAGCAGGGAGAGTCATGGCGGGGGTTAAAGCAGGGAGAGCCATGGCGGGGGTTACAGCAGGGAGAGTCATGGCGGGGGTTACAGCAGGAGAGCCATGACGGGGTTACAGCAGGAGAGCCATGGCGGGGGTTACAGCAGGGAGAGCCATGGCGGGGTTACAGCAGGGAGAGCCATGGCGGGGTTACAGCAGGGAGAGCCATGACGGGGTTAACGCAGGGAGAGCCATGGAGTGGGTTATAGCAGGGAGAGCCATAGCGGGGTTTACAGCAGGGAGAGCCATGGCGGGGTTACAGCAGGGAGAGCCATGGCGGGGGTTACAGCACTGAGAGCCATAGCGGGGTTACAGCAGGAGAGCCATGGCGTGGTTACAGCAGGGAGAGCCATGACGGGGGTTAACACAGGGAGAGCCATGACGGGGGTTAACGCAGGGAGAGCCATGACGGGGGTTAAAACAGGGAGAGCCATGGCAGGGTTACAGCAGTGAGAGCCATGGCGGGGTTACAGCAGGGAGAGCCATGGCAGGGTTACAGCAGGGAGAGCCATGGCGGGGGTTACAGCAGGGAGAGCCATGGCAGAGTTACAGCAGGGAGAGCCATGGTAGGGGTTAAAGCAGGGAGAATCATGGCGGGGTTAATGCAGGCAGTGACGGGATCACCAAAAGTGCCCACAGGGAGAATCATGGCGGGGGTTACAGCAGCAGTGGCGGGGATCACCAAAAGTGCCCACAGGGAAATCATGGCGGGGTTAATGCAGGCAGTGGCGGGGATCACCAAAAGTGCCCACAGGAGAATCATGGCGGGGTTACAGCAGGCAGTGGCGGGGATCACCAAAAGTGCCCACAGGGAGAATCATGGCGGGGGTTAATGCAGGCAGTGACGGGATCACCAAAAGTGCCCACAGGGAGAGCCATGGCGGGGGTTAATGCAGGCAGTGACGGGTGAGACACCACCAAAAGTGCCCACAGGGAGAATAATAGTGGGGGTTAATGCAGGCAGTGACGGGTGAGAGACAACCAAAAGCGCCCACAGGGACAGCCATGATGGGGTTAAGGATCACCAAAAGCGCCCACAGGGACAGCCATGACGGGATTCTGACGCTGCTCTTCGTGTCATCCTTCTTCTCTCCTCTTTCTCCTGCTTATTTCTTCTGTGTGTCGAATAAAGAAAGAAAGAAAAGAAAAATATCAATCCGTAATCATAAATCCATCATCATCATCATCATCATCATCATCATCATCATCATTATCATCGTCACCACCACCGTTATCATTCTCCTTATCATCCTCCTTATCATCTTCCTAGAGTTTCAGTAAGTCGCTGAGGTCTTACTACAGAGGCATGTTGCTGTGTTGTCGTGTGTGTGTGTGTGTGTGTGTGCGTGTGTACGTGTGTGTGTGTGTGTGTGTGTGTGTGTGTGTGTGTGCGTGCGTGCGTGCGTGCGTGCGTGCGTGCGTGCGTGCGTGCGTGCGTGCGTGCGTGCGTGCGTGTGTGTGTGTGTGTGTGTGTCCAGTGGGCAGTGGGTAATATTTGGCAGGTGCCTCTGTCCCCCTCTAAACATGTTGATGCCTGCTGGATTCGTTTTTTGTTGTCGTTGTTATCGCTCCCGATACTGACGTAGGGTGTCTGGTGTTTTCTTCCCCCCCCCCCCCCCCCCCCCCCCCCCACTTTTTTTTTCTTTCTTTTCAAACGTGCTCATGACGGAAGCAGTACTAAATAGGGGCCTACTCATCAAAAGATATAAGACTAGAAGAAGCAATGAATTCATTAGGCCGTTTGGGGGCATTTCTTTTGCCTTTTTATGTATTTATTTATTATTTATTTATTTGTTTGTTTGTTTGTTTGTTTATTCATTTATCATTTTATTTGTCAGAATTCAATAGATGGCCCATTCTTTTACGAAGAATAAAAATGGCGTCGAACAGAAACAATTATTCGTGATTTTCTCCCCACACCCTTCCCTCCCCCATTAACCTTCCTCCCCTCCCTCCCCTCCCGTTGACATGATTTGTGCCTAACTTATCCTCCTCGCAAGTGTCTTAGTATAAAGTAGTCTGGTGATCTAGTGGATGAAAGGGGCCTGAGAACTACGACAATGGTTTGAGGTGAAGCTGGCGCAAGCAGCTGAAAGAATTTCAAAGCTAAACAATTAAGTAGTGGGGAAAACAAGCGCAGGCTAGCAATTAATCTTCCGTCATTATCCTAATGACTTTGTAAAGATTAGAACTTTTTTTAAAAGTTGAAGATAAAGAAAATGGCGATCAGAAATTAAGAAATGTATCATAGATATGAAAACACTCCACCAGCTGCATGAGGGAACTATCGTAATCCCTCCTGAAGGCAGATCTATTTATAGTGCCTGCTCCTACTAGGCCTTTCGTCCGCTGGATCAGACTCATCAGGGAGACACGGCTGACTGTGTCTGTGCTCTTGGCGTCAAAAAGACACACACCACAGTCCATAATTCTGTGGTGTTCTCACCACCAAGCTGTTCCATCGACTTGAAGGGGGCGCAGTTCACACGACAAAACATCGAAGGATCGAGCACTCGTGGGGCAAAGCATTCCGGATATCCAGTCACACAGATGATGGTGTGTTTGCATCTTCTATATCCCGCCCTACACTTTCCAGCCGCGCGCAGCACACAGCGCTCATTCCCTGGCGCCGCGCGCTGCGCACGGCACTCATTCCCTGCCGACGCACAGATTTGGCCACTTTTTAATTTATTTTTACGGTAGCTCTACAACAACTGACAGTCTTGTGTTAGGTGTCACAGGAAAGAACAAACACTCAACTCCCCTCATCACCAGATCCACTTTGTAATACGATTTCAAGCGCCTCATTGAACGAGAAATCGCTACCACTCCTTTGCCTGACCGACATGTTTCTGGCACAGGAAATACGTGCCACGCGCCACGTGGCGCTACCGTCATTGTCTTGGTTTCAAAGCTCCCGGGGTCGGCCAAGTACACAATAGGCCACTGAAAGTATGGTCGACAACTCGTTCCAAGATCCCCAAGACTAGTTACAGAGGTTATTTCCCTTGGACCATTTCATGGAAAGTGTAGGAATTTTTTATGTTCCCGTCATGTGATTGTGGGCGACACGGCAGACTGTCTGCTGTCTGTCCGTCACCCGGACTTGGACGACGCGCCTCAAGGGAGAGAAATCCTGTTACCCACTTTTGAACGACTCGGCTGGTAAATAACTCGATTAAAAAAAAAAAAAAAAAAAAAAAACCAGCATTTCATCCTGCGAAGAATGTGAACATGGCCGAGCCCAGCGGCGGTTCTCGTCTGCTTGGCTGATTTTCAAGCAAGGCGGAGTCAAGTGTCTACAGACAGCGCCTTTCATTGGCCAGTAATGCGATTTTTTTTCTTTTCTTTTTTAAATGAAGGAAAGAAAGGTAATATATATATATATATATATTTTTTTTTTTGCCTGACACAGATCATGTCGTGAAATAATAGCACAGTGCGAAATAATGTCAAAACCTTCTTTCTTACAAATCGTTTTCAGACAAGAAATGCAAACAGCATCTGCTGCTGGCTGATTTTAACACCAGACGTTATTTGGCTGTGTCTGTTATATGACTCTGTACACTCGTCTAGAAACCACGAAAATCCCGGGTCTGTGTGATTCAAACTTCATTTTGTGGATTATTATAATATTGTTGTTATTATTATTATTATTATATCATCATCATCATCATCATCATCATCATCATCATCATCATCATTAATATTATTTCTATATTATCATTATTATTGTTGTTTTGTTTTTTGTTTTGTTTGGGGTTTCTTTGTTTTGCTTTTTTTTTTCGGGGGAGGGTGGGGCGGGGGGGGGGGGGGGTTGCCACCATAAAGGTCCCTACAGAAAAAATATTGGACGAACTCAAAGGGCATTCAGGAAAACGTGTCAAGGAAGTAATAATATACACACATACTGAAAGAGTTACTTTCCATTTAATTTTACAACAGGACACGGAAAATACAAAAAGATCAACTGATTTCATGGAGAAAAAAACCCTTATCTAATAAATAATGATAACGTTTTAAACGACTTTATAATAACCAGTGTACTTAAGAACATTGTTGAAAATAAAATAAGGCGTGGAGCAGTAAACAATAAACAAGTAGGGTAACTCTTGCTCCCATAAGAAAAACATTTGAATAATTTCGTAAAGTGGATCCGGAACTGACTATAGATCCAGATCCGCATCAAAAGGGATTGAAATAAATGCCATCTGTAAGCTGAAATGAAGTTTTGTCACTATTGATTCAGTTGGTTTACTAACAAATTCGATAATAAACAGTCAAACATCAAATCTCAACCTCTTCGCTTTGAAATAATCAATCTTTCGCATTTCTGCTTAAGTCACACACACACACATATATATATATATATATATATATATATATAAAGGGAGTCATAAGACCCAGGCCACTGCTATTCCAACATTTATTTACTTGTCGCCAAACTGCATGGCGACGTGAATATATATATATATATATATATATATATATATATAATCGGGCGCACCGCATGCACTGGCACACCATGCACACACATAAACATACACACTGATAATAATGGCACAGCCAATGTTACATGTGTACTCAAGGTCTGACCAGCGCGTTGGGCTAATGCGTTGGTCGGACATCTTGCTACGACGTACCCACGAGACCCTCTTCTTCAATGCTCCCATCTTAGCCCCTTTTCCAAGTGCTACGACTTGGGTACTTTCAGAATAGGTGTTAGAAAACCGGCACCTGCACTGTCATCCTCACTGACTGAACCATCCATGGCAGCTTTCAGGTCAACGGGCTATTTTTCAGCCATGAGATTTAGCAATTGTTGCCAACATATAGGGACTGGAATAAGTATTGGATGGAAGGTAGTCAAGATCAAAATCTGCGTTCTCAGTTTGGAAGAGGTGTGAAAGATACATTTTGTGCAGCCAAGGACGGATTTATAAGCCTTTGGGTTAAAAAGATCAGATGTGTATTTTGCTATTGTTAATAAAGAAGACATGTTGTTGCTTCTCTTTGAAAAATGTTTGTCTGACCTTACTGCAAGTTCAGCATTTGTGTTGTTTTCAACAGCTGAAACTCAAATCATGTATTTAGCACAGGCCAGTTTTCTATAGTCATCTAATGGCAGCATTCCAGCTTCTCCATATGTTTTTTTTTTCATTGGAGGCATGTGCAGGTACGCCAAGTGCCAGTTTTATAGCTTTGTTGTCTAAGCTCTGAAGCTTTGCTTTTTAGAAATGTACTTGGTACCGAGAAATGTACTTCCTGACCATAAATTAATTTGCTTCTTTCAAGAGACGTGGCAAGATGAATAAGAGTGGCAATGTCTTGACCCCACCCATATCGACTGATCATCTTTAAAAAAAAAAAAAACTTTTTCCTGCCCTTGACAAAATGTAATCAATATGTTTTTGCGCCTTAAACTGATAGAAAGATAGATTCCAAGAAACGTAATGCTGGATTATAGAAGTAGGACTCAAACTGATCGTTTTAAAACCTTTCTTTCTGGGCCGAAGCATATTATTAGTTTACTGCATATAATGAGGCTCGATGCTTGGAAAACGAAATATTCTAAGAATGTTCAGTGTGTGTGTGTGTGTGTGTGTGTGTCTGTGTGTGTGTGTGTGTGTGTGTGTGTGTGTGTGTGATGGTTTTATTTCCATTCCACACATTCTTTTTAACCGCCAAATTCTTGAATATGTTATATTTTGACAAGCAGTGCATTTTAGACAATGGACTATCTGCTGATTCTGTATTATACAATCAACCACTCGGTGTATGGCATTGGATGAAGTATATTGAATAGTCCTATTGGCCTTCTATACAATAATTTGGTTTTAAATTTTGCGATTACTTAATATTGTTATGTAATGTTGTATACTCGTATATGTCTAGGTAGGTGTGTTTGTATGTGTGTGTATGTTTGTTGATGTTATCTGTGTGTGTGTATGCGTGCGTGCGTGTGTGCGTCTCTCTCTCTCTCTCTCTCTCTCTCTCTCTCTCTCTCTCTCTCTCTCTCTCTCTCTCTCTGTGTGTGTGTGTGTGTGCGTGCGTGCGTGCGTGCGTGCGTGCATGCGTGCGTGCGTGCGTGCGAGCGTGCGTGCGTGCGTGCGTGCTTGCGTGCGTGCGTGCGTGTGTGTGTGTGAATGTGTGTGTGTGAGAGAGAGAGAGAGAGAGAGAGAGAGAGAGAGAGAGAGAGAGTGTGTGTGTGTGTGTGTGTGTGTGTGTGTGTGTGTGTGTGTGTGTGTGTGTGTGTGTGTGTGTGTGGACGCGCGCGCGCGAGCGCGTGGTCTACCTTTTCCCCCCGTGTAATATCACTAATTATGAATTATGGTGAAAACATGTTTTAAAAGAACATTCATGCATTCTCCCATCTTAATCACTAATTCATTAATCCATCAGCTTTAAATCATGCGCTGTGTGGTCTCGAAACTTCACGAATGGGGTGTAACGTATATGGACTAGTCCGCACGCAGTGACGCCTTCCTGAAAACTGAAACTGAAACTGAAACTCAGGCAATGAAGAAAGGAAACGAGATAACTATATCGTTTATCTATCGCTTATTTAACCGCTGATTTTGCTGGTTTTAAGAGAAACAAGGGGGAGGGGAGGGGGGGGGACAATGATGGCGGTGGGGGTGACAAGGCAATGAACGAGTCGATGAAATAAGCGAGAACATGCATGGATGAATAAATAGATAATAAAGAAAAAGAAAAAGCCTTAGGGCTTAAATGATACAAATGCAATAAATGAAGAGATGAATAAACAAATAAACAAGCAATCCAAAAAAAGATGAAAATGAAATACAAAACAACAACATTCGTTGTCACACCTACACAAACACACTCAAACCATGCGCGCGCACACACGAACATGCCTTCTACAACTCTCTCCCAATACGTAACACCGGAGAAACCGTTGCCCAACCGACCTCACCATATCCAGGGCACTGGATCAATATATCAACAGAAGCGATCTCACTGGCCGTGCCACGCTGACCACTTGACCAAATCCCCGTCCATGTGCACGTGCCAAACTCTTCTGGCAGGCCAGACCCCATGCCAGTATAACAGTTCGCGTTTTCTCTTTTGATGGCTGAATTCGGTGAGGCGTTTATTCCGAGAGCCTAACGGGTTTCTTGTGCACGCAGAGTCTCTCTCTCTCTCTCTGTTATGAGTGTAATCGGCTTAATCCAACAGATTGGTTTAAAGGCCAAGTCGAGCGTAGACTACAAGGCCAGTATAAACAGTTTTGAGAGTTTCATGTTCGTTAATTACTGATTCTGGAACTTGCCTAGGCCCTGGGGGAGAGCATGCACGGGTGTTGATGTGTGGGGGAGGTGTGTAGTTGGGGGAGTGTGTAGATTAGGGGAGGTTTGTAGGGGGAGGTGTGTGGAGGAGGTGTGTAGGAGGGGAGGTGTGGGGAGGTGTGTAGGGGGAGGTGTGTAGGGGGAGGTGTGAGGGGAGGTGTGTAGGGGAGGTGTGTAGGGAGGTGTGTAGGGGAGGTGTGTAGGGAGGTGTGTAGGGGGAGGTGTGTAGGGGGAGGTGTGTAGAGGAGGTGTGTGGGGGAGGTGTGTAGAGGAGGTGTGTATGGGAGGTGTTGAGGGGAGGTGTGTTGGGAGGGGTAGAGAGGTGTGTGGGAAGGTGTGGTGGGGAGTGTGTGGGGGAGGTGTGTAGGGGAGTGTGTAGGGGGAGGGTGTAGGGGAGTGTGTAGGGAGGTTTGTGTAGGGAGGTGTGTAGGGGAGGTGTGTAGGGGGTGGTTTGGGGAGGTTTGTTGGGGGAGGTGTGTAGGGAGGGGGTGTGGGGGAGGTGTGTAGGGGGAGGTGTGTGGGGAGGTGTGTAGGGGAGGTGTGTGGGGAGGTGTGTGGGAGGTGTGTTGGGGTGGAGGGGAGGTGTGTGGGGAGGTGTGTGGGGGAGGTGTGTGGGAGGGGTGTGTGGGGGTGGGTGGGGGGAGGTGTGTTGGGGGAGGTGTGTAAGGGAGGTGGTGTGGGGGGTGTAGGGGGAGGGGTGTAGGGGGAGTGTGTAGGAGGTGTGTAGGGGAGTGTTGGAGGGAGGTGTGTAGGGGAGTGTGGGTTGGGGGAGGTGTGTAGGGGAGTTGGGGGGAGGTGTGTATGGGAGGGGTGTAGGGTGTGTAGGGGGAGTGTGTAGGGAGGTGTGTAGGGGGAGGTGTGGTTGGGGGAGTGTGTGTGGGGAGTGTTGGGGGGTGTGTTGGGGGAGGTGTGTTGGGGAGGGTTGGGGGAGGTGTGTTGGGGGTGTGTGGGGGTGTGTGGAGAGTGTGGGGGGTGAGGAGTGTGTTGGGGAGGTGTGTAGGGGGTGTGTGGGGGGGTGTTGGGGGAGGTGTGTGGGGGGGTGTGTTGGGGAGGTGTGTTGGGGAGGTTGGGGGAGGTGTGTTGGTGGGGTGTTGGGGAGGTGTGTAGAGGGAGGTGTGTAGAGGAGTGTGTAGGGGAGGTGTGTAGAGGAGGTTGTTGGGGAGGTGTTAGAGGGAGGTGTGTTGGGGGAGGTGTGTGGGGAGGTGTGTGGGAGGTGTGTAGGGGAGTGTAGGGGTGTGTAGGGGAGGTGTGTAGGGGGGTTGGGGTGTAGGGGAGGTGTGTAGGAGGAGGTGTTAGGGGGAGGTGTGTTGGTGAGGAGTGTAGGGAGGTGTGTAGAGGGAGGTGGTGTTGGGGAGTGTGTTGGAGGAGTGTTGAGAGGGAGGGTATGTAGGGGGAGGTGTGTAGGGGGAGGTGTGTAGGGGGAGTGTGTAGGGGGAGGTGTGTTGGGGGAGGTGTTGGGGGAGTGTGTAGGGGAGGTGTGTAGGGGGAGGTGTGTAGGGGAGGTGTGTTGGGGAGGTGTGTTGGGGAGGTGTGTTGGGGGAGGTGTGTTGAGGAGTGTGTGAGGAGGGTGTGTTGGGAGGTGTGTTGGGGAGGTGTGAGGGAGGTGTTGGGGGAGTGTGTTAGGGGGATGGTAGGGGAGGTGGTGGGAGTGTGTTGGGGAGTGTTAGGGGGAGTGTGTGGGGAGTGTGTGGGGAGGTGTGTAGGGAGGTGTGTAGGGAGGTGTAGGGGGAGGTGTGTAGGGAGGTGTTGGGGAGTGTGTGGAGGTGGTGTAGGGAGGTGTGTGGGGTGGTGTGTGGGGGAGGTTGGTTGGGGAGTGTGTAGGGGGAGTGTAGGGAGGTGTGTAGGGGGTAGGTGGTGTAGGGAGGTGTGGAGGAGTGTGTAGGGAGGTGTTGAGGGAGGTGTTGAGGAGGTGTGTGGGGAGGTGTAGAGGAGGTGGTGGGGGAGTGTGTAGGGGGGGTGTGTAGGGGGAGGTGTGTAGGGGGAGTGGTTGGGAGTGTGTAGGATGGGAGGTGTGGGGTGTAGGGGGAGGGATGTGGGGTGGGTTGTGGGGAGGTGGTGTGGGGGGTTGTTGGGGGGTGTATGGGAGGTGTGTAGGGGGAGGTGTGAGTGGAGGTGGGTGGGGAGGTGGGTGTGTAGAGGGAGGTGTTAGGGGAGTGTGGTGGGGTGGTTGGGGAGGTGTGTAGGGGAGGTGTGTAGAGGTGGTGGTAGGGGGAGGTTTGTGTTGGGAGGTGGTAGAGGGAGGTGTGTAGGGGAGGTGTGTAGGGGAGGTGTGTAGGGGGAGTGTGTAGGGGAGGTGTATGGAGAGGTGTGTAGGGAGTGGTAGGGGGAGGTGTTAGGGGAGGTTGTGTAGGGGGTGTGTAGGGGAGGTGTTTGGGGAGGGTGTGGGAGGTTGGGGGAGGTGTGTTGAGGAGGTGTGTAGGGGTGTGTGGGAGTGTTAGAGTGGTGTGGAGGTTTGGGGAGGTGTGTTGGGGAGGTGTTGAGGGTGAAGGTGTGTGGAGGGTGTAGGGGAGGTGGTGGGGAGGTGGAGGGAGTGTAGGGGAGGTGTGTTGGGAGGTGTGTAGGGGAGTGTAGGGGAGTGTGTGTAGGAGGTGTGTGGGGAGTGTGTAGAGGAGGGTTAGGGAGTGTGTGGGGAGGTGTTAGGGGAGGTGTGTAGGGTGTTGAGGAGTGTGTGGAGGTAGGTTTAGGGGATGTATTGGGAGGTGTGTTGGGAGGTGTTAGGGAGTGTGTATGGGTGTGTGGTGAGTGTGTGTAGGGGAGTGTTAGGGGGTTGTAGTGGAGTTGTGAGGGAGGTTGTTGGGGGGTAGTGGTTGGGGAGGTGGTGGTGGGTGTGTTGTGGGTGTGTGTTGGGGGATGTGTGTGGGGAGGTGTAGGAGTTGTTGGGGGAGGTGTGTAGTGGTTGGGTGGTGTGGGGGAGGTGTGGGGAGTGTGTGGGGAGTGTGTGAGGAGGGAGGTTGTTGGGGAGGTGTGTTGAGGAGGTGTGTTAGGGGGAGGTTGGTGTAGGGGAGGTGTTTGGAGGAGGGTGTGGGGAGGGTGTAGGGAGTGTGTAGGGGAGTGTGGTTGGGGAGGTGTTGGGGAGGTGTGTAGGGGAGGTGTGTTGGGGAGGTGTGTTGGGGGAGGTGTGTGGTGGGGGTGTGTTAGGGGGGTGTAGGAGGGAGGTGTAGGGGAGGTGTGTAGGGGGAGGGTGTAGGGGGAGGTGTGTAGGGGAGGTGTGTGGGGAGTGTGTGGGGGGTGTGTTGGAGGTGTTAGGGGTGGTAGTTGGGGAGGTGTTGGGAGGGTGTAGGGGTGTGTAGGGGAGGTGTGTAGGGGGATTGTGTAGGGAGTGTGTTGGGGAGGGGTGTGGTTGGGAGGTGTATAGAGGAGGTGTGTTGGAAGTTGTGTAGGGGGAGGTGTGTGGGGGATGTGTTGGGGAGGTGTGTGGGGGGTGTGTTGGGGGTGTGGGGGGTGTGTTTAGTGAGGTGTGTTGGGGAGGTGTGTAGGGGAGGTGTGTGGGGAGGGTTTGGGGGAGGTGTGTAGGGAGGTGTGTTGGGTAGGTGGTTGGGGAGGTGTAGGGGAGGTGTGTTGGTGGTGGTGTTGGGGAGGATGTGGGGAGGTGTGTAGAGGAGTGTGTTTGGGGGGTGTGTGTAGAGGGAGGTGTGTTGGGAGGTGTGTAGAGGGAGGTGTGTTGGGGAGGTGTGTTGGGGGAGGTGTGTAGGGGAGGTGTGTAGGGAGGTGTGTGGGGGAGGTGTGTAGGGGGTGTTAGAGGGGAGGTGTGTGGAGGAGGTGTTGAGGGGAGTGTGTAGGGAGGTTGTGTGGAGGTGTGAGAGGGAGGTGTGTAGGGGGAGGTGTGTTGGAGGAGTGTGGATAGGAGGATGTAGGGGAGAGTGTGTTAGGGGGGTGTGTAGGGGAGGTGTGTAGGGGAGGTGTGAAGGGGAGGTGTGTAGGGGATGGTGGGGGTGGTAGGAGGTGTGTAGGAGGTGTGTTGGGGGAGGTGTTGGGGGGAGTGTGTTGGGGGAGGTGTGTTAGGGAGGTGTGTAGGAGGTGTGTTGGGGAGGTGTGTTGGGGAGGTGTGTAGGGAGGTGGTTGGGGAGTGTGTAGGGAAGTGGTAGGGGGAGGTGTTGAAGGAGTGTGTGGGGGAGTGTGTAGGGGGAGGTGTGTAGGGGAGGTGTGTGGATGAGGGAGGTGTGTAGAGGGAGGTGTGTAGGGGGAGGGTTGTAGGGGAGGTGTGTAGGGGGAGGTGTGTAGGGGAGTGTGTACAGGGAGGTGTGTACAGGAGGTGTGTTAGGGGGAGGTGTGAGAGGGAGGTGTGTAGGGGAGGTGTGAAGAGGAGGTGTGTTGGGGAGGTTTGTAGGGAGGTGTGTGGGGAGGTGTGAGGAGGTGGTAGAGGAGGTGTGTAGGGGGAGGTTGTAGGGGAGGTGTGTAGGGAGGTGTGTGGGGAGGTGTGAGAAGGGAGTTAGGGGAGGTGTGTAGAGGAGTGTGTAGGGGGGAGGTGTGTAGGGGGAGGTGTGTAGAGGGAGGTGTAGTGGGAGGTGTGTAGGGGAGGTTGTAGGGAGGTTGTAGGGGGAGTTGTAGGGGAGGTGTGAGGGGGGGGAGGTGTTAGGGAGGTGTGAAGAGGAGGTGTGTAGGGGAGGTGTGTGAGGAGGTGTGAGAGGGAGGTATGTAGGGGAGGTGTGTAGGGGGAGTGTGTAGGGGAGGTGTTGTAGGGAGGTGTGTAGGGGAGGTGTGTTGGGGAGGTGTGTAGGGGGAGTGGTAGGGGAGGTGTGTAGGGGAGGTGTGGAGGAGTGTTAGGGAGTGTGTTTGGGAGGTGTGTGGGGAGTGTGTTGGGGAGTGTGTAGAAGAAGGTGTGTAGGGGAGGTGTGTGGGGAGTGTGTAGGGAGGTGTGTGGGGAGGTGTGTAGGGAAGTGCGTAGGGGAGGTGTTAGAAGAGGTGTGTGGGGAGGTGTGTAGGGGAGGTGTGTAGGGGGGTGTGTACGGGAGGTGTGTACAGGGAGGTGTGTAGGGGAGGTGTGTAGGGGATGTGTAGGGGGAGTGTGTAGGGGAGGTGTGAAGAAGGAGGTGTGTACAGGGAGGTGTGTGGGGAGGGATGTGTACAGGGAGGTGTGTAGAGGAGGTGTGTAGGGGAGTGTAAGAGGAGGTGTGTAGGGGGAGGTGTGAAGAGGGAGTGTGTAGGGGAGGTGTGTAGGGGAGGTGTGTAGGGGGAGTGTGTAGGGGGAGGTGTGTAGAGGAGGTGTGTAGGGGGAGGGTTGTAGGGGGAGGGTGTGTAAGGGAGGTGTGTAGGGGAGGTGTGTAGGGGATGGTGTTGTAGAGGGAGGTGTGTAGGGGGAGGTGTGTAGGAGGTGTGTAGGGGAGTGTGAAGAGGGAGGTGTGTAGGGGAGGTGTGAAGGGGGGTGTGTAGGGGAGGTGTGTAGGGGGAGGTGTGAAGGGGAGGTGTGTAGGGGGAGGTGTGAAGGGGAGTGTGTAGGGGAGGTTGTTGGGAGGTGTGCAGAGGAGGTTGTAGGGGAGTGTGTAGGGGAGTGTAGGGGAGTGTGTAGGGGATGGTGGTAGGGGGAGGTGTGTGGGGAGGTGTGTAGGGGTGTTAGGGGAGGTGGTAGGGGAGGTGTGTAGGAGGGGGTGTGTTGGGGGGGTGTGTGGGGAGTGTTGGGGGGTAGTGTGTGGGGAGGTGTGTAGGAGAAGGTGTGTTGGGAGTGTGTTGGGGAGGTGTGTAGGGGAGGTGTGTTGGAGAGGTGTGTAGGGGGAAGTGCGTAGGGGGAGATGTGTTGAAGGAGGTGTGTTGTTGAGGTGTGTAGGGGGAGGTGTGTAGGGGAGGTGTGTACAGGGAGGTGTGTAGGGAGGTGTGTAGGGGAGGTGTGTAGGGGGAGGTGTGTAGGGGAGGTGTGAAGAGGGAGGTGTGACAGGATGTGTGTACGGGAGGTGTGTACAGGAGGTGTGTACAGGAGGTGTGTAGGGGAGTGTGTGAGTAGGGAGGTGAGTAGGGAGTGTAAGAGGATGTTGTAGGGAGGTTGTAGGGGAGGTGTGTATGGGGAGTGGTAGGGGAGTTAAAGGAGTTAGGTGGGAGGTGTGTTGGGAGGTGTGTAGAGGAGGTGTGTAGGGGAGGTGTAAGGAGAGGTGTGTAGGGAGGTGTGAGAGGAGTGTGTAGGGGAGGTGTGTAGGGGGAGGTGTGTAGTGGGAGGTGTGAGGGAGGTGTGTAGGGGAGGTGTGTAGGGGAGGTGTGTAGGGGGAGGTTGAGGGGAGGTGTAAGAGGGAGTGTGTAGGGGGAGGTTGTTAGAGGAGTGTGTGTGGGGAGGTGTGTAGGGGGAGGTGTGTAGGGGGTTGTTGGGAGTGTGTAGTGGTGAGTGCGTAGGGGGGGTGTGTATGGAGGTGTGTAGGGGGAGGTGTGTAGGGGAGGTGTGTTGGGTAGGTGTGTTGGGGGATGTGTGTTGGGGAGGTGTTGGGGGAGGTTGTTGGGGGGAGTGTAGAGGGAGGTGTGTAGGGAGGTGTGTAGGGGGAGTGTGAGTGAGGGAGGTGTGTTGGGGAGGTGGTGTAAGGGGAGTGTGTGTGGGGAGGTGTTGGGGAGGTGTGTTAGGGGAGGTGTGTAGGGGAGGTGTGAAGGGAGGTGTGTAGGGGGAGGTGTGTGGGAGGTGGTTGAGGGAGGTGTGTACGAGGAGGTGTAGGGGAGGTGTGTTGGGGAGGAGTGTAGGGAGGTGTAGAGGGAGGTGTGTAGGGGAGGTGTGTGGAGGAGTGTGCAGTGGGAGGTATGTTGGGGAGGTGTGTAGGGGGAAGTGCGTAGGGGAGGTGTGTGAAGGGTGTGTTGGGGAGGTGTGTAGGGGAGGTGTGTAGGGAGGTGTTACAGGAGGTGTTGTATTGGGGAGGTGTGTAGGGGAGGTGTGTAGGGGAGGTGTGTAGGGGGAGGTGTGTAGGGGAGGTGTGAAGGGAGGTGTGTACAGGAGTGTGTAGAGGGAGGTGTGTAGAGTGAGTGTTGTAGGGGGAGTGTGAAGAGGAGGTGTGTAGGGGAGGTGTGAATGAGTGGGTGTGTAGGGAAGGTGTAGGGGAGGTGTGTAGGGGAGGTGTGTAGGTGGAGGTGTGAAGAGGGAGTGTTAGGGGAGTGTGTAGGGGAGGTGTTTAGAGGGAGGTGTTAGGGGAGTAGAGGTGTAGTGAGAGGGAGGTGTGAGGGAGTTGGGGGGTAGGGGGAGAGTTGTAGGGGAGTGTTAAGGAGGTTGTAGGGGAGTGTGTAGGGGAGGGTGAGGGGAGGTTGTAGGGAGGTGTGAGATGGGGTTTGTGTAGGGGAGGTGTGAATAGGGAGGTTGTAGGGGAGGTGATTTGGAGGAGGTGCAGAGAGTTGATGTAGGGGGGTGTGTAGGGGAGTGTGTAGGTGTGGGGTGGTGTGTAGGGGGAGTGTAGGGGGAGTGTGTTGGGAGTGTGTATGAGTGCTTGGGAGTTAGAGGTGTGGGGGAGTGTGTGGGGAGGTGTGTGGTGGAGGTGTGTTAGGTGGGGGAGTGGTAGTGTGAGAAGGTGTGTGGGGAGGTGTGTTGGGGAGGTGTGTAGGGGGAGGTGTGTGGGAGGTGTGTAGGGGGAAGTGCGTAGGGGGAGGTGTGTATAAGGAGTGTGTTGGGGAGGTGTGTAGGGGAGGGTGTATAGGGGGAGTGTGTTCAGGGAGTGTGTACAGGAGGTGTGTAGGGGAGTGTGTAGGGGGAGTGTGTAGGGGGAGGTGTGAAGAGGAGGTGTGTACAGGAGGAGTGTACAGGGAGGTGTGTACAGGAGTTGTAGGGGAGGTGTGAAAGGGAGGTGTGTAGGGGAGGTGTGAAGAGAGGTGTGTAGGGGAGGTGTTAGGGGGAGGTGTGTAGGGGGAGGTGTTAGGGGGAGGTGTGAAGGGGGAGGTGTGTGGGGGGAGGTGTGAAGGGGAGGTGTGTAGGGGGAGGTGTGTGGGAGTGTGTAGGGGGAGGTGTGTTGGGGAGGTGTGAAGGGGGAGGTGTAATAGGGGAGGTGTGTACAGGGAGGTGTTGGGGAGTGTGAAGGGGAGGTGTGGTTTGGGGAGGTGGTAGGGGAGGTGTAGGGGGAGGTGTGTTGGGGGAGGTTGAAGGGGTAGTGGTAGGGAGTGTGTACAGGAAGTGTGAGGGGAGGTGTGTAGGGGGAGTGTGTATGGGGAGGTGTGTAGGGGAGGTGTGCTGGGGGAGTGTCTGGAGGAGGTTTGTAAGGGGAAGTGTGTAGGGGAAGTGTGTAGGGGGAGGTGTGTAGGGGGAGGGATGTAGGGGAGATGTGTAGGGGAGGTGTATTCGGGGATGTGTGTTCGGGAGGTGTGTTTAGGGAGGTGTGTAGGGGAGGTGTGTTGGGGAGGTGTGCAGGGGGAGGTGTGTTGGAGGAGGTGCGTTGGGGAAGGTGTGTCGGTGGAGGTGTGTAGGGGGAGGTGTGTTGGAGGAGGTGTGTAGGGGGAGGTGTGTAGGGGGAGGTGTGTAGGGGAGGTGTGTTGGGGGAGGTGTTAGTGGGAGTGTGTAGAGGAGTGTGTAGGGGGAGGTGTGTAGGAGGAGGTGTGTAGCGGGAGATGTGTTTGGGGGAGGTGTGTAGGGGGAGGTGTGTTTGGGGAGGTGTGTAGGGGGAGATGTGTTGGAGGAGGTGTGTAGGAGGAGATGTGTTGCGGGAGGTGTGTAGGGGAGGTGTGTAGGGGGGAGTGTGTAGGGGGAGGTGTGTAGGGGGAGGTGTGTAGAGGGAGATGTGTTGGGGAGGTGTAGGGGAGGTGTGTTGGGGAGATGTGTAGGGGGAGATGTGTTCGAGGAGGTGTGTAGGGGGAGATGTGTTGGGGGAGTGTGTAGGGGAGGTTGTGAGGGGAGTGTGTGTAGGGGGAGGTGTGTAGGAGGAGGTGTGTTGGGGGAGGTGTGTTGGGGAGTGTGTTGGAGGAGGTGTGTAGGGGAGGTGTGTTGGGGAGGTGTGTAGGGGGAGGTGTGTAGGAGGAGGGTGTGTAGGGGGAGGTGGTAGGGGTATGTGTGTTGGGGTGAGGGGGTGTTGTTGGGGGAGGTGTGTTGGGGAGGGGTTGCAGGATGATGTGTTGGAGGAGGTGTGTTGGGGAGGTGTGTAGGGGAGGTTTGTAGGGGAGGTGTGTTGGGGAGGTGTGTAGCGGGAGATGTGTTGGGGAGGTGTGTTGGGGGAGGTGTGTAGTGGGAGGTGTGCAGGGGGCGGAGTGTGTAGAGGGAGTGTGTAGGGGGAGGTGTGTAGGGGGAGGTGTGTAGGGGAGGTGTGTAGAGGAGGTGTATAGGGGAGGTGTGTAGGGGAGGTATGTAGGAGAGGTGTGTAGGGGAGGTGTGTAGGGGAGGTGTGTAGGGAGTGTGTATAGGGAGAGGTGTGCAGGGGGGGGAGTGTGTAGAGGGAGGTGTGTAGGGGGAGGTGTGTAGAGGGAGGTGTGTAGGGGGAGTGTGTAGAGGAGGTGTGTAGGGGAGGTGTTAGGGGAGGTGTGTAGGGGAGGTGTATAGGGGGAGGTGTATAGGGGGATGTGTGTTGGGGAGGTGTGTTATGGGGGGGGGGGAGCATTGCGATGATAAGACGCTGCACCTAGGTGTCTTTCGTTCTGACGGTTGCGGCATTAATCCTGGCTTGTGCCGGCAGTTTGCACGTCTGTGACACTCTGTAAACACTACCGTTAAAGAGTTCCACTAAAAAGTCCAGATCAGCCGCTTTTACCAGTTTCAAAACTTCACTTACAACTTTATCAAGACCAGTATTTCTACCAGTCTTCAAATGTTTGATGACGTTCATGACTTCTTTCTCGGTCATGGGATCATTGAGTAGTGGTTCTTCCACATCGTCATCTTCTTCTGTAGTCTCGTTTTTTTGTGCTCATCTGCATCTTCCCCGTTATTGAACTCTTTAAAGAAATTATCATAACACTGTTGAGAATTGATTTCATGATAAATTACATATCTTCTGTTTACAGATCTGGTTATTGACCAGAATACATTTGGGTCCCTTAGTCTCTGAAGCCTGAACTCATATTTCTGTTTTTCTCCTTTCTCATATTGTTATAGTTTTCTTTAATTTACATATATATCCTTACTTCTTACTAAATCTGTTTTTGACTTTGCCAGCTCCTTAGAAGACCCTTGACAGTTCTTTTCTTTTGCAAACAAGTTTTATCAAACCAATCATTCATTCATTCTTTTCGTTTTCGCAATTAGGCCTGTCTTAACCATACCCTCTGCCGCTCCAGACGACGCATTTACCAAAACAGTACTCCTTCCGCTCTTCCTAAGCATCCATTTAACTCAAGTGAATCGATTTCGTCTTCGTAAATATTCGCATTTTCATCAGACCATACATTTCTTTCTTCATCGTGATCAGGTAATACGTTCTCTCCCTTGTCATTCTCCTAGTTCTTTCCAAATCAACTCGACCGGAAAATGCCAGTGATGTCAACCATTTCCAACACAAACAGACATCACAATTCAAGAACAATTCTGATGAAACAATACAACAATCGATCACATAACACAGGTCCGATGACACAGAAGTAAATTCACCGTTTTCATCTCCGCTTCAACTTCCGTTCACAATGAACAGATCATACATAAAACAAAAGTCAGAGATGCTTCATACTTATTGACAACTGTATCTCTTGAACTAAGCACAACAGACTCATCTTCCTCATCACTTTCCAAGTTAAGCATGCAGCAGAGCATTCCTTGGTCTTGACCAGGCTGTACCATTTCTAAACAGAGTGACCGAGAGCGGAAAATGTAGCAAAATTTCGAAAGAGAGGGGGTTAGCTACCGCCAAGGACACAGACAAACATAGCACAGGACAAGTCACCAATGTCAGTCCTGTGTTGTGTTTGTGTCCTTGGCGGTAACTAACCCCCTCTCGAAATTTTGTACCATTTCTGTTCTAGCATTCAGATCAACCATTATCATACTTTCAGCTTTCTCGATGCTTTGCCTCGGGCTTTCCACCAGAAAAAAACTATGCCGTCTTTCATTTTTCTATTATCATAATTATACTGGACTTCCTACAGGTGCAATGTATTATTATTATTATTATATTGGGTATTTATATAGCGCCTATCCTCGGTCACAGACCAAGCTCTAAGCGCTTTACAATAAACACACTACCTCACTCACTCAACCGGCTGCCTTCCCAGGTAGAGCCGGCCGAAGAGCAGCCAACTGGCGCTCATTCAGTCGTTTCCCGTAACATTCAAATATCAGTCACTCATTTTCATTTATCTCATTTATTCCTCCAGTTTCTCACATAGGATGCATGCGATGTTTATACGTGTCCTCTATTTCCACCGGTACACGATGGCACA
>CM031599.1:14963988-14971488 GCA_018398815.1 Conus ventricosus | reverse complement strand
GATCAATTATGACTTCGTGAGAGAGAAGTCCATCCAGTCTTTCTAGTGCTGTGTAAAATTCATGTCGTTACGTTCTCTACACCCCCCCCCCCCTTAATAAGGGGCAATGGCCTTTATATGATTATAGTTCTGAGCTCTCTCTGTCTCTGTCTGTCTGTCTGTCTGTCTCTCTCTCTCTCTCTCTCTCTCTCTCCTCTCTCTGTCCTCTCTCTCTCTCTCTCTCTCTCTCTCTCTCTTCTTTTTTTTTTCTTTCTCTCCTCTCTCTCTTCTCTCTCTCTCTCTCTCTCTCTCTCTCTCTCTCTCTCAGTGTGTGTGTGTGTGTGTGTGTACTGTCGATGTAAGCGCAGTTTTGTAGGCTTTCACCACGCGTGACACTCAGCAGTTCAAGTCCTGTCCATTGCCAAACTGACCACCGAGGTCACGTTGGTGCTAAGTCATCGCCCAGTCGCATGGCGCCACGCAAATAAATATAAACATCCGCTTGAAATGAAACGGACAGCCACGTGGAAGGATCACCTCTTTCAGTGGTTAGTCAAACCGAAAATGCCAGTATTTTCTTGGTTGTGGAACCCAAAGATACAATTACGGAATGTCATGGTACTCAAACTGAGGATACATCTTACGTTTACATCATTCCCCCTTACCACCCTCCCACTCCTTCCCACCCGCACCTCCCCCCCCCCCCTTTTTTTTTAAATCAGATAACTTGAGAGTTAATATGTGCGCAGAAAAATATACTTACCATACTGTCAAAAGCAAAGGAGACATGAATAGCCGTAAATGACATCCTGCACTAGCAAGGAGGAACCATCAGTGCATGCTGCTTATATACACAACAGCAAGGAGGAATCATCAGCGCACACTGCTTATATACACAACAGCAAGGAGGAATCATCAGCGCACACTGCTTATATACACAACAGCAAGGAGGAACCATCAGTGCATGCTGCTTATATACACAACAGCAAGGAGGAACCATCAGTGCATGCTGCTTATATACACAACAGTAACGAGGAACCATCAGTGCATACTGCTTATATACACAACAGCAAGGAGGAACCATCAGTGCATACTGCTTATATACACAATAGGCGTTAGACTTAACTTGTCTCCTGTCCGTGCATGCAGTCAGTGCGGTGCTGTGTGTTCGACGTCTCCTTCTCAGTGGAGACATCGAAGTAAACCCAGGCCCCAATCATGTAGAGGTTCAATCCTTTCAATCGACGTTACCAGCGGAAGACGATGGGCCCATGTCATCACGTGCGACGAGTGTAATCCTCGATCTCATTCGACAGCAGGGTCTAGAGAATAAAGAACAGAATGCTGCCATTAGAGGAGATTTGAGTGAAATCATGAGTGAACTGGGGCAAGTAAGGCAGAGATGTGAAGTGATTGAACAGAGGTGTGATGGGCTAGAAGGAGAGAACAGGAAGTTAAAAGAGACAGTGTCAGTTCTGCAATCACAGCTGAACAGCGTGACGACTGACGCGGCAAAAACCAGAGAACACGGAGCAATAATGTCAGAGACTGTTGAGGTCATGAGAGAGGAGATAGAGGGCATGATCAATGAAATTGATCGGTTAGAAGAGTTTTCTCGTCGAAACAACCTCCGATTGTTTGGTATCCCCCAGGTCAGTGACAGTGAAGACTACAATCTGTGTGCCAGAGCAGTGACATCAGCCCTCAACAGTGTGGAGGGGGCCAAGCAGTGGACTGAGGAGGACTTGGTGCGTGCACACCGTGTGGGGTACGCTAGATCAGGAGAACCACGACCCATGGTCGTCAAGTTCCGGAACTGGACAGACAAAATGGCGGTGCTGTCAGACAGGGAGTTCAGGGGGAGGTTGGAGAAGAGCAACAAATGGGTAAAAAATAATTCATGTAAAGGGAAATCATTGACCCTATGCTTGAGGATCCAAAACAGATGTAAGGGAGGTAAAAAGGTGTCGAAATTCGGAAATAGTAAACTCTACTTTTTCTTATGAATCAAGCATTGTCAGTCACATAAGCGCTGACAAGGGCTAGGAATAGACAGGCAGGCAGACAGACAGACAGACAGACAGACCGACAGACAGACAGTTCAATAGAATACGAATACTTAATGAGGATAAACAAGCTAAAAGCTTTACACTATGCCCTCAAAAACATCAAGGACACAAATTTTTTGAGACAAGCTTCGCGCACATGCACAAGTAGCAGAATGGCCTGGAGAGAGTCACCATCTGGGGGACTCAAAAGACGAAAACCCCGGAGGGTGCTACAACTCCTTAAAACCCAAACAGGGTACGAATGGAAACGTTCCCCCAAAAGAAGCACAACATCTATTTGGGGTTCTCACCCAATACGCACGAGTTCTGTCATATACACTTCTTGAAAAGAAGCCTCACACCTAGTTCATCAAAAGACATTACATGGGGGTAAATAAAGCTCCCAGGCAAAGGAAAAAGAATAGTTAAAGTATCAAAAGTCAAAATTATTTCCAGGAGGGGTCGAGAGGAGTCTTTAAAGTTAGCCTAAGCTAAGGCAAAACAAAAAAAGCCTCGGGCTCGAAACACCATCTGAAAGGTCGCCGCCCTGGCCTAAGAACCAGACACAATTGTTCTTTTCTTTCAGTCACACAGAAGCAGACACTTCACACAATCATCTTAGGAGGAACACGGCCGGTTCCCTTCGAGGTTGTGGGGAAAAAAAGGGATTCGCACCCCCAGATTCACTTCTCTCTCCTCTCTCTCTCTCTCCTCTCTCTCTCTCCTTCATCTCTCTCTCTCTCTCTCTCTCTCTCTCTCTCTTCTCTCTCTCTCTCTAATAGGTTTACACTTCTTCGTCTTCTTCTTCTCCTAGTTAATCTCTCTCTCTCTCTCTCTCTCTCTCTCCTCTCTCTCTCTCTCTCTCTCTCTCTCTCTCTCTCTCTAATAGGTTTACACTTCTTCGTCTTCTTCTTCTCCTAGTTAATCTCTCTCTCTCTCTCTCTCTCTCCTCTCTCTCTCTCTCTCTCTCTCTCTCTCTCTCTCTCTCTCTAATAGGTTTACACTTCTTCATCTTCTTCTTCTCTCCTAGTTAACTCTCTCTCTCTCTCTCTCTCTCTTCTCTCTCTCTCTCTCTCTCTCTCTCTCTCTCTCTCTCTCTCTCTCTCTCTCTCTCTCTCTCTCTCTCTCTCTCTCTCTCCTCTCCTCTCTCTCTCGAGTCCAGTGCTTCCGCCGAAGTGACAGGCAACCTTTTTTTTCCAAGAGAACAAATCACTACTTAAAAAAAAACAACTGACCAATCAGGAGCAAGCGCCCTGTAAAGGTGAGTTTTTCAATGCCGGTTCAAAGTGCATAAAAAGGGAAAACCATATTTTCTTTTCTTTTCCGGAGCGCATGACACTGGTCTAAGTTTCATTTAACAATCAAAGATTATACTTACGATTTTTTTTGTCCAAAGATCGGATAGAAAGAAGGGTCAGGATCGGTTCATTAAACATATTATAGTGGATTTTTTTTCTCTTCTCATGATAAAAGATTTTGACCACTTGAGAGAGAGAGAGAGAGAGAGAGAGAGAGAGAGAGAGAGAGAGAAGAGAGAGAGAGAGAGAGAGAGCGAGCGGAATTTTGAGTTTTCATAAAATACTACAGGCTATTCCCCATACACCACTAACTTGACCCGCTTGACCAGCGAAAGGCAGTTGAGGAACAGGGGTTCCTGCAACTCACACACCGCCGTGCCAGAGCAGAGAGTGGGCAATCAAGGTGTGTGGCCAGTAAACCCTTCCCTAGCGTCAAATGGGGTCACAGCTTGATAGGTATGACCCAAGGAAGACATTTTCGAAAGTAGGCAAAAACAGAAGAATTCCAATGCCTAACACTACTCCATCCCCCCTCCTTCCTTTCCTGAAGAAACAAACCGCCAGGTTTTTGTTTATGCACAGAAACACAACGTCATAACATCCTGTCTTACGTGTAAGAAAAATGGCTTGATGTTTGACAGTTCGATCGGCATGACCCAAGCAAGAAATCTTTAAAAGTAAGCAAAAAGAGAAGACATCCGATGGCTAACACTACACCCCCCCCCCCCCCCCCCCCCCCCCCCCCCCCACTCCCCCCCGCCACCCCCTCCTTTCCGGAAGAAAAAACTGTCAGGTTTTTGTTTATGCACAAAAACCACGATGTCATAATATCATATCTTACATATAAAAAAATAGCTTGATGTATATATTGTCATAATATGATATGCATATACAGGAATAAATCAGCTTGGTATATTGCATACCCAAAATCACACACACACACACACACACACACACACACACACACACACACACACACGATCAATCAATCAATCAACCAATCAATATACCACGGGCATATCAAGGAATTATGTGGTCATCTTGAGAGCGAAAAAGGGCATCAGCAAGCTGGTTCAGAGATACAGGCACATGCTGTGCTGAGAAGTTGTACCCCTACAGTGACAAAGCATAGCGTGTCAAACGAGCATTTTTAAAGCTGTGCGAGTGTAGATACGTCAGGCGCCTGTGATCAGACACAGTAGTGACAAAGCATAGCGGGTCAAACGTGCACTTTCAAAGCTGCTCGACTGTAGCCTGTGATCTGTCTGGAGGTCGAAAGGACGTCTCCACAAGTACTGGGATAGCTTCTCCACAGCCCAAGCTACAGCTAAGTACTCTTTGTCTATGGTGCGACACAGTTCCTCTCGTGTTCCAAACGTTCCCTGCTGACATGAATGAAGGGATGCAAACTAAGCTCAAAAGACTGAAGCAACACTGCGTCGACACCAGGACTGCTGCTGCTATCAGTTCTAACCACAAACGGCTGACAAACATCTGGCAACTTTATAGTAGGAACAGTATCCGCAAGCTTCTGAACCTACAGAAGAGCCTGCTCACTATCATCTGTCCATGACATGGGTTGTCTGCCAACTCCTTTGGTGAGGTTAGTAAGAGGAACTGTGATAACTGCGAAATGATTCAAAGATGTTTTTAAGGAACGAGACTTTTTTGTATAGAAGTTGGCCCAGAGGAAGAAACAATCTTCTCAACTTTGTCTACCTGTGATTAGTAATACCCTGCGAAATCACATGCCCCCAAAACTCTACGTCTCTGAAGCCAGCACACAGCTTCGAAGGACGGGCAGTTAGTCCTGCAGTCTGAATACAACCAAGGGCACCACGAGCATGAGCAAGGTGTTCATTCCAGGAAGCACTTGCAGCAAGGAGCTGCCGAAGAACGTAAGACTGGAAACATTGGTGAGATGCAACTTCCATACTAGTCTGGTAGAAGAAAAAAAAGCCACCTTACTTTTGATAAATCATGATGAATATAGCAAAGCGATCATACAAGGCCTGAACAGAATTTGACAAATCACGCGAAGTGGGGAAGGGTGGAAGAAGGGTGGAAGAAGGGTGGAAGAAGGGTGGAGGGTGGGGGAAATAGGAGAGTAGAAAAAAGACATCTTTATCGTCTCGACTAACACAACTTATTATCACATTTGGTTCAAGGTCTGAAACGGTACCGTTGTGTTTTTTTTTCCGTCGTAGCGTTTTGGAAAAAGGACGAACAGGATCATCTTTAACCGGTGGAAAAAAAATGTTAGTTATCTGAACGTTCTCCGATTAAAAAGTATGAACATGACCTATTGACCTTGTCTTCTGGCAGACCACAAACACATGGTAGAACTGTGGAACAGATTTTGCGGACAGTGAGCCAGAAAAACTCACGGAGAATTGGTCGAAGAGTGTGATGTATACCGCGATATCTTAGTCAGACATCGGCTCAGTCGTAGTCGTGAGACCCTCTTCTTAAATTCTCTTTTCTTGTTCATTAATTCATTTGTCCATCAGCTTTAAATCATGCGCAGTGTGGTCTTCAAAACTTAGCGGATGTGGTGCAGCGTGTATGGACTAGTCTGCCTGTAATGACACCTTGATGAAGCTGAAACGTCCTGCAAAACTGTCATGTGCAGTACGCAAGACTGACTTGTGTAGAGGTTGAGGACCCATGATTTGTCTTGTCACAGAATGAATATCCTGTTTCTTTGTTCTTTTTTACTTTCTTTCTTTATATCTTTCTTTCTTTTCCTTTTTTCTTATTTTCAACGTTTTTCATATGTATTTTGATAAAATACCATGATAAAAAAATGAACAAAATAACCGTGTACAGGGAATATAGAAGAGAAAAATGAGAAGCTGTAATTAGAGGACAGAAAGCACCCAACAAGACAACAGATGGTGTACAGATCAATTAACCAAACACCAGACAGATGGCTTGTGATTTTGACTGTTTGATTTTGAACATTTTGAATGGTTCGTGTGCTTTACTTTAGTGCATGTTTGTATCTTAACAAGAAAGTCATCTTGGTCGTCTGTAATTATGCTTATTTATTGTGTTGTAGTATATGGCGACTGGGGAAGAGGGGGGGGGGTGATTTGACGTAGAACTTCATGTCTTATCATGCTGTCACAAAAATATTTTCTTATCTAGGCCAGATTTCGCGTCCATACAACTAAATTGAAAGTACACTGGAGTTAAAGAAGGGGGACATAAGTCTTACGACAAATTTGTTGTTCCAGATATCCACCAGCTGGTTCGGTACTGCTGCCAAGTCTACTATAAATGGATCATGTTGGTTTGATTGTATACGGAGTATTCAACACATGTGAACTCTTCAGCAGTTTTGGTGCTAATTTGATTAATGAAGATGTCTATGCAGAACTCATAATGCCAGCTAGCTGGGTTTTTTTGTTTTTTTTTGGGGGGGGTGGGGTGGGGGGGGAGTCGTTAATACTTGAGAGAGAGAGAGAGAGAGAAGAGAGAGAGAGAGAGAGAGGAGAGACAGAGAGAGAGAGAGATGACGATATAGTCTCCATTGTTCTCCCCCGCCCCATCCCCATCCCCCATACCTTTCTGTTCGCTTTTCTGTCCTTTTTGTGCTTATAGTGAAGCCAAAACCACCTGTGTTGTGACCAGCCGGAATGACCAGGTCTGGAAGTATTATGTGTAATCTACCAAAGCTGTGGTGTCGTCTGCAAAGATAAGGTCTTCCAGACCCCCGCCTTCGGACCATGCCTATTTACGATGCTTCGTCGCCACCTACAGTACCCAGCTAGTTGTAGTAGTAAACAGGCTAGTTGAGACGATGCACCCTTGACACACACCAAAGAGGCCATGGAACTAAATGCCGTGGCCATGTTCTCTTTGTAAACAGCAACGTGGGTTGTCGTAGGCATTTTTCATCAGTAGAAGTCGGTTTTGCTGACGCCATTTGACATATGAACTTTTTTTTTTCTTTAACAGAGTCCGTGTGTGGATACTATTGAAGGCTCTGCTAAAGTCATTTGACCCGATATTCAGTGATGCATCTGACATTTGTCTATGATGCAGTACTCCTTCTGGAGGAGATTTCCTCCGCGTAAGACTGTAGAGGAAATTTTTCAGCTGAAGAAGTTTTGCATCTATTGCATTAATCACTCAGTTCAGTGTCATATGACAGTATTAAAAAAAAATAT
>CM031599.1:14946488-14953988 GCA_018398815.1 Conus ventricosus | reverse complement strand
CACTTTCTCTTCGATGCAAACCAGCCAAAAATTGAACGAAATAGATTTCCAGCAGAAACAGCTGAAACACAAAAAACTAGATCGCTCAAACTTCTTTTTCTTTTTTTCTCTCGCCAACTTCACTTTAATACGTCATCTTTTGCACAGAACGTCCACTGTGGGTGACGTTTAGCACGTGCAGCGCGAATTGTGATGCTTTCTCATTGGTGTTTGATTTGTACGCTCTGCATACGCCTCACCCTTTTGTCTATCTCCTCTTTCCGCCTGTTGACAGCATACTGAGTGTCAAATACCGTTCCAACGAGGTGGAACTCTTCATCACCACCACCTCCAACACCCCAGCCCAGGTCACTGTGACCTTGCCCAGGTTTAAAATCTTCCTGGTCCCAGAAGCTCAATGTGACCCGGGGCTTGGTGCAGATTGTGAAACTACCTGCTGCCATTCGTGGAAAAGGCATCGAAATGGTTAAGTCTTATGGCTATGATTGTTGATGTTGTTATATCATTATTATCATTATTATTATCCTCATCATTATTGTTGTTGCATTATCATTATTATTATTATTATTACTGTTATCATTATCATCCTCATTATTATTATTATTACAATCATTATCATCTCAATACCATCATCATCATCATTTACCATGAACATCATCATCATCATCATCATCGTTATTATTTTTGTTGTTGTTGTCGTTGTTTTTTCTTGTTGTTGTTGTTGTGTTTCTTCTTCTTTTTTCTTTCTTTTCTCTTCATATAAATTCTTCACTTCGATATTCCATTTTGCAACACCCTCCCACCTTCCACCCCAACAACACACACACACACACACACACACACACACACACACACACCCCACACCATCCGCCCCCCCCCCCCCCCCCCCCAATCCGCCACCCCCCCCACCCCCCACCCCCCTTCCCCACACACACACCGTATTCCATACCCTCAACCCCCCCCCACACCACCCCCCCTCCACCCCCCCCACCCCCCCCCCCTCCGTATTCCCATACCCTCAACCCCCCCAACACCATCCCACCCCCACCCAACCCACCCACACACACACACAACACACCCGTATTCCCATACCTCAACCCCCCCCCCAACACCATCCCCCCCAACCCCCAACCCACCCACACACACCCGTATTCCCATCCCCTCAACCCCCCCCCCCCCAACACCATCCCCCCATCCCAACCTCAACCCCCCCCCCCCCCCAAACACACACAAAACGTTTTCCCCAAAACCTCAACCCCCACCCACCCCACCCCCAATCCCTCGCCTTGCACTCACCAGTCCACACCCCACCCCCACCCCCCCCACCACCCCCACCCCCACCATCCCCCCACCCACCCCCACCACCTCCCCCCACCACTCACCACCCACCCCACCCACACCTCCTCTTTTTTTTTCCAGTCCATCAAAGGTGTGTGGGTGCGAGGGCCCGCGAGGAGGTGTCGGTGTACGGGGTTGAACGCCGAGGTCTACTCGACGGACGCCTTCCTGCTCTGCCGGTGGAAAGGGCTGGGCAGGGAGTATTACGTCATGACCTACACCCAGGACGCTGAGCTGATGGTGGTGGCCACGCAGGACAACACGCGAGTGTCCATAACCTGGCCCACCCAGGCCGGCCCTGCGTCATCCTTTCCGGGGGACCACTTACAGGTGAAGTAGCGGGGGTGGTGGTGGTGGTTGGTGGTTGGTGGTGATGGTGGTGGTTGGGAGTGGGTTGATTGATTTGATAGATGGGAGGGTGGGGGGGGGGGGCTTGAAGTGGTGGGTTGGTGGGGTAAATAAGGTGTTTGGTAGGTTTTCGGTGTTTGTTGTTGTTGTTGTTGTTGTTTTATTTTTGTCTTTGTTTTTAGTTGTTGTTGTTGTTGTTGCTTTTATTTGTCGTTGTGACCTGCTCGATTTTTCTTTTTTCTTTTTTTTCTTTTTTTAAATTTTTCTTGGTTTCTCTCTTGTGTCATGTTCTGTCCCGTTCTGTCCCGTTTTGTTCTGTCTTGTTCTGTCCTGTTTTGTTCTGTCTGTCTGGCTGGCTGGCTGACTGGCTGTGTGTCTGGTTGTTTGTTTGTCTGTCTGTCTCACTCTCTCTCTCTGTTTCTCTCACCTTGCATGTGGGGTGTGTGTGGTGTGTGCGCGCGCGCGCGGTGTGTGTTGTATGTGTGTGCGTGTTGGTGTGCGCGCCGGGGCGCGTGTGTGTGTGTGTGTGGGTGTGTGTGTGTGTGTGTGTGTGTGTGTGTGTGTGTGTGGTGCGCGCGTGTGTGTGTGTGTGTGTGTGTGTGTGTGTTGTGGGGTGGTGTGTGTGTGTGTGTGTGTGTGTGTGTGCCTGTGTGTGGCGTGTGCGTTTTGGCGCGTGCGGTGTGTGTGCGCGTGCGTTTTGTGTGTGTGTGTTTTTTTGGTGTGTGTGTGTGTGTGTTTTTCGTTTTACGTGGTGTGTGCGTGTGGGTTTGGGGGTGGGGTGTGTGTGTGTGTCCCCCTCTTCGGGCGTGTCTATGTTTTTGGGTTTACCTGTGTTTTTCCCCCTTGTCTTCTCCCCTTTCCCCCTTCCCCCCTCTCTCTCTTTCCCCTCTCTTCTTCTCTCTCTCTCTCTCTCTCTCTCTCCTCCCCTTTTTTTTCCCCTCTAAACCCCTACAGACTTTAGGTTTTTCTCTAATCTCTCTCTCTCTCTCTTCCCCCTCTTTCTCTCTATCCCCTTTTTCTCTTCTTCTCTCTCCTCTCCCGTTTCTTCCTTTTCTCTCTTTTCGAGAGAGGGGAGGGGGGGGGGGGGGGGGGGAAGAGAAAAGGGGAGAGGGGAGAGAGAGAGGGGAGGAGAGGGGAGAGAGCAGGGGAGAAAACAAGCCCAAGCCCAAGAAAGACAAAATTCTTTATTTACGGGAAAATAGAAAAAGCCCCGACGTGCTTTTTTACATCCAGTCCTCCCCCGCGTGGGGGATTTAAAAGCAATAAAAATAATTTTCATGTAAAAAATTTCAAAGAAGCAAGCAAAGGGTAATGAAAACATAGGGGGAAATCAAATAAAAATAAAAAGATAAATGAAAATAAAAAAAAGAATAAAAATAAAATAAACAAAACAACAACAAAAAATAATAAAAAAAAAATAAAAATAAATAAATAAAATAGAAAAATAATGAAGGGGAAGGAGAGGCGGGGGTAGGGAGTGAGGTGGGCTGGGGAAACATATGTAAGTGTACTACAACGTACAAGATTGGCATGTATGAAAACAGACAGTGAAGTGAATATGACAAAGTGCGTACATATTTTTGAACACACAAATACACGCACGTTCGCACGCATAGAGAGAGAGAGAGAGAGAGAGAGAGAGAGAGAGAGAGAGAGAGAGAGAGGAGAGAGAGAGAGAGAAAGCGAGAGAACAATGAACAATGAACAACACTTTAATTCCTTCAGGCCACTAGCCCATAGAAACAGGGTCAAGGTGCAAAATCAGTATGTACGTAGAGATAAACACAAAAAAGAAATGCCTTCATGCATCATATGAACAGCCGTTCGTTCAACAATCTGCCTACCTTTGCATACATTCAATGACTAACTTTCTCTGACGGAGAGCATAGAAAACGTACATTGCTAGTTTTCGCATGGGTATCATAGATCTATTACGCAGAATATCAACATAACGCTGTCCGATTCCAGCCAAATATTTGGATCTGATTTCATCATACAAAGGACAACAATGTACAAAATGATTTTCATCTTCAGTTTTTTTACAGGCCGGACATAAAAAAGCTGACATTTTCACAGAATGTTTTTCTAAAGGTCGATCCATTAATTGGTAACACACCAGTTCTTAATTTAATGATCCCGTCCCGGAAACATCTTATATCTAGAAATTGGAAATAAGGTTCACTTTCAAATGATCTTTTAAAAAGCCTGTAGGTGCTGTATATATCCTTGTTCATAACAGATGCATTCCATTCTTGCATATAGTTATCTTTCAGTCGTTGTTTGAACAAAGACACAAATGAAATTTCACACCCTACTCCTTGGTTTAACCATGCATCCCCAAAGCCCATTCTGCACAAATATTTTCTTACTAAACTAGCCCAGCACGTTTTACCTCTGTTATCTAAATTCTTAAGCATGATATACGACAGTTTTGGAAGTCTTGTAGTATCCATCTTCAACATCTTAAGCCAATACTTAATACATCTCACAGAACTATTAATGTACAATGGGTATCGCCCGATCTCACCATAAACAAACTTATTTGGTACTTTTAAAGGGACTTTCAAAAACCGCTTACATGCAAATGTGTGTACTTTTTCAATATTATGCATTCTATTTAGGCCCCACATTTCAGCAGCATACATTAATATAGGTTGCACCTGAGAATCAAAAATCCTAAAGAAACAAGATTTTGAAATATCATGAAGTCTGCATATGTTTCACGCATTCGATACAAGCTCGTCTGCCTTTTACCGCCAGGGCATTGACGCATTTCTGCAAGCTCATTTTCGTCGTAAAGACAAAACCCAAATAATTATATTCATTTACGACTTCCAAGGTATTGCCGTCCAAAGTCCATTTATCGCTCTTGCCCAAAAATCCCCCTTTCCGAAAAAACCAAAATTTTTGTTTTATCTGTATTTATATTCAAAAAAAGTGTTTTACAAGCATCATTTAAAATATCCATCTGATTCTGAAGACCTCTTGCAGTGATGGACAAAAGGACAATGTCGTCTGCAAACAAAAGCAGAAATAGTTCATCAAGACCAGGTAAGAGTTGAACACCATGTATACCATATTCAGCCACGGTTGCCGCGATTTCGTTGATAAAAACTGAAAAAAGTTCAGGGCTAAGTATACAGCCTTGTCTCAAACCAACAGGACATTCGAAAAAATCTGTCAAATGATCATCAATCCTTACACACGAAACTACAGAGTTATATATTGCCATAGCAGCCTTCATAAATTTACCATGTATCCCATTTTTTAGTAGAATTTCAAACAAAGGCCCATGTTGCACCGAGTCAAATGCTTTTTTAAGATCTACAAAACACACATAGAGTTTACCCCCTCTTTTTGAAAATACTTTTCAATAATTGCGTTCAAATTAAAAATATGATCAAAAGTAGAATATCCCTTTCTAAATCCTGCCTGGGACTCTGTTAACGTTCTGTTTGTTTCAATCCACTTTACAAGTCTTTGGTTTAAAATGATAGTATAACATTTGCTCATCAAGCTTAACAAGGAAACTCCTCTGTAGTTGTCTGGCTGAGTTTTGTCACCTTTTTGAATATTGGCACAATGATAGCTTTTGTCCAGTCTTCGGGGTATGAACCGTTATCAAATAAAGTATTGAATAATTTCGTCATAAAAGCAACTGACAAATCGTTACATAATTTTAACATTTCTGGAACTATTTTGTCGATTCCACAGGCTTTCCCATTTTTCAATTTACGTATAGCCTCAAAAACTTCCCTTTCGGTAATAGGTGAATTCAGATCATCACAATTTGAATCAAAATTTTCAAAGCTAACATCGCATGTTTTAATATCTGGAACATTGAAAAGTGTCGCAAAATGATCAAACCACTGTTGGTCTGATATTTCTGAGCAAATACCAGTTCTTCTTTTACCTGAAACACATCTGATCTCTCTCCAGAATGATTTGCTATCTTTACCAAGGGAAGCGAGCTGTCTTGCTTTTTCCCGTTTAAAACTACGTCTTTTTTGTTTAATCAACGCCTTATAATCTTTCCGATCTTGAACGTATTGCCTTCGTTCGTCAGGCCGTTTTATTTGTCTAAACACAGTTAAAGCCTGTCTAGTTTTTTTCTGAGATTGCTTACATTGACTGTCATACCAATGCGGAGGTCTGACATTATCACCGACATAAATGCGCTTCATCATGCAGTTGCTAGAAGAAACTAAGGCACCAGAAAACAATCTCACAGCTTGATTAATATCGCTGTCAATTAATGCGAAAGCTTGGGAACACATGTTTTGAATTTCAACTGTGTTAAGGCTATCAAGAACCTGTTGCTCCAAGGTTGGATTCCATACCTGTTTTTCCATCCATTTAACTCCCGTCTTATTTTTATCACTCATTGTTTTTATACCATCACTTAAAAATTCGGTTACATACAGTTTAATACAAACAGGTAAGTGCGTTGAGTCAATGGATGGCAAAACACGCAATGAGCTGACACGCTGCTGCAAACATATATCACTGGAAGTTATAAAATAATCGATAGTGCTACCACCACCACTTGAAACAAAAGTGAATGAATCATCAAACCGATAATGACTAAGACCATTGACAATAACGCACTCGAACGACATACATAGATTGAGTAAATCTTTTCCAAAATTGTTAACTTCTTTATCATCAGAGCTTCTCTTAAATATACTGAACAACATTAAAAACGCACCGTTTTGATTTGCCGATTTCCCATTTGGAAAAAATGTGTATTTGGATTTGGTATGTAAACACAATTTTTAAGGGACACAGATTCACACTGCCTCGGTTTCTCCGCGCTTGCTGACATTCGTGTGACGCCCACGTGCAACTCGCCCAAAACACTTTTTTTGCCACTGGGGCCGAGACTGAACGTAGCTCATCTGTTTCTTTGTCTCAAATGGTGAGTTTGAAGTCATGCCGACTGGAAAACGGTATCAGTTGTCATTCGACCAGGCGAAGTGGTCCGAAAACAATGCCGCGACTGTCTATGCAAGAACGCGAGCGAGCCATTGGAATGTTGATGGTCGGTATGTCATCGAGAGAGACAGCCAGACAACTGAACTGCAGTCACTCTACAATTGTAAGGCTATCACAACGTTTGGCAGCGACTGGTTCCACCACTGATCGGCGCCGAACGGGCCAACCTCGTGTTACCACACCAGCGCAGGATCGATACATTCGACAGCTTCATCTTCGTAATCGATTCCTTACAGCAGCAGAAACATGTCGCCAGGTGGTTGGTCGACGGGGTCCAGTGTCTGGACAAACCGTTCGACGTCGATTGCAAGAATCAGGGCTCAATGCAAGACGCCCTCATGTTGGCCCAGTCCTCACCCGTAGACACCGTCAGCAACGCCTGCAGGGGGCCAACCAGCATCTGCCATGGACACGACGTCAGTGGAGAGCTGTGCTGTTCTCTGACGAAAGTCGCTTCGTGTTATCTCATGCTGACGGGAGAATGAGAGTCTGGAGGCATGTCTGGGAACGCTACGCCAACTGCTGCGTGTTTGAAGCCGATAGATGGGGAGGGGGCAGTCTGATGGTTTGGGGGGCATTCAGTCATGACTACCAGACACCTCTGTACTTTTTTGACAACCATGTGAATGCCAACACGTACCAGCAGGTGCTGCAGAACCACGTCGTCCCACTGTTTGGCCAGCACCCGGAGCTGCAGTTCTTCCAGCATGATAATGCACGACCCCACACCGCAAGAGCCACCGCTGCGTTTCTCCAGGCGAACAACATTGCCGTGTTGCCCTGGCCATCTCTGTCCCCTGACATGGCTCCCATTAAACA
>CM031599.1:14936488-14941488 GCA_018398815.1 Conus ventricosus | reverse complement strand
TGATGGGGAGTGGGAGAAAGGGGGGGGGGGCATGGCGTGTCTACAGGCGCCTTGGATATGAAAATGGGGAAGTGACGGGGGAAAAGAGGGACTATAGAGATGAACAGAGGGGAGTTGAAGAAATACGTCGGCGAATCAACACGGGAAGGAAAGGGAGGCACCCTACATGCCACAGGCCCTATATGCCACAGGCCCTATATGCCACAGGCCCTATATGCCAGTGGTCAAGCAAAGGTCAAACTGACCAGTGGTCAAGCAAAGGTCAAACTGACCAGTGGTCAAGCAAAAGTCAAACTGACCAGTAATCAGATGTTAAACTGACCGGATAAGGTGTTTAAGTACAATTTACAAATTGCCCACGAGTCAGTCATGCATGGCTTGACAACTGGTCAGTTTGACCATGGTTTCACCACTGGTCCGTTTGACATTGCTTGACCAATGGCCAGTCTGACCATTGCTTGACCACTGGCTTATAAGGTCCGTGGCATACCGGGCTTGTGGCATACCGGGTCTGTGGCATACCGGGCCTGTGGCATATAGGGTCCTACCCGATGAAAGAACTTTGGTAAGTCGTCTGCTGATATTAGTGCAGACTACTAGCCACACTGTGTGTGCTTGTCGTCTGGTTGTGTTGTTATGTACATATCTACAACAGCTGTCCCCCTTCTCTACCCATTCTGTGCTTTGCAGTCTCCCGTCACATGCATTCCTCGTATGTCAGTCAAATATAGGCAAGTTGTCTCCTTTGTTTTAAATTCAGAGAGAGAGAGAGAGAGAGAGAGAGAGAGAGAGTGTGTGTGTGTGTGTGTGTGTGTGTGTGTGTGTGGTGCGGCGCGCGCGCGCGTGTGTGTGTGTGTGTGTGTGTGTGTGTGTGTGTGTGTGTGTGTGTCTGTGTGTGTGTGTGTGTGTGTCTGTGTGTGTGTGTGTGTGTATGTGTGTGTGTGTGTGTGTGTGTGTGTGTGTCTGGGTGTGTGTGTGTGTGTGTGTGTGTGTGTGTGTGTGTGTGTGTGTCTGTGTGTGTGTGTGTGTGTGTCTGTCTGTGTGCGTGTGTGTGTGTGTGTGTGTGTGTGTGTGTGTGTGTGTGTGTGTGTGTGTGTTCTTATAGCTCAGCCGACCGCCAAGGGCCATATCAGGTCTGCCACCTCTGAGACCAGAACAAGACAGACATAAAATAACAGATCCATTACAGCATTTTCTTTTTGTTTGCATATTGAGAAGACTTTCACGTCTCAGCTTGTCGTTGTAATAAACAGACGCCCAAAGACCATGGATTCGTGTACATGTTGCTGCCCGCTGCGTATTGTATGTGTGCAGGTACAGAAAACACAATTTCCCTCAGTTCCCTGTCCCCATCAACTGAAGTCTTCATGGAAGGAAAAAGTGGAATGCCTTGTAAATGGAAAAAGATTTTTTTTTTAGTTAACGAAAAGGGCACTTGAGAGAGTGCGAACCTTTCCCAAAGGTCAACAAGTCCTTTCCACTTCAAACAAATTCTACTGGAAGCCATTGCTTGTGCCTTCATACATTTCCAAAGGCACCACCTGTCACTGTCACATTCAAACTTTTCTTTAATCCGATATCTTCAATTAGGAAAAAAAAGAAGAAGAAAAACAGCGACAAGTGGCTATTGTAGAGTATGAGGATGAAACAAAAAAAGAAAAGGATGCAAAAAATATTTTTTTACAGTGAAATCTTTACTCACATAGGGACGGTTATCACATGTTACAATTTGTATAGCTCCTCGCAAGTCGATGATTGATTCAGGGCAACAATACAGTAACAGACCGGTTTGATAACGTTTCGTAGCAGGGCAGGAAGAGAAAACACCACATCTCAATTTGATTTCGCAGAGAAAAACAAAATACAATAAAGACAATTCTTAGTCTGGAGTGCATGTTTTGAGGAGGGGTCAAATCGAAAAAAGCAATGAATATATTTCTATCATAACATTCCATGGAATGAGTATGTAAAACTTGGAATGAGAGGGTAAAGGGTATCAGAACACGTCATCACCTCCTCATAACATATTTTTCTACTTTTGTTTTTTAAAACGTGGATTGTAACATTTTGGGTCATAACATGTGTGGTCAATCGGAAACTAAAGAAGGATGGACGCCAGTTTATCTGTTGGATTGAAACATTTTGGGTCATAACATGTGTGGTCATTCTGGGACTAAAGAATGATGGACGCCAGTTGATCTGCTGCTCCAGAGGGCAGCTCGGACCATCTGACGGAAATGATGACGCCCGTGGACACGTGGGGCCGACGGTTCACAACCACCAGTACCCGGACCGAAGCCTGGGCGACATCTACCGCATCCTGGCCTCCACCAACTCCACCAGCATCTCAGTCGGTGGCCGCAACTTCTTCAGTCTGAGGAATCCTGGAGATTTCATGGTGATGCTATGTTAGGGAACAAGAGAGAGGTGATACTATGTTAGGGAACTAGAGAGAAAGGTGATACTATGTTAGGGAACTAGAAAGAGAGGTGATGCTATGTTAGGGAACTAGAGAGAGAGGTGATGCTATGCTAGGGAACTAGAGAGAGGTGATGCTATGTTAGGGAACTAGAGAGAGGTGATGCTATGTTAGGGAACTGGAGAGGTGATGCTATGTTAGGGAACTAGACAGAGAGGTGATGCTATGTTAGGGAACAAGAGAGAGAGGTGATGCTATGTTAGGGAACAAGAGAGAGAGGTGATGCTATGTTAGGGAACTAGAGAGAGAGGTGATGCTATGTTAGGGAACTAGAGAGAAAGGTGATGCTATGTTAGGGAACTAGAGAGGTGATGCTATGTTAGGGAACAAGAGAGAGAGGTGATGCTATGTTAGGGAACAAGAGAGAGAGGTGATGCTATGTTAGGGAACTAAAGAGAGAGGTGATGCTATATTAGGGAACAAGAGAGAGAGAGGTGATGCTAGGTTAGGGAACTAAGGAGAGAGGTGATGCTATGTTAGGGAACTAGGGAGAGAGGTGATGCTATGTTAGGGAACAAGAGAGAGAGGTGATGCTATGTCAGGGAACTAGAGAGAGAGGTGATGCTATGTTAGGGAACTAGGGAGAGAGGTGATGCTATGTTAGGGAACTAGGGAGAGAGGTGGTGCTATGTCATGGAACTAGGGAGAGAGGTGATGCTATGTTAGGGAACTAGAGAGAGGTGATGCTATGTTAGGGAATTAGACAGAGAGGTGATGCTATGTCAGGGAACTAGAGAGAGAGGTGATGCTATGTTAGGGAATTAGACAGAGAGGCGATGCTATGTTAGGGAACTAGAGAGAGGTGATGCTATGTTAGGGAACTAGAGAGAGAGGTGATGCTATGTTAGGGAACCAGAGAGAGAAGTGATGCTATGTTAGGAAACTAGAGAGAGAAGTGATGCTATGTTAGGGAACTAGAGAGAGATGTGATGCTATGTTAGGGAACTAGAGAGAGGTGATGCTATGTTAGGGAACTAGAGAGAGAGGTGATGCTATGATGGGGAACTAGAGAGAGAGGCGATGCTATGTTAGGGAACTAGAGAGAGAGGTGATGCTATGATGGGGAACTAGAGAGAGAGGCGATGCTATGTTAGGGAACTAGAGAGAGAGGTGATGCTATGTTAGGGAACTAGAGAGAGAGGTGATGCTATGATGGGGAACTAGAGAGAGAGGTGATGGTATGTTAGGGAACTAGAGAGAGAGGCGATGCTATGTTAGGGAACTAGAGAGAGGTGATGCTATGTTAGGAAACTAGAGAGAGAGGTGATGCTGTGATAGGGAACTAGAGAGAGAGGTGATGCTATGTTAGGGAACTACAGAGAGGTGATGCTATGTTAGGGAACTAGAGAGAGAAGTGATGCTATGTTAGGAAACTAGAGAGAGAAGTGATGCTATGTTAGGGAACTAGAGAGAGAGATGTGATGCTATGTTAGGGAATTAGAGAGAGGTGATGCTATGTTAGGGAACTAGAGAGAGAGGTGATGCTATGCTAGGGAACTAGAGAGAGGTGATGCTATGTTAGGGAACTAGAGAGAGAGGTGATGCTATGTTAGGGAACTAGAGAGAGGTGATGTTATGTTAGGGAACTAGAGAGAGGTGATGCTATGTTAGGGAACTAGAGAGAGGTGATGTTATGTTTGGGAACTAGAGAGAGGTGATTCTATGTTAGGGAACTAGAGAGAGGTGATGTTGTGTTAGGGAGCAAGAGAGAGCTGATATTATGTTAGGGAACTAGAGAGAGGTGATGCTATGTTAGGGAACTAGAGCGAGGTGATGCTATGTTAGGGAACTACAGAGAGGTGATGCTATGTTAGGGAACTAGGGAGAGGTGATGCTATGTAAGGGAACTAGAGAGAGGTGATGCTATGTTAGGGAACTAGAGAGATGTGATGCTATGTTAGGGAACTAGAGAGAGGTGATGCTATGTTTGGGAACTAGGGAGAGGTGATGCTATGTTAGGGAACTAGGGAGAGGTGATGCTATGTAAGGGAACTAGAGAGAGGTGATGCTATGTTAGGGAACTGGAGAGGTGATGCTATGTTAGGGAACAAGAGAGAGAGGTGATGCTATGTTAGGGAACTAGAGAGAGGTGATGCTATGTTAGGGAACAAGAGAGAGAGGTGATGCTATGTAAGGGAACTAGAGAGAGGTGATGCTATGTTAGGGAACTAGAGAGAGGTGATGCTATGTTAGGGAACTAGGGAGAGGTGATGCTATGTAAGGGAACTAGAGAGAGGTGATGCTATGTTAGGGAACTAGAGAGAGGTGATGCTATGTTAGGGAACTAGGGAGAGGTGATGCTATGTAAGGGAACTAGAGAGAGGTGATGCTATGTTAGGGAACTAGAGAGAGGTGATGCTATGTTAGGGAACTAGGGAGAGGTGATGCTATGTAAGGGAACTAGAGAGAGGTGATGCTATGTTAGGGAACTAGAGAGAGGTGATGCTATGTTAGGGAACTAGGGAGAGGTGATGCTATGTAAGGGAACTAGAGAGAGGTGATGCTATGTTAGGGAACTAGA
>CM031599.1:14928988-14933988 GCA_018398815.1 Conus ventricosus | reverse complement strand
ACAATGGTAAGAAGAAAAGTCTGGAAATTGGAAAGAGGCACTTTGATATACTTTATTGTCATTACCAACGAGGTCGTTTGACAGGGGGGGGGGGGGGGGGGGGGGTAACAGAACAATAACATTTCCCTTTTCCTTTCCTGCGAACAAATGGTACACATTCATTCCTAGTGTGTATCAAATCAAAGGTTAACAAAAACAAATAAATTCGTAACATTTCCTTATGTCCTCACGCACCAGAGTAATGCTGTGAGGTTAAAAAAAATCGTAAGACTGACTCGACCATCCACTCAATCAAATGATGACATTGTACCTTACTGATCTCTTCCACATGCGATAAATGATACTGTTTATTCATATCTCTCTTATAATGCATTATCTTAAATTTCACCTTCCTTCATCTGTCTAATTTTCAATGCGTCCGCGATGAATTTCGCAACTGATTTAATTACAAGTTCATCATCTGATGATAATACGGCAGTGACATTTTGTTTTTTCGCTATATCTAGCTGGAAAAATGAACAATATGTCCGCACTTCATTATATGCAGTACAGTGAAACAGAAAGTAGAAAGTGTTCTTCGTCGCCAATAATGTGTCTACATGCAGGACAAGGAGATTCTGTGGATGTTTCACATTCAAACAATCTTTCGTTCGCATTAAAACCTAAAATTCTCAGCCTAAATCCATTTTAGCATTTTACCGATTTGCCCAACATGATAGGATAAGTGTTTTCTCGTTCTCCGTTTATGTTGTTTGTTTTTGCCTGAAGAAGACCCAAGAGGTTGAAATGCATTGTGTCTTGTCCTGTACCTTGTTTGTCTGTGTCCTTGGCGGTAACTAACCTCCTCTCTAAATTTTGCTAAATCTTGCGTAATTTATTCTGTGCCATTTATCTGTTATGACATTGAGAAACTTTTAAGAATGAAACACATTTTTAAATGAGGAAAACCAGCGATATTTTTCTTTCTTTCCATATTTGAGTGCTAATTCTGTTTAAAAGAACAAATATAACCTGTCTTTAAATTCCGCAGTGAACTGTTGCTCATTTCCTAACTTCCTGGGTCATCCACACTGTTCCAAAGCCCTGTTCTGAAAGGACTATCTTTACTTTAAGAGCCCAAATTTCTTTGCCTTTTTGCATTTCTAAAAGCATCATGTCATAGGCTTGCCTGCTCAAACGGGACTGGGGTAGCTTCAAGATCTTCAACCAGAGCCTAATACATTTTACAAATGTACGTATATACAAAGGGTATCTGCCCATCTTTCCATATCAAACGGTATTGGATGAATGAATAGGTACTTGAAGGAAGCGCTTGATAGTATACGTATGCACTTTTTCCATTGGAGAGAGAGAGAGAGAGAGAGGAGAGAGAGAGAGAGAGAGAGAGAGAGAGAGAGAGAGAGAGAGAGGAGAGGGGGAGAGAGGATTTCGTCAATGTCAAACAACAGAATGTCCAGAAATGAACTCTTCTGCAATGAGAATATGATAGTGTATATATTATATATATATATATAAAATTTGGGCACGCCACCGGTGTTATATATTGTGGTGTGTGGGCGTGTGAGTTCTGTGCGTGTGGCACGTGGCCTGCACGTGGCATAAATGGAAATCTTTGTCAATGCACCATTCCGTGGCACGTCCACCTGAACGCGCCCCAAAAAAGAAAAACCGGCAGGCCACGTGCCACACGCACAGAACTCACACGCCCACACACACAATATATAACACCGGTGGCGTGCCCAAATTGTATTGTATACCCTGTGGAGAGCGCTTTTAGCTTGAAACAAGCTTGTAGGTTTTAATCTCTTCATTTTAAAATCCTATTTTAAACTGGTATGTCGCTCCCTACATGGTTGAGCACTTTTTACGTCCTGAGTGGCTTTTTAACTCTGATTTATATATATATATATATATATATATATATATATATATATATATATATATATATATGTGTGTGTGTGTGTGTGTGTGTGTGTGTGTGTGTGTGTGTGTGTGTGTGTGTGTGTATGCGTGCGTACGTGCGTGCGCGCGTACGGTGTGTGTGTGTGTGTGTGTGTGTGTGTGTGTGTGTGTGTGTGTGTGTGTGCGTGCGTGCGTACGTACGTACGTACGTGCGTGCGCGCGTACGTGTGTGTGTGTGTGTGTGTGTGTGTGTGTGTGTGTGTGTGTGTGTGTGTGTGTGTGTGTGTGTTATGTGCGTGCGTACGTACGTACGTGCGTGCGCGCGTACGTGTGTGTGTGTGTGTGTGTGTGTGTGTGTGTGTGTGTGTGTGTGTGTGTGTTGTTGTTGTTGTTCTTGTTGTTGTTGTTGTTCGTTGTTGTCTATGTTTTCAATCCTTCCATGATCACTTTCCCTGCCCGTTCTTTTTCTGTTCCTTCCACAGGCTGTGATGGGTTCCACCAAGGTTCATCTATGGGCACGCGTGAGTCCCGGCTCCCACAACCTCTTCCACCTTGACCCCTCCGTGACCTTCATGGCCTTGGCATCAGGAACCGCCCAGCTCAATTCATACGCTTACCAGGCCGGTATGAGAATGGCGCAGATCAATGCTGTGAGTAGCCTTTTACATGAGCTAATCGATCGATTTATCAACGGACTGATCGATACATTTTCTAATAAATCAAACATGTTCCAAGTTGTGAGAGAAAAAAAGACTTTTGTCTGTGAGAGAGCTTTTTTTTTAATGATTTTCCAACATTAATGACAAAAGGGATAATCAACATAACATACAATAAACATCATACAAATGGGTACACTAAATCAAGGGAGGGAATATGGGTAAAAAGGAGAAAAGGTATAAATACATGGAAAATAATCAAATAGTCCATTCAATAATCAACGAAGAATAAAAGAAAAGAACAAAGGTCACAAGCGCACAACCTTAACTCTTTCTCGTTCATGAGGCACCCGAGGAATGAATACGTCCAGTATGCCTGTCCAAATAGGGTAAAGTAGTTAGCCAGAATGTTTTCACATGCATACACATATTTTCATAAATTTCATTAACTACTTATTACCCCCGACTACACTTTGCTCGTTCTTTTTCTTTTTCCCTCCTCGTCTAACTCATTCCAATAGACATATCAGTTAGTTTTTCATAAGGGTGCCGTTTTCTATCAAATTCCATGTATTTCATTTCTGAATAATGCATATATTATTCAACCCTATATATATTATTAAGTTCTCTCAAGAAATGATTGACAGTAGGTTTTATTTTGGTTTTTTTCTGCATCTATATATGTAATGTTTAGCCCATAAGATAATGTGTTCAAAAACTTCATCAGTTTTTGTATGCTCATCATTTTCGAACAGAACCAGCTCCACATTAAACTCTATTCTGCTGCAATGTTCACATCTTTCTTTTAAAGTTTTTTTCTAGTTCCCCCCAGAAATGTTTCGCAGACTGGCACTGCCACAAGTAGTGTTGAACTGAATCGGTTTCGGACTCACAAAATGTACACAGATCAGTGGTAAGAATTCCCATCTTCTTTAAGATACAATTTGTAACCAAAATATTGTGACAAATTCTTATTTGGAACCATTTTAATTTGATTTCTTTAATTTGTTTCACTTGTTTCATTGTTGTTTCCCAGTCTACCACAATTTTTAATTTATCTTCCCATTTTGCAAGGCAGCTTATATCAAATATTGTTATTTTTTCGATGAGAGTGCTATAGAAAAGTTTCGATCCTTTTTTAACGCTTGATATTATTTGTAGTGCTTTCGTTCTTAGATTACAGCTATTATTCGTTACTTTAATATTTGCACTTCTTAAATACCTTTTTATTGATGATATACAGCCCATGAATTCGAGGTAATTTACATTGATATCATATTTTCCAGAAAAAAGTTTTATAATCGAGAAAACTTCCATCTTGATTGACAACATCTTTAACTAGGAATATCTGTTTTGCTATCCAGCTTTTAAAGTTAATGACGTCATTACAAACTCTAAACTTATCATTACAGAATAAAGGCTCTGCTAACACCTCATTCGAATTGTTTAAAAATACCTGATCGGCAAAATCAACATACGAAGTGAAAACGTCTTTCCAAAATTTATTGATTTTTTTGCTGAGGAATTTTCTAGGTCCGTAGACGTCAAATGAATCTATTTCTGGGAACGTAGCACTTAATATTGTTTTCCATTTTGAATTTGTCGTGTATATTCTTTTTAACCAGGTCAGTTTTAAAGCTTGTATATATTTGCTTAAATGTGGAACGCCTATACCTCCATTTTCAACAGAATGTACTGCGTATTTCCTTTTGATCTTGTCAGGTTTTTTTTTTATTCCATATATACACAAAGAAAAAAGTTAAGCACCCACAATGTTTTTAGTTTGGAGAAACTGAAATTCTTTTTTGTACTAAACTGTTTAATGTGGAACATTTTTTCCTTTGGTTTTTATTAAATAAAGATATTGACAACATGAAAACACAACAAATGACATACAATATCATAAACAGAATGTGGTATTGCTAAAGAAAGATCAATGACTTTTTCACATGAAAAAATACCCATGAAAAGTATGGTCATTACAAAATCATAGTGCTTAATCAAAGTGGCAATTTCATTTGAAAACATTGCCATGAATCTCCATAAACCAAAGAAAAATGAAAATGTTCAGTAGCGCGTGAATCCGCCCTGAGCCTGGATGACCGCCTCAACCCTGCGTCGCATCCCTCCAGTCAGTCGCTGGATCTGTTGCATCGTCAGTTGCTGCCACTCCTGATGCAGTGCAGCTTCCAGTTGATGCAGATTTTGTGGAGGAGGGTCCAAGGTCTTCAAACGACGGCCAGTCATGTCCCAGATGTGCTCCAGTGGATTGAGGTCTGGGCTCATGGCAGGCCATGGCAGGGTCTGCACTGCTTCTTGCTGGAGAAAGCCGGTTACTGCTTGAGCACGATGAGGCCTGGCGTTGTCATCCATGTACACTGGTCTGGTGGCAAGTGGGTGGTTGTCAAAATGGGACACAACGACATCTCGGATGTACCGTCC
>CM031599.1:14888611-14891111 GCA_018398815.1 Conus ventricosus | reverse complement strand
GACTGTACCATCATTTACTGTGTGGACTGTACCATCATTTACTGTGTGGACCATACCATCATTTACTGTGTGGACCATACCATCATTTACTGTGTGGACCATACCATCATTTACTGTGTGGACCATACCATCATTTACTGTGTGGGCCATACCATCATTTACTGTGTGGAATGTACCATCATTTACTGTCATTTACAATAGAAAAGCAAATGACTGTATGCGTGTGTGTGTGTGTGTGTGTGTTTGTGTGTGTGTGTGTGTGTGTGTGTGTGTGTGTGTGTGTGTGTGTGTGTGTGTGTGTGTGTGTGTGTGTGTGTGTGTGTGTGTGTGTGTGTGTGTGTGTGCTGTTTATTTGGGGGTTTGCTGTTGTTGAGTCTGTGTTTCTTGCTTTTTCTTTTTCCTTAATCCCTGCTCGTTTGTCCAGTAAAACACAGTGCACAGCGTACGGTTCATGTGAGTTATTATGAAATTATTTATTCGACTGTCAAGACAAGAAAGCCGGAGAGATAAAGGCAGGTGACAGGATTACGTAGATTTTCTAAGACCATTGGCCATTGAACAGAGGCAGGGGTAGAGGAGACAAAGCAAAGAAAGAAACCGGTCTTGGGTTTTTCGAATATCTCAATCTGTCTGTTCTTTGGAGGACAGTGTATCAACACACAAGCCATCATAGGACTCATCACAGCTGTGTCCACAGTGATCAAACTCCAGTCATTTAGAACTTAAACCACAATAGCCTCCAAATAAAGATCGAACTCCATAAATCGCTGGCAGTTCGGTAACTTCTATGCAGATGTGAACGTAGGAAATTGTCAGTGGGATCCTAACGTTGAATCCAAGCGTTTCTGAATAAGGGCTTAAGATGGCTTCTCGAACGAGAAACACATGACAAATGACTCTGTCCCGCTACAAGTCAGTTTGTGCAGTGATGTAGAAACCTCTTCTTCGCTCTCAACCGCCACAAAGTCACTGTCTGAAGATGTGTGTCGACACAAATTTCGGTCCAAGATATTTCCACTGGGACATTGGAGGAGACGAGTCACAAATCTCCACCTGAGATGATCCTAAGGAAACAGTAGAAGGGAAAGCTGCCACTTCTTCCTTCAAGATACGGGAAATAGTAGAGGGGGGTGGGGGGGGACGAGGGAGACATCTGTTTGTCTGATCTGTCAGAGAATAATCAGCGGGGGGGGGGGGGGGGGGGGGGGGGGGAGGGATGAAATATACGAATTAAACACACAAGTGACGTGGCAATCAAGGAAGGTGAGCCCAGATATGAGGGAGGGTGAAAAGACGGCTGGTTTAACTCCCTTTAAGTTTTGTTGTTGGCATGCTGGTTAACATTGAAGAAAACGGCAGATTTGGTCATGTGAGTATTTTTAAACTGTACATGTATACATAATTTATTAGGTTAATGTGTTAGTGTTGCCTAGCAACTGCAAAGCCGTGCTGTATTTGTTTCAGATTCCGTCTTACCCACGTTCCTCGTTTCCGTTTTCCTGGTGGTCCTGGCGGTCATCTTGCCATGCATGCCACGCGCTCTGACGTGAACACGTGACTCAACTGTGTAAATAGACACTGACTCACAAGACTTGTTTCTTTGTTCGTTGTTCAATGATAATGTTCTTAATGTTGTTTGTTATTTAATATTTTGCCTGTGTCTCTTGTATCTGAATTCGGATTATGCATTATTGCTGTACACTTTAGCTCCAACGGTTTTCGGCTCTGGAGAATAACGTTCCGGAAAACATGAGAGGCGAAGAGCGTACCCATACAACCTGTTTGAACTGCACCGTGTTGACAGTTTAGAAACCGTGAACTGAAAGGATTGAAGACTGTATTGTTTGAAGATCGCCTTGGTTGTTCGTCTGTCTCTCATTCATATATGGGTACATGTATCACGCTTTGTGTTTCGCCGAATTCTGTGAACTTCCTTGTGACTGGTAGCTGGTAGATCTTTACTTCATCTGTTGTTTGGGAACACTTGAACTGTTATAGGTGTGCCGGAAGGTTTGTACACATACGCGAAGGCATTTTACGCACCCAAAAAGGAAACATGGACCTACACATAGTCTTGTGCACATACATACATGCGCACGCGCACGCTTGCTTGGATTTCATGTGCGCACTCTAGTACAAACATTCGGGCATCCCAGTTTGCACGCGTACCCTTCACTACAAAGAGACCATCACAAAAACTGCGATTCTATAGTGATGGATTCTGCGCGCGTACAAAATAAATGCGAGGCGTGGTGACCCACCACGAATAGAATTGACAGCGTCTCAGAAAGACTTGGGCTACGATGGATCAGTAAAAGACAGATCGGTGTCGTGCATGTGTCTGTCACAACAGCAACCACTTCTGAACTGGAGTATGTGTTAACCGTGAACCCCCCCCCCCCCCCCCCCCCACCCACCCCCCACTGTGTGAGAGTTCTCCAGTTCCTTGCGTTCCTTTTATGAACTTTGTATCCCTTGCCAGCTGCGAAGGGTGTATGCC
>CM031599.1:14871111-14876111 GCA_018398815.1 Conus ventricosus | reverse complement strand
AAATACTGGAACATTGCAGAACACGGTAATGGTATTGATGTGTTAGAGCAGTGCATTCTTGATTTATATGATTTGTCGGAAGATTTCTCTCTTATTATCATTGGAGACCTGAATGCGAGGACTGGTAGTGAGAATGCTCATTTTGCAGATGTGTATGTGAAACACAACTATTGGGATCGTATGGACACGAGTGAAGATGTTGATCATTTATTTGAACGTAAATCAGATGATAAAGAAACTAATGCTTCGGTAAACAACTCTTGGGCATGTGTTCAGCATTTGATTGTGTTATAATCAATGGACTGTGTCGATTTCACTGTGATGACATCATTGACGTTTGTTTGTAATACTGGTGGAAGTACAATTGACTATGCTGTAATATCCAAGGATCTGTGCAGAGAAGATGTGGTTAGCTCTTTGAATGTCCTTTCCTTCATTGATTCACCCCATTTCCCTGTGGCATTGACTCTTTGTACATAGGAAAACACTGGGTGTGGTAATAATGCGTCAAAAGTAAGGAAAATTGAAAAAAGTTTGGGATCCCACCAAAGAAGCCAATTTTATGGAAACCTTTCATTCAAATGAAATTCAAGAGATTTGTAATAATGCATTTCGTCTCTTAGATAATAATGTTGACCAGGCACTGGAGCAATTTACGGCTGCGTTGTTAAAGGCAAGTGAGTGTATGAAAAAGTGCATTTTCATTAATAGTGACAAGAAAGAACCTCAGTGGTTTGATGCGGATTGTAGCTTCGCAAAACTTTTTACCAGACAACTTCTAGATAGGTTCAGACAAACGAAGAAATCTAATGATCGACTGCTATACGTTAAAGCTCGCAAAGAATATAAAGATCTAAGTAGGTCAAAGCAAACGAGTTATAAACGCGATAAAGCTAGACAGCTGGCTTCCATGAGCAATAACAGCAAACAGTTCTGGAAAGAACTTAAACAAATTTCAGGAAGAAGTAAAAACGGGACTCTGTAAAGAAATAACAGAAAACCAGTGGTATGCTCACTTTCGACGGCTGTTTAACGAGAACGAAGTCACAACTGGTGAGGATCCAACACACGATCAAATACAGGCTGAGCACACTAATAACGGTATCTACGAACTTAACAGAGCCATTTCGGAACAGGAAGTCTACAGCGCTGTACAAAAACTGAAAAAAGGGAAAGCCTGTGGGCCAGATAATATCTTTGCGGAAATGTTAAAATCGGCAGACAGCACTGCAGTGAAGTTTCTTACAAAGCTGTTTAACATACTGTTTGATAAAGGAATATACCGGAACAATGGGCTAAGGCAATTATTGTACCTATCTTTAAGAAGGGAGATACCAGTTTACCAGATAACTACAGGGGTGTTTCTTTATTGAGTTTAGTAAGTAAATGTTACACGTCTGTATTGAATCAGAGATTGGTTAAATGGGTTGAAGAAAACAAAAAGTTGACCTGAGTCACAAGCTGGGTTTAGACGTGGCTACTCCACAACCGATCATATTTTTAACACTTAATGCTATCGTTGAAAAGTGTCTATCTAAGAAAGGAGGTAAACTCTATGCTTGTTTTGTAGATCTGAAGAAAGCATTTGATTCAGTTCAACGCCAACTTCTGTTCGATGTTTTATTGCAAAATGGAATACGTGGAAAATTTATGAATGCTGTAACTGCTATGTATAAATGTTGTCACTTCTTGTGTGCGTTATCGAAGATAAATTTACTAAGTATTTTCATTGTCCAGTTGGTGTAAGGCAGGGTTGTATTTTGAGTCCAGTGTTGTTTTCTTTATTTATAAATGAAATTGCATCAAGTGTAAACAATAATGGGATGCATGGAATTCAGTTTCTACCCGGTCTGGTAGATCTGTATCTGCTTTTGTTTGCAGATGATATTGTACTAATGTCTAACACTGCAGTTGGTCTGCAAAATCAAATTAATTTGTTGAATAATGCGTGCAAAAGACTATTTCTGAATGTTAACACTGACAAGACTAAGGTAATGGTTTTTCGGAAGGGTGGCTTTTGGGAAAACATGAAAGGTGGAATATTGATGGTGTGCAACTGGATATAGTTAACGAGTATAATTACCTGGGATTTGTATTTACAACGAAAATGAGTATAAATAGAGGAGTAGGACGCCCTTGCAGTGAAAGGTAAGAGAGCATGTCTTGATTGCATCAGATATATTACGAAACTGAATGACATTTCAAAGAACTGTTTTTTTCGAATATTTGATGCGCAGGTACAGCCCGTTCTCCTTTATGCCTCTGAAATGTGGGGACTCCATAGACTTGATTCTGTTGAAAAAATACACTCGTTGGCTTGTAAGCGCTTTTTAAGTATACCCCTCAGAGTACCAAACAAGTTTGCGTTTGGCGAACTGGGCCGTTATCCTTTGTATGTAAATAGTGCAGTAAGATGCATTCGTTACTGGCTGAGGCTGACAAAGATGGAGGGGTATAGATTACCCAGGCAAGCATATTTAATGTTAAGAAACCTAGACGAGAACGGTAAAAAATGTTGGGTGTCTTTAGTAAAGAACATTCTTTTCACGTCTGGGTTTGGATACGTGTGGCTGGAACAAGGCGTAGGTTGTGAACAAACTTTTATAGCAGTGTTTAAACAGAGATTGAAGGATGTTTATATGCAGGAGTGGAACGGGTCTGTAACAAGTAAAGATATGTACCGAAGATACCGACTGTTCAAGACAAACTTTGATTGTGAACGGTATTTCGAATATATGGACATAAAATGCTTCAGGAACTGCTTGACTAAGCTTCGGCTGGGTTTGTTGCCAATCAATGGTTCATTTTTCCGCAGAACATTTAAGAACAATGGAAATTTTCTGTGTAAAATGTGCAGTGTATTAGAAGACGAGGAGCATGTTATAAACCATTGTATTTTATACACAAGATTAAGGCAGAAATATTTGACTCTTAATGATCAGCCATTCATTAATATTTACAAAATGACTCTGTTTGGAAAATCCGTAGGCTTGCATGTTCCTTTTTAATGCTTTGAAGACAAGACAGGATTTCATGGAAAGTTTAAGAGAAAATCAATAAGAATGCGACCATGCATTACATATGTCACAAGTTAGATCAACTTCATGCTTTTCTTTCTTTTTTTCTCCACGATCGCCGAGATAATGTGATTTGTTTGACCCCATTCTAGGGGCTGGTGGCCTGAAGAATTAAAAATTTGTTCTTGTTCTTGTTCTTGTTCTTGTCTCTCCCTCTCTCTCTCTCTTCTTCAGGATCTCATTCCTCACTGCCACAATTCCATCGAATCCTCCTGTCATCATCATCTGACAGATGTGTTCCACCTGTATCCCCCGTCAAGTGAACTCCATTCTTCACTCTGTTACCCTCTCTTTCTTCATTCCCTATGCCTGTTCCTTTGCCCACAAAGCCCAGTTCCTTTACAGACAACTCTTACTGTCCGTTCCTTTGCCCACAAAGCCCAGTTCTTTGACAGACAACTCTCACTGTCCGTTCCTTTGCCCATAAAGCCCAGTTCCTTACAGACAACTCTCACTGTCCGTTCCTTTGTCCACAAAGCCCAGTCCCTTTACAGACAACTCTCATTGCCCGCCTCTCTTGCCCACAAAGCGCAGTTCTTTGACAGACAACTCTCACTTTCCCTTCCGTTGCCCACAAGGCCCAGTTCCTTTACAGACAAATCTCACTGTCCCCTCCGTTGCCCACAAAGCCCAGTTCCTTTACAGACAACTCTCACTGTCCGTTCCTTTGCTTACAAAGCCCAGTTCCTTTACAGACAACTCTCACTATCCGCCTCTTTGCCCACAAAGCCCAGATCCTTTACAGACAACTCTCACTATCCGCCTCTTTGCCCACAAAGCCCAGTTCCTTTACAGACAACTCTCACTGTCCGTTCCGTTGCCACACAAGCCCAGTTCCTTTACAGACAACTCCCACTGTCCCCTCCTTTGCCCACAAAGCCCAGTTCCTTTACAGACAACTCTTACTGCCCGCCTCTTTGCCCACAAAGCCCAGTTCCTTGACAGACAACTCTCACTGTCCCCTCCTTTGCCCACAAAGCCCAGTTCCTTTACAGACAACTCTCACTGTCCCCTCCTTTGCCCACAAAGCCCAGTCCCTTTACAGACAACTCTCACTGCCCGTTCCTTTGCCCACAAAGCCCAGTTCCTTTACAGACAACTCTCACTGTCCCCTCCTTTGCCCACAAAGCCCAGTTCCTTTACAGACAACTCTCACTGTCCCCTCCGTTGCCCACAAAAGCCCAGTCCCTTTACAGACAACTCTCACTGTCCGTTCCTTTGCCCACAAAGCCCAGTCCCTTTACAGACAACTCTCACTGTCCCCTCCTTTGCCCACAAAGCCCAGTTCCTTTACAGACAACTCTCACTGTCCGTTCCTTTGCCCACAAAGCCCAGTTCCTTTACAGACAACTCTCACTGTCCCCTCCTTTGCCCACAAAGCCCAGTTCCTTTACAGACAACTCTCACTGTCCGTTCCTTTGCCCACAAAGCCCAGTCCCTTTACAGACAACTCTCACTGTCCCCTCCTTTGCCCACAAAGCCCAGTTCCTTTACAGACAACTCTCACTGTCCCTCCTTTGCCCACAAAGCCCAGTTCCTTTACAGACAACTCTCACTGTCCGTTCCTTTGCCCACAAAGCCCAGTTCCTTTACAGACAACTCTCACTGTCCGTTCCTTTGCCCACAAAGCCCAGTTCGTTGACAGACAACTCTCACTGCCCGCTCTATTGCCCACAAATCCCAGTTCTTTGACAAACTCCCACATCGGCTGACATCCTGTAACTCTCTGCCTTCTTTCTCACCAGACCTGAACATTTTTATGTGTTTGTTTGCTTTTTGAGGGATGTACAAAATATGTCCTGGCATCGTTTTGGGAGTGTAATGGGTAATTGTGTCATTTTGTGTATTTGGCTCAGGGTGTTCATATGTTGGTTCATCTGGAATTCGATTTTGTATGAGGGGCTGAGGAGGGGGGGGGGGGGG
>CM031599.1:14856111-14866111 GCA_018398815.1 Conus ventricosus | reverse complement strand
TCGTGAGATAAGAAATAAAGGCAAAATAACGGTTTTAACGGTTATTTAACCGATGTACACTTTTGAAACTGGTATTTAGTCTTCACTGGGCTAAAGCCTGTGTACATATCAAATTTCATCCAAATTGGACAATATGTCAAGAATAACGGTTTTTAACAGTCAGATTTTGAAACACTACATGCAAGTGCCATTTGTGTGTGATAACCTTTCTATATACAAAATTTCATTAAAACCCACCAATATATGAAAAATATCGGCAAAATAACGGTTTAACGTTTATATAACCGATATGCACTTTTGAAACCGGTATTTAGTCCTCAGTGGGCTAAAGCCTGTGTACATATCAAATTTCATCCAAATTGGACAATATGTCAAGAATAACGGTTTTTAACGGTCAAATTTTGAAACACTGAAAAGAAGTGCCATTTGTGTGTGATAACCTTTCTATATACAGAATTTCATTAAAATCCACATATATAAGAAATAACGGCAGAATAACGGTTTTTAACGGTGGTTTAATCCATTTTCAGCATTACATCACTTACATATGGACAGAGGCTCCGATTTGTCACAAGATCATCCAAACCGCTTATAAATTGGTCAAGTACTTTATGAGATAGTCCATAAAGAAGAAAAACCGTTACAGGCCGTTACAACCGTTAGTAACGGCTATAACGGGGCAAACTAAAACATCAGGCATCATCAATGACCCATAATGAACATATCTGCTAATTTTCATAAAGGTCGGCCAAGTACTTTCTGAGATATTCCATGAAGAAGAAAAACCGTTACAGGTCGTTACAGCCGTTAGTAACGGTTATAACGGTAAACTAAAACATCGGGCATTATTCGTGACCCATAATGAACGTAACTGCTCATTTTTACAAAGATCGGCCAAATACTTTCGGAGATATTCCGTAAAGAAGAAAAACCGTTACAGGCCGTTACAGCCGTTAGTAACGGCTATAGCGGTAAACTAAAACATCGGGCATCATCCGTGGCCCATAATGAACATATCTACAAATTTTCAGAAAGATCGGCCCAGTAGTTTTGTCTGGAGCGAGTGGAACACATTTTGACCACGGACACACAGAACACACACACACACAGACACACACACACACACACACACACACACACACACACACACACACACACACACACACACACCACACACAGACAGCATTTCTTCGTTCCCATTCTAAAGTACTCCCTGTTCTATAAGAACTGGGAGTACAAAAAGAAGAATCAAAGAAAGAAAGAAAGAAAGAAATAGACCAGAAAAAAGTAAAGAAATATTCTTTGGGAAATTTGAGTGGTAAACCCACATAGAGATAAGCACAGACAGAAAGACAAAAAAAACCAGAGAGGCTGACAGACGAAAAATAGAAACAGAGAGAAAGAAAGACAGGTGGAACGGGACAAATAACACAAGGACCGTTGTCTATACATTATCCGAATGCATTCACTGGACTCTGTGTGTGTGTGTGTGTGTGTGTGTGTGTGTGTGTGTGTGTGTGTGTGTGTGTGTGTGTGTGTGTGTGTGTGCGTGCTTGCGTGCGTGCGTGCGTGCGTGCGTGCGTGCGTGCGTGCGTGCGTGTGTGTGTGTGTGTGTGTGTGTGTGTGTGTGTGTGTGTGTTGTGTGTGTGTGCGTGTGTGTGTAAAGCAGCAAAAAAAAAAAAAAAAAAAAAAAAAAAAGAAAAATGAGAGGAAAAAGAAACAGAAAAGAAAAGAAAAATGAAAGGAAAAAGAAACAGAAAAGAAAAGAAAAATGAAAGGAAAAAGAAACAGAAAAGAAACGAAAAAATGAAAGAAAAAAGAAACAGAAAAGAAAAGAAAAAGGAAAGGAAAAAGAAAAACATCCTCAGCGAAAGTTGAGGGATACCTCTACACAGAGCAAAGTTTCAGTTCCTGTTTCAGTTTCTTCAAGGAGGCGTCACTGCGTGCGGACTGGTCCATACACGCTACACCACATCCACTAAGTTTTGAGACCACACTGGGCATGATTTAAAACTGATGGATAAATGAATATAAACAACTAAGATGAGAGAACTTAACAAGAGGGTCTCGTGGCTACGACTTAGCAGATGTCTGACCTACGCATGAGCCAAACGCGCTGGTCAGACCTTGAGTGAATTAAAGCTAAACACAGAAAGACACGAGGAAGACAGACAGAGAGGGAGACAGAAAGACAGACATACAGACAGACAGACAACAAATGGAAACCGAGAGAAAGAAAGAGAAAGAGAGACAGACAGACAGACAGACAAACCAAACCAACCAATGGGACAAACCACAGTAGGACAATATTGTCATCACGTGGAGGGATGACGATGGCTGGTCACTCATCAAGCGGGGGACAACCCGTCCGTCCCGTCCCCCCCCCCCCCACCTCCCCTCCTCCCCCCCTCCCCATCTTTACCCCTACACAATCTCCTCTCTTTCCAATCTCCCCTCTTTACCCCTGGACCTCTCCCAATAGCGACCGACGTGACCCAGCACTTGAGGGCCCCCAGGAAAATCCTCCCCAAGTGAGCCTCCGTCCGCCCTCATCCGCCACGCGCTAATCCGCTTAGCTTAGGGGGGGGGGGGGGGCAGTTAAACCGTCTCTTTCTTCCCCATCCTTTACCCTCCTCCCCCCTCCCCCCCCCTCCCCCCACCACCACCTCGCCTCGTCTCCCTTCTTTATTCCTCCTCCTGTCTTCCACCTTTTTTTCGTCTGTTCCACGAATCCGTTTCCCCACTCCTAGAGTCTCTTTCTTCCTCCTCCTCTTCCTCCTCCTCCTCCTCTTCTGCCTCCTTTCCCTCCTTTTTTTCTTTCTTCTCTGCCTTCTTCTTCGTCCTTGGTCGAGCCTTTGACTTATCTGTTTTCGACTCCTTGATCTCTCTCTATTGTCAACCGCCACCCCCTTTTTTTTGCCTTATCCCCTGCCCCCCCCCCCCCGCCTGCTCCCATTCTCCCTCCCTTCATCCCTCCAGCCTCCTTTGTCCTCTCCTGCAAACCAAATATGTTTACTTATACATGTACACACACACACACACGCACGCACGCACGCACGCACACACACACACACACACACACACACACACACACACACACACACACATAGATAGATAGATAGATAGATAGATAGATAGATAGATAGATAGATAGATAGATAGATAGATAGATAGATAGGTAGGCATATGTATGTATGGATGGATGTATATATAGAATATGTATGTTTGTATGTATGCATGTATGTACTCGTATGTGTGTATGCGAGTGTGCGCGCGGACATGTGTGTGTGGGTGGGTGGGTGGGTAGGTGGAAGGGTGTGTAAGAGAGAGAGAGAGAGAGAGAGAGAGAGAGAGAGAGAGAGAGAGAGAGAGAGAGAGAGAGGAGAGAGAGAGAGAGAGAGAGCTCTTGATCTCGGAAGACGCTTTGAAAAAGGAAAGCAAAAATCAATAAACAGATATATCAATAAATGAAATAAAGAAAGAAAGAAATAAACCTGGGGTGAGGGGCCAGGGACAATGGCTGTAGAACGGGAAGATGATATGAGGCTGAAATGTCTGAGGTCAACTTTGAAATAATTTGAAAGGTCATTTCAATGACGTGGTGGGTGCCATTCGTCTACAACTGCCGCACCCCTGAGGAAGACCTTGAACTTAAATAAAGCCACTCTAGTTTCTGGACAAAGCCGTTTTGGTTACTGAATAAAGCCACTCTGGTTACTGAACAAAGTCACTCTGGTTACGGAATAAAGCCACTCTGGCTACGGAATAAAGCCACTCTGGCTACGGAATAAAGCCACTCTGGCTACGGAATAAAGCCACTCTGGTTACTGAACAAAGCCGCTCTGCTTACTGAACAAAGCCGCTCTGCTTACTGAACAAAGCAATTCTCCTTACTGAACAAAGCTACTCTGCTTACTGAACAAAGCCACTCTGCTTGAACAAAGCCACTCTGCTTACTGAACAAAGCCACTCTGCTTGAACAAAGCCACTCTGCTTGCTGAACAAAGCCACTCTGCTTACTGAACAAAGCCACTCTGCTTGAACAAAGCCACTCTGCTTGCTGAACAAAGCCACTCTGCTTGCTGAACAAAGCCACTCTGCTTGCTGAACAAAGCCACTCTGCTTGCTGAACAAAGCCACTCTGCTTGCTGAACAAAGCCACTCTGCTTACTGAACAAAGCCACTCTGCTTGCTGAACAAAGCCACTCTGCTTGCTGAACAAAGCCACTCTGCTTACTGAACAAAGCCACTCTGCTTACTGAACAAAGCCACTCTGGTACCCTGAACAGAACCACACTGGTATCCTGAACAGAACCACACTGGTATCCTGAACATAACCACTCTGGTAGTCTGAACAAAGCCACTCTGCTTACTGAACAAAGCCACACTGGTATCCTGAACATAACCACTCTGGTAGTCTGAACAAAGCCACTCTGGTGCCCTGAACAAAGCCACTTTAGCACTTTGAACAAAACTATTTAGCCATCCACAGCTAAATTTGGCACCTTGAACAAAGCCACCCTGACACCCTGGACAAAGTCACCATCACACTGAACAAAGCCACTCTGGTGCCCTAAACAAAGCCACTCTGGTACCCTGAACAAAATCATTCTCGTGTCCTGAACAAAGCCACTCTGGTGCCCTGAACAAAGCCACTCTGGTATCCTGAACAAAGCCACTCTGGTATCCTGAACAAAGCCACTCTGGCCCCCGCCCTGAACAAAGTCACTCTACCTTAAAGAAACGAGACCATTCTGAGAGAAAAAGTCATTCTAGTATATCGAACAAATCCACTTTCTATCCAACAAAGCCACTTTCTATCCAACAAAGCCACTTTCTACCTTAACAGAAACGAGACCATTCTGAGAGATAAGTCATTCTAGTATCTTGAACAAAGCCACTTTCTATCGAACAAAGCCACCTTCTATCGAACAAAGCCACTTTCTATCGAACAAAGCCACTTTCTATTAAACAAAGCCACTTTCTATCGAACAAAGCCACCTCTATCGAACAAAGCCACTTTCTACCTTAAAGAAACAAGATCATTTTGAAAGGAAAGTGATTCTACCATCTCGAATAAAGCCACTTTCTAAATTAAATAAACAAGACCATTCTGAGAAAGAAAAAAAAAGTCATTTTAGTATCTGGAACAAAGCCACTTTCTACCTTAAAGAAACAAGACCATGCTGAGAGAAAAGTCATTTTAGTATCTGGAACAAAGCCACTTTCTGCCTTAATAAAGAAACAAAGACCGTTCTGAGAGATAAGTCATTTTAGTATCTGGAACAAAGCCACTGTCTACCTTAGATAAACAAGACCATGCTGGGAGATAAGTCATTCTAGTATCTGGACCAAAGCCACTTGACGGGCTGGAAGCATCGTGGCATTACAGGGACAAGAGAGGTCTGTCCCAGGACCCTTAGTGTCCTCAGGGAAGGACGGTCACCGTTTCGGCGGTCGGTCGATCAGCGCAGTCTAGCAGTAAGCCAACGAGAGAGAGAAATCACCCCGTCGCCGATCAGAAAATCCTGTCAGTGCTGCACGTAATCCTGTGCTATACTCCTGATAAAGGGGGGGAGGGGGGCAGGAGAGATTGGAGAAGGGGATGGGCTGGTTGTGGATCTTGGGTGAGTGGGTGTAGGTGGAGGTAGGATTGAGGGGGGAAATAGGGAGAGGGGGGTGTGGAGGAGGAGGAGGAGGAGGAGAGACAGGAGACAGAGGCAAAGGGAGAGACAGACAGACAGACAGACAAAGGGACAGAGATAGAGAGAGAGGAGGGCAGAGACAGAAACAGGAAGACAGACCGACGGAGAGAGAGAGAGAGAGAGAGAGAGAGAGAGAGAGAGAGAGAGAGAGAGAGAGAGAGAGAGAGAGAGAGGGGGAATGATGGACACACACACACACACACACACACACACACACACACACACACACACACACACACACACACACACACGCACACACACATACACGCACACACACGGCCGTGCTGGTAAAGCCGATTTCCTCCATACAATCTCCTTGGGGTTTCGTGACTATTGCATAGCTCTGCCACCAGAAGTCTCCTCCCTCAACAAAACGTGTGTCAGCAGTTCAGTTTGACGGCGCTTAATGATCATACTCTACCTCCGCATCTTGTGAGGGGCAGGGCTAGGGGTGGACCGAGAGAGCGGGGTGGGGTGGGGTGGGGTTAGTTATAGTGAAGAGGGGTAGACAGGAAGAGGGATGGGGGGGGAGAGATGCGGGAGACTTCGGATGGGTGGGTGCTGGGGGCAATTTGACTTCGACCGGAGGAAACAATTGATGTGAGGTCACTGGGTGCTGATATCACAGGTGCACCCTGTTTAAAAAGAAAAAAAAAAGAAAAGAAAGAGAGAGAGAAAAAAAAGAAAAGATAAAGGGAAAAAATCAAGACAGACAGAAAAAAAACACGAAAAGACAAACACACAATAACATAAAGGTAAATATAAAACCCATGATTTTATTTGTCCTTTGTGGTTGCTTTTAAAGCGAAAAGTGGAGAAGAAATATAAAGAGGAGGGGAAAAAATCAAAGAAAATCATAGGAGGAACGGATGGCGATGGCGTTCTATCCTTGAAAAAGTATATCCCTCTTAACCCGTTGTGAATTTTAGTACAATGGTTTGTTCTGTTGTTGCTCATCTTTTTTTATAAGATAGAACTGGGGAAAAAAACCAGTTAATTCAGCGAACATGCTAACACTTTTTCTATGTTAAATATTAGGATAAATGAAACCAAATTTCGCGAAGCTGTTTAACATTTTGTCATTTTAAACAATGGATTTTTGTATTCCTCGCTGAAAAAAAAAAAGAAGATTCATAGTGGGCGTCTCTTTAATAATGTGGTTTTCAAAGTTTTATGTTTAAGTCCTCCATTCACACAAACACACACACACACACACACACACACACACACACACACCACACACACACACACACACACACACACACACACACACACACACACACACACACACACACACGTTCCCCCACCCCACCCCCACCCCCACCCCCAAATAAAAAAAAAAGAGAAACGGATGACATGATAAAAACACAGCTTTGAATATTTGTCTGGAAAAAAATGAGTAAATCCACGCGTGCGCGCACACACACACACACACACACACACACACACACACACACACACACACACGGTAGTTCAGCAGAGGATAATTTTGGGACCATCGAACTCGTTTCAAGAGAACCCCAATATGTGTAGATCAATCAGAGCACGCTGCTATGTACTATGTACGGTGCATGGAGGGGGGATGGGGGGGGGGGGGTCAGTGGCAGTGCATCAGTAAAAACATGTGTCTGTTCCCAATCCTAACCCTTGAATGCAGCATTTCAATCTGGTTTACACAGAAGAACAAGAAGAAGTCAAATTCAAACGGACAGGAGCTGAATTTAACTAGCCGTTTAAACTTTTGTTTTTCGTGTCTGTTACTTGTATTCATATTTATCAAAAGCTACGTTCCAGACTGACAACGATGTGTCAACGTGACAAGATATATCAAGTGTTTGATCAATAGTAAATGCGGAACACAGGAATCGTTTCCGATCGCGCCGTAACAATCTATCAGAGCAGCCATTGTCACCTGCGATCAAGCACAAAGGGAAGTAATCAGCCAACTCAGCATTGCTTAACTCCTCTTGAATACGACGTCAGCAGTGTAATCGAACAAAGTCGGCTGCTGGACGAGATTCAGATCTCCTCTTCTCCATCTTGCAGTGATTATCAAGCACACAGCATGACACCAGGAATCTTTGTACTGAGTCGACGTGAACCTTTCGGCAAAGACAAGGATATTATGTGGTAGTTGTCTGTGTGGAAGAACATCCTAAGTCATGGACATGTTATGTCAATCCTAAGTCATGGACATGTTATGTCAATCCATGGACATGTTATATCAATCCTAAGTCATGGACATGTTATGTCAATAAGTCATGGACATGTTATGTCAATCCATGGACATGTTGTGTCAATCCTAAGTCATGGACATGTTATGTCAATCCTAAGTCATGGACATGTTATGTCAATCCTAAGTCATGGACATGTTGTGTCAATCCTAAGTCATGGACATGTTATGTCAATCCTAAGTCATGGACATGTTATGTCAATCCATGGACATGTTATGTCAATCCTAAGTCATGGACATGTTATGTCAATAAGTCATGGACATGTTATGTCAATCCTAAGTCATGGACATGTTATGTCAATCCATGGACACGTTATGTCAATCCTAAGTCATGGGACACGTTATGTCAATAAGTCATGGACATGTTATGTCAATCCTAAGTCATGGACATGTTATGTCAATAAGTCATGGACATGTTATGTCAGTCCTAAGTCATGGACATGTTATGTCAATCCTAAGTCATGGACATGTTATGTCAATAAGTCATGGACATGTTATGTCAGTCCTAAGTCATGGACATGTTATGTCAATCCTAAGTCATGGACATGTTATGTCAATCCTAAATCATGGACATGTTATGTCAATCCTAAGTCATGGACATGTTATGTCAATCCTAAGTCATGGGACATGTTATGTCAATCCATGGACATGTTGTGTCAATCCTAAGTCATGGGACACGTTATGTCAATAAGTCATGGACATGTTATGTCAATCCTAAGTCATGGACATGTTATGTCAATCCATGGACATGTTGTGTCAATCCTAAGTCATGGACATGTTATGTCAATAAGTCATGGACATGTTATGTCAATAAGTCATGGACATGTTATGTCAATCCTAAGTCATGGGACATGTTATGTCAATCCATGGACAGTTGTGTCAATCCTAAGTCATGGACATGTTGTGTCAATCCATGGACATGTTGTGTCAATCCATGGACATGTTATGTCAATCCTAAGTCATGGACACGTTATGTCAATAAGTCATGGACATGTTGTGTCAATCCTAAGTCATGGGACATGTTATGTCAATCCATGGACATGTTGTGTCAATCCTAAGTCATGGACATGTTATGTCAATCCATGGACATGTTATGTCAATCCTAAGTCATGGACACGTTATGTCAATCCTAAGTCATGGGACACGTTATGTCAATCCTAAGTCATGGACATGTTATGTCAATCCTAAGTCATGGACATGTTATGTCAATCCTAAGTCATGGGACACGTTATGTCAATCCTAAGTCATGGGACACGTTATGTCAATAAGTCATGGACATGTTATGTCAATCCATGGACATGTTGTGTCAATCCTAAGTCATGGACATGTTGTGTCAATCCTAAGTCATGGACATGTTATGTCAATCCTAAGTCATGGACATGTTATGTCAATCCATGGACATGTTATGTCAGTCCTAAGTCATGGACATGTTATGTCAATCCTAAGTCATGGACATGTTATGTCAATCCTAAGTCATGGGACACGTTATGTCAATCCTAAGTCATGGACATGTTATGTCAATCCTAAGTCATGGACACGTTATGTCAATCCTAAGTCATGGACATGTTATGTCAATCCTAAGTCATGGGACACGTTATGTCAATCCTAAGTCATGGACATGTTGTGTCAATCCTAAGTCATGGGACACGTTATGTCAATCCTAAGTCATGGGACACGTTATGTCAATAAGTCATGGACATGTTATGTCAATCCTAAGTCATGGACATGTTATGTCAATCCTAAGTCATGGGACACGTTATGTCAATCCTAAGTCATGGGACACGTTATGTCAATAAGTCATGGACATGTTATGTCAATCCTAAGTCATGGGACACGTTATGTCAATCCTAAGTCATGGGACACGTTATGTCAATCCTAAGTCATGGACATGTTATGTCAATCCTAAGTCATGGACATGTTATGTCAATCCTAAGTCATGGGACACGTTATGTCAATCCTAAGTCATGGGACACGTTATGTCAATAAGTCATGGACATGTTATGTCAATCCATGGACATGTTGTGTCAATCCTAAGTCATGGACATGTTATGTCAATCCTAAG
>CM031599.1:14843611-14846111 GCA_018398815.1 Conus ventricosus | reverse complement strand
TCATGAACACGGGGTAGGGTTTCTAGTCAACAAGAACACAATTAATAGTGTAATGGCTTGCAGACCGGTCTCAAGTCGAATCATGACCTTACGTTTGAGGGCAAAACCATTCAACATCACCATCCTACAGGGTTATGCCCCACATTCGGCTAAAAGCGATGAAGAAGTCGAAGAATTCTATGGCCAGGTACAGGAAGCGCTCGACGAAATACCCAAAAAAGATATCATAGTGGTACAAGGTGACTGGAATGCTAAGATCGGAAAAGACTCGTGCAAAGACTGGAAAGACACATGTGGACCCTATTGTAACACTCTAACAAATGAGAGAGGATTGAGACTCCTGGAATTTGCAAAGTCAAACAACCTGAAGATAACGAACACCTTCGGTCCACACAAGATGTCCAGGAGAATAACATGGCATAGTCCTGGAGGATTATATCACAATCAAATCGATTACATCATGGTAAAACAACGCTTCCAGTCGAGTGTCAACATTGCCAGAACCAGAAGCTTCCCTGGAGCAGACATTGGAAGTGACCACGAAATGGTCCTCATGACATTCGCACTCCGCCTCAAAAACAACAAAAAGAAAGGAAACATCAGGTTAAAGTTCAATCTGGAGAAGCTAAAAGACCCTAACATAAAGGAAGCATTTCAAGCAAATATTGGAGGAAAATTTGCACCTCTACTTGTCCTGGCAAATGAAGACATCAACATAGAATCCTTCACCGACTCCTTCAACAAAGCTGTCACAGAAACAGCAGCAGAAGTGCTTGGTAAACATCGGCCAAAGAAGAATCCATGGGTCACCGACGAAATTCTGGAACTTTGTGACAAACGTCGTGAATTGAAAAACAAAAAGAACAACCCAGAAGGAAAAAGAGAGTACAATGATGTTAACAAGAAGGTGTATAGATTAAAATCAAATAAATAACTGATTATGATGATGACGACGCCTAAGATGACAATGAATGCGAGGAGGCCTAAAAAGAAAGGGGGGTGGAGAATGTGGATGAAGGAAAGAAGAAGAAGAAGAAGAAGAAGAAGAAGAAGAAGAAGAAGAAGAAGAAGAAGAAGAAGAAGAAGAAGAAGATGAATGAATGAATGAATGAATGAATGAATCTTTAATGGGTTGAGAATTAGGCTCATTGAAGGCCTTTTTACAATTCTGCCCAACAATAACTACAATTTAAAGAAGAAGAAGAAGAAGAAGAAGAAGAAGAAGAAGAAGAAGAAGAAGAAGAAGGAGGAGGAGGAGGAGGAGGAGGAGGAGGAGGAGGAGGAGGAGGAGGAGAAGGAGGAAGACAGCGAAGAAGAAGAGGACGAAGAGGAGAACGAGAACAAGGAGAAGGAGAAGGAGAGGACCTCACAACCAGTCATAGTGCAATAGTTCATGTCGCGAGTTCCATTTTGAAAGATCGCGAAATCGAATCCTGTCGGGGGCTCAGAAGTGTCGTCCAGTGTTCTCTGGGGGTTAGATGCAGAGACTGGAACCACGGAGTCGAGTTTTATCCATTTATCACTGAGATGTCGCGTCCATTTCCAGACAAGCACGGCAGGTGCCTGTATCTCTCGGGCCTGGTTGACGCCTTGTTATCTCATGAAAGGAGAACACTACAGCCCTTTCATGCAGTCTGGGACCAAAATGGAACTCCATCACATCATTTTCATCATCTTCATCCTTCTTGATCAAGATTTCTAAACCCCCAAAAATAGAAGAGTAAGAAGTTCTGTTACCCTTTACTTACTTATTTAGGCCCATAGCTCAAGGGTGAGCATAGGCCATCGACAACACTCCGCCATCGCACTCGGTTCTGGGCTGCTCGCTGAATGCCTGTCCAGTTGGTTCCCTGCCTCTTCATCTCTGCCTCAGTGTCTCGCCTCCAGCTGCTGCGAGGTCGACCTCTCTTCCTTTTCCCCTGCGGGTTCCATGTCAGGGCTTGGCGTGTGGTGCTGGATGCTGGCTTCCTGAGAGTGTGTCCAATCCAGCCCCACTTCCTCCGCAGAATCTGCTTGGCCACTGGTTCCTGTCCTGCTTGCTTCCATAGATATTCATTGCTGATTTTTTTCTGGCCATCTGATTTTGAAGATGCGCCTCAGGCAGGTGTTGATGAAGGTCTGAATTTTTTTGCTGTGTTGCCTTGGTCTTTCTCCAAGTCTCGCAGCCATAGAGCAGAACCGACTTCATGTTTGAATTGAAGATACGCAATTTTGTTGTCCTTCTGATCTCTCCTGAGGCCCAGATGGTCTTTAGCATGATGAATGCTGCTCGCGCCTTGCCTATCCTGGCCATGATGTCTCGGTCGGTGCCCCCCTGCTTGTCAACTACGCTTCCCAAGTGGACAAAGGAATCTACTTCCCTGATGGGCTCGCCTCCGACTGGGACTGGGCTGCTGCCTGTGGTGCTGATCTTCATCAGCTCGGTCTTCTTCTTGTTTTTCTTGAGCCCTTTTCGCCGTGCTGTAGTACCGACATCAGTTTGGTTTTCGTCTCCACGCCA
>CM031599.1:14816111-14838611 GCA_018398815.1 Conus ventricosus | reverse complement strand
TGGAAAAGTTTTGGTTTTCCATTCACATCAATTCGGTAATCCCGACCGACCTTTTCAGTGATGGTGAATGGTCCTTTCCAATGCATCAGCAGCTTGTTGTGACCCGTGGGAAAGCAGTACCAGGACTTGATCTCCCGCCTTGAGGGATTGCTTCCTCACCTTCCTGTCATATTGCTTCTTCTGAACGACCCTAGCCTCCTGCAACCTTTCCTTTGCAACCTTACATGTCTCATACCTGTGCCCACCTTTGGAACAGGGCGAGATTGGGCCGATCAGATCAATAGCCACTCTCCTGAACGGTGTGTCAATTAAAGGGGGACGTTTAAGAGGCGCCTTCCTCTTCACCCCTCTTGTGGCTGACCTTTGACACACGTCACATGACATACAGAAACGCTTGATGTCTGCCATTGCTCCTGGCCAATGAAAATCATCAAAGACTCGGTCAGCCGTTTTACCGGTGCCGAGATGACTCGCCATGAGCGACTCGTGACCCACTGACATGACAGTGTCACGATAACATGCTGGTACCTCTAACTGAGTGGTCACCTTACCTGTCTTCCCCTTGGTGAACACTCGGTACAACAGCCCGCCTTTCACAAGAAATTCTGTCTCACCTCCTCTAACCTCCTGTTTCTCTCCACCTCTTGCCAACTCCCAAGACTTCACGAGCGAAGGGTCTTGTTCCTGCGCTGCCCTAAACTCATCAGGCGACACATCTATGCCTGACTTCCTTCCTGGAACAACTAACGGTTTAACAACCTTTTCCTCCTTCTTGCTCCGTGTTTGAACTGCTGCCCCTGTAGCAGTCAACAACTCAGGATCCCCTGGATCCCTTGCACCTGGAATATTTCCAATGATCAAATCATGAAGGGGTTTGTCCATTACCAACGCAGACAACTCGCCTGAGAAGTAAGGGGTACGTACTTCTATCTTAGCAACTGGAAACTCCCTCACAGTGCCATCGATTAGAGTACAGGTCTGGATTTGCCCTGTCAAATCCCCTTTCTCGACCAGCGTTGTTCGTACTACCCCGCATGAACAACCAGTGTCTCGTAACACTTTCACCCTCTGCTGGCCAATCCACCCTTCTTCCACTGGTAACGAACCACTCAGCCTAGTGCCCTCCATCCCTGACACTGACTGCTGTCCAGTGCTAGCCATAGGCTGCACTCTACCCTCTTCCGACTGAATCCCTTTTGGTTCCACTGCAGGTCGTTTCCCTTGACGACCCTTATCCACCTCTTGCAAGGCTGCTGCCTTCTGGAACCTCATGCGACAATCCCTCGCCACATGTCCCTTCTTGTGACAAATGAAACACCTAATTTCCCTTTGCCCTTCCTTCTGCCCCACCACTGGGTTTGCAGACTTTGCAGAAAACTCTCCTAGTCTCCTTGCACTCTTCTCACCTGTGCCTAGCACCTGTTTCTCCTGCACCTTAGTGCCCAAACGTGCCTCTCTATACACCTCTGCGAACTTCAACAACTCTCCTGCTGTCTCTGGCTGTCTCTCTTTCAAATGTATGGTTAACTCAGGGCCGCAACCTGACAAAATCTGTTCTTTCATAACTAGCTCTTTCAATTCAACGAAACTCCTTCTTCGTACCACTCAACTCTAACCACTTTTCAAAATAGTGATTCAAACGTGCACCAAACTGAGTGTACGTTTCACCTGCTTGTAATTTAGCTGAACGAAATTTCTTCCTGAACCTTCCTCTGTGAGGTCAAATCCCTTCATTAAAGACTCCTTCACAGCACCAAAATCGGACTGTTGTTCTGCTGGTAACGCAGTGAAAATCTGCAATGCCTTACCCGTCAATAACGCCGACAAAATGACTGCCCACTCTTCTGGAGGCCAACCCTGACTGGTCGCAAACGTTTCGAAACGACTGATGTATGCATCAATCGAATCGGTTCCTTCAGAGAATTTTGGCAACTTGGGTCGGGGAGCGTAACTGCGCACAGAGTCACTGGAAACTGAACTCCCCATCCTCGGCGGTCTCCCTCTGTATTCTCACTTTCTCTAGCTCTAATTGAACCTTTAATCTTTCTGTTTCCTGCGCTTCCCTTATTCTTTCTGTTTCCTGCTTCATTCTTTCTGTTTCCTGCGCTTCCCTTATTCTTTCTGTTTCCTGCGTTTCTTTATCATTGGTAGCCTGAATCCTTAATTTTTCTATTTCTTGCGCTTCTACTGCAACGCGTCGTCTTTCCGCGCGTTCATCCCTCTCCATCTTTTGCTGGTTTTCGACGAATGCTCGCAACTCTTCTCCCGAGTAACCTAGATCACGAGCGACGCTCACCAGTTGTTCAATAGGGGTGTTCTTTTCTTCCGCCATTGTATCTCTTTCTTTTTTTTTTTTGAACAAGATTTTATAACTACGACAGCCAAACTGGTGGTTACCGACACGCGTGACGTAATAGCACAATCCTATGAATGATGATATTAGCTTGGGACAACGTAGTTAGTTTTTATAAGACGCCCAGCGCCTGACCCAACTATGAGAGCGAATTATAGGAAATCTGTGCGAAATGAGTACTCTGGGGCTGAAATGCCAAGCCTAGTATTAACTATCTTGGAAGCAATGCCAAGCCTAGTATTTAACTATCTTGGGAACATACAGTAAGACAACCCCTTGTCTTAGGATTACAATACTTGAATCCCACCCAGCTTCCTCTCTGAGAAGTTGAACACATTATAATAAATGGGCCAGAATATCCTGGCAGGCTCGCCAATAAATTGTCAACCTCGGTGTAATGTCAGTGGAGGAAGGACTAGCGCACAGCCCAAACACACTCACAGCTTGCTTACAATCTCATTCATATATCATGCATTCGTCACATCAAACCACTAGTAAAGTCTATAACTTTACTACACATGTTCATCGAACGAAACATCAATGCATATGGAATCAAATGAAATAAAACATTCTCTCTTTCCTGAACTTCACAAAATCATTATCTAAAACATCATTAACTAACCCGGGTATAAACAGATTTCTACTTTACCTGGCCAGGTGATCTTAACTATTCACGAATCACTGTCTTTTCTTTTCTTTTCTTTTTCTTCTCACTGTCACTTTCACAACACGACACAACTGCTGGCACTGGTTTTGGTCTGATGGCGCCTGGTCAGGTGAGACTGTTGGCGTTGGTCTGTGGTTCTGCTTGGCGAAGTGACGCTGCCAGGTATGAGGTCGAACCCCCGGTTAGGTTAGAACAGTGACTATCAACATCGATCTGTTCTCCTTTCTTTCTTCCTGCATTAACGCATTGCACTCTCTCTCTCTCTCTTCTAGTCTGCTCTTATCAAATGGACATGGTTGCTTTTCTTTTCTTTTTTTTTTCTTTTCTTTCTTTTCTTCTTCATGAATTAGCAACTATCTCTCTCTCTCCACATCTCTCCTCAGTCCTTCCTCTGCAGACTATCTCATGCTAATCTCTCAACTTGGTTCCCTTCTCTCCTCCCCTCATCTCTCTCTCTCTCTCTGCCCTTCTCTCCTGCAGAGCTCCACTCAGAACCTCTCTCTCCCTCCTCTCTCTTCGTTCTTCCCCTCGTTTCCCCTCTCTTCATCTCTCTGCCTTTTCCCTCGTGCAGAGACTACACCTAAAACCTCCTCATCTCTCTGTCTCTGTTCGTTCTCATCTCCCTGCCTTCCTGTAGGCGAGAGCCTACTCCCCAGACTTCTCCCCTCTCTCTCTGTCTGTTCGTTTTTTTTCTCCCCCTCTCTCTCTCACTCACACATTCCTTATCCTCTAACCCCGTGTTCAAGGCCAGTACCATTGGTCAGTATTTTTACCCCTGACACCCGAGGTTGTCTCCCTCTAATTCCATTGGACGTTCAAATCATGACAGTCCCGTCTACACGCCTTACTCTCTGTGGTGGTCAATTGGTCATTTAATTGATTAGCTAGATTTCACCCCCACCACACACTACCTTCCCCCCTTCCCTACTTCACTGGCGCCGTGTGGCTTAAGTGGTGGACACTGGTCAATCTAAATTGGCCAGCTGAGTCTGGGTAGGCACCACGACGTCCGAGTAACAATGACGTTGGTTCCACAAAGTGGCTAGATGAGCTTGAGCTCGGCTCTGCGACTCGTCTCGCTAGACATCGAGGCGTCGGTCAAAGCTGCTTAGTCAGACTGGGTGGGTCGGACCGTCTCGGCGAAACCTCTCCACTAAGCTTAATTGGCCGGACCCGACCTATGGGCCGTCTTTCTGACGCCTAGAATGTTTGAGTTTGGACTTAGGTCCGAACAAATTGACTGGCGACTCCCCCAAGTTAGGTTGTTTCCCCAAGTTAGGTTGTTTCATTTTTTTGTCCGTGACACACACGCACACACACACACACACACACACACACAAACACAAACACACACACACACACACACACTCCAAACCATCACGACCACCCCACCCCACAACCACTACCACCCAAACCTTCCCATTCCACCGCCAGAGAAAGTGAAACAGTCATGAAACAAGACAAGACGATCTGATCATAAATGACGTCTGCTCGCCCTCCCCGCCTGCTGCTCTTTGGGGGGGGGGGGGGGGGGGGGGTGGAGGCAAGGCCACACACCAGAAATTCATACACCAAAGACCCGTGCATAAGGATTCCAGTATTTGGGGCTGCTCCGGGAGTTCAGCCGTGCCGTGGGGGGGGGGGGGGGGGGGGGGGGGGGGGAGGGGCATTGCATTGATAAACGCTGCTCCAGCTGTCTTCACCGCTGATGACTGTGAGGGTGTGGGGTGTGGAGGGGGGGAATGGGGGGGGGGAGCTGGTTGGCAACAAAGCTCTATCGGGTCCACCAACCCAGTCCTTCGAACGAGACTATAAACCGAGGTTTCGTGTGTGAACGCACGCATAACATCTTGCACACACACGTAAAATCCCATCACCAACTTTCGGAAGAGAAGGGGCCGGTTTGTCCGTTGGTATGGATGACACGTGACACACAGCATGCACCCTGCGTGAGAAATGGAAAGAATGAAGGAAGTAAGGAAACTGAGTGCGCGATAGTGAACGATGTCGACTGGATGACACGGGAAACGACTGAATGAAGCGCCAGCTGGCAGCTCTTCAGTCGGCACTACCCAGGTGGGCAGCCCGTTGTGTAAACGAGTGTGGATTGTAAAGCGCTTAGAGCTTTGTCTCTAGCCGAGGATAGGCGCTATATAAGTATTCATAATAATAATAATAATAACAATAGTATAACAATAATAATAATAACAACAACAATAGTATAACAATAATAATATAATAATAATAATAATAATAATAATAATAACAATAACAATAATAATAATAATAATAATAACAAACGTCATCCGCCCACCCCTTTCTCTATCACTGAGCCTTGGATGGTGGTCTTGGAAGAGTGCTTGCTCATAACTCATGTCTATACCATGGGTTCCTCCCCGAACCGGTCCACTGTCATCTACTTCAATCTTTCTGATAGGAACAGCCTAGTACGTATCTTGATGTACAGATGAAACAAAGGTGGGGGGTGGGAGGGGGGGAGGGGGGCAATCCACTTTCACTTCAATTCAATTCAGTTCAGTTCAATTCAGTTCAATTCAATTCAGTTTGAACAGCCTAGTACGTATCTTGATGTACAGATGAAACAAAGGTGGGGGGTGGGAGGGGGGGAGGGGGGCAATCCACTTTCACTTCAATTCAATTCAGTTCAGTTCAATTCAGTTCAATTCAATTCAGTTTGAACAGCCTAGTACGTATCTTGATGTACATATGAAACAAAGGTGGGGGGTGGCGGGAGGGAGGTGGGGGGTGGGGGCAATCCACTTTCAATTCACTTCAACTCAGTTCAGTTCAATTCAGTTTAATTCAATTCAGTTTCTTGCCCTCTTACAAAAAGGAAAACTGTGTTGCAGTTATCATAAAACTTACGGCAATATTAAAAAGCTTTCATATGTAAACTACGAAATGTGAATGATATTGATATTATCATATCTTTTCAGACACAGTGCAATTGTGACCTGTGCACATGCATGCTACTGAAGTTGTGTTGACATGCAGAGAGGACAGGATCAAGCCGACTGTTGTGACCATCTTTCAGGGCGCAGTGCAAAAGAGAGCAGGTGGGGGAAAAAACACAGAGATAATGCTGCTTACCGCCCAGCCGACCGCAAAGGACCATATCAGGGCTGTCACCGCGTCGAAGTCAACCCAAGTCATTAAAAAAAAAAAGGCTCTCACACAACCCTTTAAAACACACATTCCAAAATCACACCGGAAATTTCGTTAAAAATCTTTCTTCTGTATAATCTTAGATCGGATTTTTTTTTAATTAAAAAATAAAAAAAAGTTTCAGAAATTCAAAGATCACGTCAGGTAGGACATCTCTGAACAAGGTTTCCATGGAGTCTGCTGTAAAGTGTTTATGTCTCACATCATGCAGGTCCCAACACTCTGAAAGAACATGTTTCACTGTGAGTGGTACATGACATGGAACGCCTTAAGGAGCTTCTTCACCTTTTTAAAAGATAAGAATGAACGCAGATGGAGGAAAGAGGTGGACAGACGACATTTGTTGACCGTACAGGGAACACACTACTGCATTGTTCCCGGAATTCTGGTTGTATTGTGATAGCTGGTTCCCTTTTCTCACACCATACTACAATACATGCCAGTCTGTTCCGAGCGGACAAATGAAAATGAAAGGTTTGGGACTATTCTGGGGAAGCTGTGCTAGAGTTTTAAAAAAAAATAAAAAAAGGTCACGTGTGAATTTTAAGACCAAAAATAAAACGTCAGGTAGGGTGTTGATCACGTGTTCATCGATCGTGAGTGACGTCATCGTTGGAATCCTTTGATTTTAAGTGATGCAGTGCTTCCAGACGTTTGAAGGGATTATATTGCACGCAGCTCTATATAAAAAGACACAAGCATTCAAGTCACTATGTTCTTCCTATCGTCAGTGCAGCCATACATTAAAAGAGAAAAGCATGCAAATCATTGTATTCTTCCTTTCGACAATGTCATCATATAAGAAAAGACAAGCATACAAATCACTATATTCTTCCTATCGACAATGTAATGATATAAAAGAGACAAGCATTCAAGTCACTATATTCTTTCAATGGACAATGTCACCATATAACAAGAGAAAAGCATGTAAATCATTGTATTCTTACCACCGACAATGTCACAACATGAAAAGGAAAGGTATGCAAATCAGGATATTTGTCCTATGGACAATGTAACCATATAAACAGAGAAAGGCATGCAAATCACTATGTTCGTCCTATGGACAATGTCACAATATGAAAAGAGAAAGGTATGCAAATCAGTCTATTTGTCCTATGGACAATGTAACCATATAAACAGAGAAAAGCATACAAATCACTATATTCTTCCCATGGACAATGTAGACATATAAAAAGAAAAAAGCATGCAAATCACTATGTTCTTTCTATCGACAGTACAACTATATAAAAGAGACAAGTATGCAAGTCTCAGCATTCTTCCCATCAACCGGTTCAACCTTTTGTATGGTGAACAACCTGTGTAACGTAGAGCACGCTCACAATGATTTCAAGAAAGCTGAAACCACAGTAAATTGTACGAGGGTCTAAAACTGAAACTACGAAAAACCCGATGACCTGTTATTCTTGGCATCTTCGTATATGAACTGAACTATATTGATAATTTCGCATACCAAGGTATCATCCTTTAAAACGACGCTTATTAGTGCATGTGTGTGTGTGTGTGTGTGTGTGTGTGTGTGTGTGTGTGTGTGTGTGTGTGTGCGTGCGTGCGTGCGTGCGTGCGTGCGTGCGTGCGTGCGTGCGTGAGTGCGTGCGTGCGTGCGTGCGTGCGTGCGTGCGTGCGTGCGTGCGTGCGTGTGTGCGCGCGCGCGCGCGCGCGTGCGTGCGTGCGTGCGTGCGTGCGTTGTGTGTGTGTGTGTGTGTGTGTGTGTGTGTGTGTGAGTGTGTGTGTGTGTGTGTGTGTGTGTGTGTGTGTGTGTGTGTGTGTCGTTGAAAATCTCACACTCCGCTGCAACCACGGTAAACGCCGTGATATCCCAACACACGCTGGGACTCGAGTCTTGAAACAGACACCGGTAAACAATGTCCAGGGAGTTATATGAAAACAAGACAGAACACGTACACAACCATGACAGTTATTTCATGCTTACGCTTCTTTGGTCATTCTTCTTCTTCTTCTTCTCGTTGCCATTCACACGCGGAGACCGGTTCGTTCCAGAAATGCCGTGGTCTTCTCTAGGGACGCCACCGTGCCGTACAGCTTGTCCTTGACGGTGGTAGGCTCTGGCCACAGCTCTTCTCTCAGCCGTCGGAAGTTCCCGCATTCCTGTAGTATGTGGGGCGTGTCCTGTTCAGCCTCTCCACAAGGACACATTGGGGATGGCACAACCTTGAGTTTCGAATGGAGGTGTTTATTTAGTCTGTTGTGCCCTGTTCGCAGCCTGAAGATGGTGACCTGCTCTGGTCTTGCAAGCAGGTGGAGGCTGTCATTCTGTGCCGGAGTTCGAAACAGAGCTTTGGTAATGGCATTCAGCTCTGCAAGGGTTACCGAGTTATCTTCCTGCTCTTTTGCGGCGCCCTGTTTGGCCATCTCATCTGCTTTTTCGTTTCCCTCAATGCCGCAGTGTGAGGGGATCCACTGAAGCACTGTTCGAAGACTCTTGATGTTGTTCAGTGCCTTCTTCAATGAGGGTAGCCTGTCACTGTTGTAGGCTTGAAGGACAGACAGAGCGTCTATTAGAAAGACAACCTGGATGTTGTGGTCTGCTCTTGTGGCGATGGTGTGTGCTGCCTGTGTGAGAGCGTCAACTTCCGCCTTGTAGTTGGTACAATGAAGGCCTGTCTGTAGCGCCTCTTCTGTCCGTTCTCCACTGGGGTATTGGATGTAGACCCGGCTCCTCCATTTTTAACGGCATTGGTGGCAGAGCCGTCTGTGTATACCCTGATCCAGGAATCTGCGGGGTATCTTTCTTCCAACATTGCCAGTGTTGGTCTTCGGTACTTTTATACTGTCTGAAGCCAGCTTGCTCAGGGACAATGATGCTCTCTGTCTCCAGGTAAAGTTGAAGGCGCTGGTTGATAATGCGTTCCAGGGTCTTACAGACACAGCTTGTTAGACTGATGGGACGGTAGCTTTGGGCTTTACTTTTGTTCTTGCCACGTTTGAGGATGGGTATCATTATGGCTTCTCGCCAGCACTGTGGAACCTGGCCTTGCTTCCAGCTGAGATTGAATATGTCCAGCAATTTCTGAAGCGCGATGTTTCCTAAGTGTTGAAGCATTTCATTCGTTATGGTGTCAGGTCCCGGAGACTTCTTTTTCTTCAACTTCTTAATGGCCTTCTTCATTTCCGCCAAGCTGATGTTAGTATGCATGGCATCTGGTACCTCTTTCTTTCCTGCTCTTCTTTCCCTCTCTTCTTGTCGTATCTCTTTCTGCTGGTGCTGGCTAATGTTGATGTTACTCTCTGCAGCGTAAGCTCTTGCAAAGTTGTTGGCTGCGGCCCTTCCTGTAAGTGTGTTTCCTTCATCATCTAGGGTGATCTTCTGGCCACTGGTGCTTTCTTCATTCAGGGCCTTTGTCAATTTCCACAGCTTTGTTGTGTCTTTCTCCATGTTTAGGCTTGCTGTTTTCTCTCTCCAACTTCTTCTTTTGCTCTCTAACTTAGTCCGCAAGAATTTTGCTTTTCTTTCTTGGAGTTTGATGTTATTCTCCTGGCTGGGATCGGTTTCAGCCTCTATCCTTGCTTCTGTGAGAGCGTCATGTGTCTTCTGTAGCTCACTCGTCCAGTAGGGGGTGTAGTCTTTTCTTGCTCCTCTTGGTATGCACTCCTTGGCTGCCTGGGAAACGCTGGTGTTGAATTCTTTGACTACATTGTTGATGTTCCTCCCTTCAACTACTATGCTTCTTGTCAGCTCGTTGGTGCGTGTGCTGAACAAGCCCCACTGTGCCTTCTTGTAGTTCCATCGCGGATGTTGTGGCTGTCCTTGTGCTTTAGCACTCATAGTAAGGACAACTGGGCGATGGTCACTGCCTCCAAGTTGTTCTTCAACCTTTCTTCTGATCTTTCTGTGGATGTCGTCGGTGCAGAAAGCCAGGTCTGGAGTCGTGGTGGTGTGCCAGCGGCGGGAGTAGAAGGTAGGTGTATCAGTGGGATCATTGACAAGAATGAGGTGGTGTTCATCTTGCCAAGCTTCAACTTCTTCTCCTCTGTTGTCAATGTTGTTATATCCCCAACTCTGGGACCGGCTGTTGAAGTCTCCAGTGATGAGGAAGCCGCTGTCTGGGACCTGGATTGTGTCAATCATAATGATGAGGAAGTTTGGGTGCACGCTCTCAATTGTGGTGTGTGGCCGACTAAAGGCTTCAAACCCCTCAAAGAGAGTTTCCCCAGAAACAATCTACACGTGTAACATACCATCCTCATTGTTCGACCGCGCGCACCCGGAAAGAAGTGAGAGGAGTGCGGGGAGGGGGGGGGGGGGAGAAGGAGAGGGGGGGTGGTGGTGGTTAACGTTCTCACCATTTGTGTATGGAAACCGTGCACTCGACGTTTGTACTAACGAAAAGTACAAACCAACCATTGTCCACCCCCCACTACCCCACCCCACCCACCCTCTGCCCCGTTCTCTCTCGCCCCTGATGCGGTTTTCGCGGTCTGCCCGGCTATAAAACAGCAACATGACTAGGAGAGCCATTGTCCCAGCTAGCTTAACGCTGGCTGTCTTCCTGTCTTGAGTAATAGCTTGAAAACCTTCACCGCGTTTTGTCGTGTGCGCGTAGTGGAGTGGAGTGGGGTGTGTGTGTGTGTGTGTGTGTGTGTGTGTGTGTGTGTGTGTGTGTGTGTGTGTGTGTTGTGTGTGTGTCTGTGTGTGTGTGTGTGTGTGTGTGTGTGTCTGTCTGTCTGTCTGTCTGTCTGTGCGCGTATGTGTGTGCATTGTGTGTGTGTGTGTGTGTGTGTGTGTGTGTGTGTGTGTGTGTGTGTGTGTGTGTGTGCGTGCGTGCGCGCGCGCGCGCGCGCGTGCGTGCGTGCGTGCGTTTTCCTGAGAATGCTTCTGTCCCGATGTGAAGAGCTGCTACGTGATCTACTCAGATCGTTGAAATAAACAACTGACTGGGCTCTTTCTGTAGTGTGGTGGAGTGTATTTCCATGTAACGTCGTGTGATGCGTAACAGCAGTAGCGCTGTGAAATGTAACGCGGTTACTGCGGTATGGTAGGAGGATACGGCATGGCATAACGGTAGGACATCATGTACAGCATGATTTGCATATGTATGGTGTTTTATCCTATACTCTGTGGTTTGGAATAGTATCATGTGAAATAATATGGCATTGCGTATAGTTGTTGTATGCTATGGTGTAATACAGGATCGAGTACTGATGGAGAGAGCGCGGGGGAGGGGGGGGGAGGGGGGTAGCATTCTGAGGTTAGGGTGCAGGGACCTTTTAGCCAAAATGGAGGTAAAGCTGAACTCGCGGGGGGGGGGGGGGGGGGGGGGGGGGAGGGGGGCAAGGGTGGACACGACGCAGATTTTCTGCATGCGGGGAGGGAACGGCGGGGGGGGGGGGGGGGGGGGGGGAGAGGGGGGGGGTAGGGAGGAGGGGGCTGGGCTTTTACCACGGTTAACAAATTTTATGAGTTCTCTCTTGGCAGATGATTATTAAATCACTACGCATTTTGTGGATCCATTTTTCTTTCTTTCTGTCTTTCTTTCTTTCTTTTTCTTTCTTTTTTTCTTTATTTCTATCTTTCCTTCTGTCTGTCTTTCTTTTTTTTCTCTCTGTCTTTCTTTCTTTCTTTCTGTCTGTCTTTCTTTTTTTTTCTCTCTGTCTTTCTTTCTTTCTGTCTTTCTTTCTTTCTTTCTGTCTGTCTGTCTTTCTTTCTTTCTTTCTTTCTGTCTTTCTTTCTTTCTTTCTTTCTGTCTGTCTTTCTTTCTTTCTTTCTGTCTGTCTTTCTTTTTTTTTCTCTCTGTCTTTCTTTCTTTCTGTCTTTCTTTCTTTCTTTCTTTCTTTCTTACTGTCTGACTTTCTTTCTTTCTTTCTTTCTTTCTTACTGTCTGTCTTTCTTTCTTTCTTTCTTACTGTCTGTCTTTCTTTCTTTCTTTCTTACTGTCTGTCTTTCTTTCTTTCTTTCTTTCTTTCTTTCTTTCTTTCTTTCTTACTGTCTTTCTTTCTTTCTGTCTTTCTTTCTTTCTTTCTTTCTTTCTTTCTTTCTTACTGTCTGTCTTTCTTTCTTCCTTTCTGTCTGTCTTTCTTTCTTTCTGTCTTTCTTTCTTTCTGTCTTTCTTTCTGTCTGTCTTTCTTTCTTTCTTTCTGTCTTTCTTTCTTTCTTTCTTTCTGTCTTTCTTTCTTTCTTACTGTCTGTCTTTCTTTCTTTCTTTCTTTCTGTCTTTCTTTCTTTCTGTCTTTCTTTCTTTCTTTCTTACTGTCTGTCTTTCTTTCTTTCTGTCTTTCTTTCTTTCTGTCTTTCTTTCTTTCTTTCTTTCTTTCTGTCTGTCTTTCTTTCTTTCTGTCTTTCTTTCTTTCTGTCTTTCTTTCTGTCTGTCTTTCTTTCTTTCTTTCCCTCTTTCTTTCTTTCTGTCTTTCTTTCTTTCTTTCTTACTGTCTGTCTTTCTTTCTTTCTGTCTTTCTTTCTTTCTTTCTTTCTGTCTTTCTTTCTTTCTGTCTTTCTTTCTTTCTTTCTGTCTTTCTTTCTTTCTGTCTTTCTTTCTTTCTTTCTTACTGTCTGTCTGTCTTTCTTTCTTTCTTTCTGTCTTTCTTTCTTTCTTTCTTACTGTCTGTCTTTCTTTCTTACTGTCTGTCTGTCTTTCTTTCTTACTGTCTGTCTTTCTTTCTTTCTTTCTGTCTTTCTTTCTTTCTTCTTACTGTCTGTTTTTCTTTCTTACTGTCTGTCTGTCTTTCTTTCTTTCTTTCTTACTGTCTGTCTTTCTTTCTTACTGTCTGTCTTTCTTTCTTTCTTTCTGTCTTTCTTTCTTTCTTTCTTACTGTCTGTCTTTCTTTCTTACTGTCTGTCTGTCTTTCTTTCTTTCTTTCTTACTGTCTGTCTTTCTTTCTTTCTTTCTGTCTTTCTTTCTTTCTTTCTTACTGTCTGTCTTTCTTTCTTACTGTCTGTCTGTCTTTCTTTCTTTCTTTCTTACTGTCTGTCTTTCTTTCTTTCTTTCTTACTGTCTGTCTTTCTTTCTTTCTGTCTTTCTTTCTTTCTTTCTTACTGTCTGTCTTTCTTTCTTTCTGTCTTTCTTTCTTTCTTTCTTTCTGTCTGTCTTTCTTTCTTTCTTACTGTCTGTCTGTCTTTCTTTCTTTCTGTCTTTCTTCTTTCTTTCTTACTGTCTGTCTGTCTTTCTTTCTTACTGTCTGTCTTTCTTTCTTTCTTTCTTACTGTCTGTCTTTCTTTCTTTCTGTCTTTCTTTCTTTCTTTCTTTCTGTCTGTCTTTCTTTCTTTCTTACTGTCTGTCTGTCTTTCTTTCTTTCTGTCTTTCTTTCTTTCTTTCTTACTGTCTGTCTGTCTTTCTTTCTTTCTGTCTGTCTGTCTGTCTTTCTTTCTTTCTGTCTGTCTTTCTTTCTTTCTTTCTGTCTGTCTTTCTGTCTTTCTGTCTGTCTTTCTTTCTTTCTTTCTGTCTGTCTTTCTTTCTGTCTTTCTGTCTTTCTTTCTTTCTTTCTTACTGTCTGTCTTTCTTTCTTTCTTTCTGTCTGTCTTTCTTTCTTTCTGTCTTTCTGTCTTTCTTTCTTTCTTTCTTTCTGTCTTTCTTTCTTTTGGAAGGGGCTGGAAAGGTGGGTGTAGGTGGAGGTAGGCGGGGGACAGGAGGTGTGTGTGGGGGGGAGGGGGGGGGGGGCACGGACCCCCTGGAATCCCCTCCAATCCGTCCTCCTGGTATAGTATGGTATGATACATTCTGATCTAACATGGCATTATATGGTATATTATCATGTGACATGGTATGGAATTTTCGGCCAGTAGTTCTTTTCCTGTTTGTGTCTTCTCAGTGATATCAAGGCTGTTCTTGTGTATAACTACAACGAATTATGTCAACATGGCCGCCGAATTTCCGTCGAATTTTGAAGGGTAGGCTTAGACTCGGCTCGCTGCAACGATTGTAAGATGTGTGTACTCTTCTGTAAAAAAAAAAAAAAAAAAAAAAAAAAAAACGCTATCTGGTTTTGAACAGATGTGTGCAAACCATTTTTCATGAACACAACCCACCATGGTAGAATCCAGAATAGATCGATGCAATATAGACACCGGGAAAAAAAACAAAACAGGCTGGTGTCAGAATGTACGATTTACATCATATAACACAATTGTGTCGGCTTTTTTGTTGTTGTTTGTTTGTTGGTTGGTTGGTTGGGTTGGTTCTTTGTTTGTTTGTTTTTGCCTGTCAGTGTCTGCCTCGTTTATTTCAAGCCCTTTCAGCGCATAAATGCGACGACTGCTGCAACTTTATCAGTATATTTTCGTAGACTGACGGATGTTGCCACTTTCAGTCTAGCAGGCATTGAGTCGGCTTTATGTGACCATTTTAACGTATGAGCAGTTTTTTGCTGACAGTTTACAGGTTCTCTCTTTAGAAATAAAATCTAGGACGGTTTCTGAAGGGTTAATGTGAAACTGACACCGGAAACCATGCTAGTTGTCACTCCCGTAGCCGGTGGGGACTATGTCATTAGATGACGCAATCGTTAACCCCTTCCGTGCCAAGCCTTATTTGGGCTTTGAAACCCTGGTTGCCAAGGAATTTCTGGTTGCTAGGGGGTTAAAGAGCCGGGACTCAAGCGTTGGGCGTTAGTGCTGACTTGATGTTAAGCAATGAATTAAAGTGGCAAATTCCCTGTCGACTTGATGTTAAGTAATTAATTAAAGTGGCAAATTCCCTGTCGACTTGATGTTAAGCAATTAATTAAAGTGGCAAATTCCCTGTCGACTTGATGTTAAGTAATTAATTAAAGTGGCAAATTCCCTGTCGACCTGATGTTAAGTAATTAATTAAAGTGGCAAATTCCCTGTCGACTATTGACATGGAGAAACTCTGTGTGGGAACTAAAGAACCCCTCTCTCTCTCTCTCTCTCTCTCTCTCTCTCTCTCTCTCTCTCTCTCTCTCTCTCTCTCTCTGTATGTGTGTATACATGTGTGTATGTGTGTTGTGTAGGGGGGGGATGTGTGTGTGTGTGTGTGTGTGTGTGTGTGTGTGTGTGTGTGTGTGTGTGTGTGTAAAACATTCTCTCTCTCTCCCTCTCGCCCTCTCTCCCTTCTCTCTCTCTCTCCCTTCTCTCTCTCTCTCTCTCTCTCTCTCTCTGTCTCTCTCTTCTCTCTCTCTCCCTCTCTCCCTTCTCTCTCCTTCTGTCTCTCTCCCCCTCTCTCTCTCTCTCTCCCTTCTCTGTCTCTCTCTCTCCTTCTCACTCACTCTCTCTCTCTCTCTCTCTCTCCTTCTCTCCTCTCTCTCTCTCTCTCTCTCTCTCCCTTCTCTCTCTCTCTCTCTCTCTCTCTCTCTCTCTCTCTCTCTGACAACGGCACAGCTCTTAGCTGAATACCATGACCTCTCATAAGTGAACGCTTGAATGTCGGTAGCTGGCCAGAACGTGAGTGAAAGACGGCTACGCCATTCATATTTGTCCGAGCAATAAAGCCGCCGTTTTCGGTTATGTTGTTATCCACTGCATATAACGCTGGGTTCGTTGTTAATCTGACGCCGAGGCTTCGGAGTAAACATGCCGGTGTCCTATCTGATGTTGCTCCCCACTGTAGTTCTTCTACATGGACCTTCTGCGACTTTGTGGCAACGTAGAGCTGAACTCTTGGTCAGAGAAAAAAAAAAAAAAGTGACAACTCTTTACGCTTAAACAAGACAGAAGTATTGACTGACTGGGTATTTAATGCATTGTTATTGTAGCATTTGCTAGTTGGTTGATGCGTGTGTGTCTGCGTGTCTGTGTCTGTGTGCGTGCGTGTGTGTGTGTGTGTGTGTGTGTGTGTGTGTGTGTGTGTGTGTGTGTGTGTGTGTGTGTGTCATGTGACGTAGCCTCACATCAAGGCATGTGACGCTCCATCACATGTAGTTAGTGATATGAATCATTTCCCCATGCCACAACTAAAAAGGAAGAATATTTATGTGGCTTGACTAGTGTAGCGGGCGTCCCCAAATAATGGTGAGAATGACTCATTAAAGAAGGGTGGTCATTGGGTAAAAGTGACCACTGAGAGATAGTTTAACAAGGGCTGGTAAGGTGCTGGTCATGTGTTTTGAACACTGAGTATGCACTCACTAGGAGGAGGGAGGAAAGAATCAGTTTTAGCCCAGCAGATGGCCTAGAGACTCGAACCTGTCAGGACGCTGGTCCTCACTGCTGACCAGTCATTACCAGCCCTTCACCCTTCGCCCTTCACCCTTCACCTTTCACCCCGTGAGGTGGTTAAAGATGGCCATGGTGTGGGGAACACACCGGTAGTTCAGCCCCAGCAAATCAGGACTCCAGGGAGAGGAGTCGGAACTCGTATCTCCAGTGACAGGAGAAGTCGAGGGAGAGGAATTGGAACTCATCATCTCTCCAGTGACAGAAGTCGAGGGAGAGGAGTCGGAACTCGTATCACCAGTGACGGGAGAATTCAAGGGGGCGATACGATGTCTGAGAGAGACAGGGAATCATGACGGTATGGAACGAGTCTTACATCTGATGCAGGCATAGCATCAATGATTGAAAGAATTAATTATTCTCCTGGTCTGGTCTTGGGCCAGTGTTATGTGAAGGCCATGACTTTACAGAAACGTGTATTGATGTAACTGGGAAAATTGGTTACAAGGATGCATGTATAAAAACTGTTTATAAATTGTTTGATGTGATTTAGTAAAGTGTTTTTCCCTGAAGGAGAGGGGGAGAAGAAAAACATTCGGTAGTGCGCCTTTTGGTTGATTGGAAAGATTGCGTGTGCGTATGGAGTAAATGCTGTCATGAATGCATGTGTGCAAAAGTGACAGTGTGACAGTGTGTGTGTGTGGTGTGTGTGTGTGTGTGTGTGTGTGTGTGTGTGTGTGTGTGTGTGTGTGTGAAAAAGCCGTGAGTGAGTGTAAGGGAATGAAAGTGTAGACCAAACAAAGTGTATAAACATAGTCATATGCCTTGGGATCAAACGCCAAAATAAAGATTAAAGTTTGTATGCGAATGTCTATCAGAGACTTGCGTGGTGAGTGAAAGCCAGAGATGAAAGAACAGAAAACAGAAGGGGGAAAAAATGAAGAGCGGAGACACTACATTTTTTTTCTTAACGAGAAGCAAAAATGAAAGGGTTTCTTTTTTAAAAAGGATATGAAAAGAATAGAGGTTGTAAGACAAAAAAGGAGATTATTGACAGATCAGAACATGTCATTCTATATCTGTACCCCCTGCATTGGTCCCCATCTCTGACAGTGTCGTTGTCAAACAGGTTCACTCTCTATTCTACTGTCATTCCTCGTTCTGCATCCGACTTTGGTGTGTGAATTACTTCACATGTACACGCCTTCTCGCCGGTCAGCTCCCCTATCTTCCCACCTTCCACCCCCTCCCCCTCCCTCTCTCGCCCTCCCCCCCTCCCCTCCCCTGGTTCTCATCTCCTATGATAGCCCCATGTTGAAAGTTTCAGTTTCAGCTTCATCAAGGAGGAGTCACTACGTGCGGACTAGTCCATGATTATACGCTACACCACATCCGCTAAGTTTCGAGACCATAGTGAGCAGGAATTTAAAACTGATGGATAAATGAATTCATGACTAAGATGAGATAATACCAGAAGAGGGTCTCGTGGCGTTAGCCCAAAGCGCTGGTCAGACCATGTTGAAATCGAAGATTAACGATGAAGTCTTCCTCTTTCCACTTCCGTTACAAGACATAAATTACCTCCGTGTCTCGGAAACTCCGGCGGTATTACTACATTCAGGACCGGCTGAGTAACACCTCTTTCATAATGAGCGTGTAATTGATTACATATTCATTGAGTGTGCGTGTGGGTAGCATTAGGGCTTTTTGTAAGTTCTATGTTTTTTTCTCTGCGCGTATGAGTGTATGCGCAAATGAGTGATTGAATGCAAGTTGTGATTTGATAAAGCACTGCAAGAAAGTCTATTAAAGTAATAATAACAATTGTAAGTTTTATACACACGCGCGCGAGCGCGCGCGCAGGCGCACACGCACACATACACACACACACACACACACACACACACACATACACACACACGCACGCACGCACGCGCGCGCACGCACATTATATATATATATATATATTATATATATATATATATATAATATATATATATATATATATATATATATATATAATGCCGAACAATTAAGTAGTGGGGGGAAACAAGTGCAGGCTGACAATTCTTCCGTCATTATAGTAATGACTTGGCAAAGATCTGAACTTTAAAAAGAAAGAAAGAAAAAGTTGAAGGTGAAAAAATTGACACATAATATATATATATATATATATATATATATATATATATATTATATATATATATATATATATATATATATATATATATATATATATCCACAGTACATGTGAGTATATGGGCAAATCAATAACTAGATGCAAGTCATGACGTAATTTGGTAAAGCGTCGTGAGTAGGTCTCTAACACTAATAAAAAATAAAAATAAATTAAAGTCGATACTATAATCATCACCATCATCACATCATCTTCATTCTCATCATCATCATCATCATTATCTATATCACCATCATCATCACCAGCACCACCAGCAGCGGCGGCAACATCATTACCATCGTTACCATCATCATCACCATCATCATCATCACCATCATTATGATCATCATTACCATCAACATCAACATCACCACCATCATTATCATCACCATCATCACCATCATTCTCATCTCCATCATCGTCATCATCATCATCATCATCATCATCACCATCATCTCCTAAAGTGTCCGCTATTTCTCCCAAATGGGTTCCCCTTTGTTTCGTTGTCTGTGGAAGAAGTAACCCTGTCCAATATTATGAGGGGGTGGGGCCGGGGGGGGGGGGGGGGGGGCGTGTCTGATAGGAAGAAGAATTCTCTGGGACCAAAGATGGACTTGGTTGGGGACCACGTGACACAGCTGTGTGCTGACAAAGGGGCGCCAGTGGAAAAGGTGGACGAGTTCAAGAGAAGGCCGGCACGTGGAAAAAAGAACACGTGACCTTGAAGAGAAGTTCTCTCTTTGCCCTTGCTCGCGACCAATTCGTGGCATCGTCTTCAGTATCGGCAAAAGTCATGGCGCATTATTCGTGGCATAGTCTTCAGTATCGGCAAAAGTCATGACGCATAATTCGTGACATCGTCTTCAGTATCGGCAAAGTCATGGCGCATAATTCGTTGCATCATCTTCAGTATCGGCAAAAGTCATGGCGCATAATTCGTGGCATCGTCATCAGTATCGGCAAAGTCATGGCGCATAATTCGTGGCGTAATCTTCAGTATCGGCAAAGTCATGGCGCATAATTCGTGGCATTGTCTTCAGTATCGGCCAAAGTCATGGCGCATAATTCGTGGCATTGTCTTCAGTATCGGCCAAAGTCATGGCGCATAATTCGTTGTATAGTCTTCAGTATCGGCAACGGCATGTCGCATAATTTGTGGCGTAATCTTCAGTATCGGCCAAAGTCATGGCGCATAATTCGTGGCATAGTGTTCAGTATCGGCCAAAGTCATGGCGCATAATTCGTGGCGTTGTCTTCAGTATCGGCCAAAGTCATGGCACATAATTCGTTGTATAGTCTTCAGTATCGGCAACGGCATGTCGCATAATTCGTGGCGTAATCTTCAGTATCGGCCAAAGTCATGGCACATAATTCGTGGCATAGTCTTCAGTATCGGCCAAAGTCATGGCGCATAATTCGTGGCATCGTCTTCAGTATCGGCAAAAGTCATGGCACATAATTCGTGGCATTGTCTTCAGTATCGGCCAAAGTCATGGCGCATAATTCGTTGTATAGTCTTCATTATCGGCAACGGCATGTCGCATAATTCGTGGCGTAATCTTCAGTATCGGCCAAAGTCATGGCGCATAATTCGTGGCATAGTCTTCAGTATCGGCAAAAGTCATGGCGCATAATTCGTGGGCATCGTCTTCAGTATCGGCAAAAGTCATGGCGCATAATTCGTGGCATAGTCTTCAGTATCGGCCAAAGTCATGGCGCATAATTCGTGGCGTTGTCTTCAGTATTGGCAAAACTCATGGCGCATAATTCGTGGCATCGTCTTCAGTATCGGCAAAAGTCATGGCGCATAATTCGTGGCATCGTCTTCAGTATCGGCAAAAGTCATGGCGCATAATTCGTGGCATCGTCTTCAGTATCGGCAAAAAGTCACGGCGCCTGTGGTCGCATGGGCACCCCGGCGCCCTCAGCAAGGGGGAACCTCACTCTCGTTGGCTCCGCAGCTTAGCAGTGACTGTCGTCAGTACACGACGTCCTGTGCATATCAGGTCAAAACAGACACCACTCAACGTTCCGTAGCAGTGCAGGGTCTGCTTTGGTTGGTGACCTCTTGGCGACCTGAAATGGACTGCTCCCTGTGGATTGCGGTACTTGGAGCGTGACTGGACGAATCTGAATGTGGTTGAGTGTGGACGAGTCAGAATGAATGGCGTAGTGATAAGACCAATGAGCTGGCACGGAAAATCAGGAGATAAAACAACAACAACTACTACAACAACTACAACAACAACAACAACAACGACGACGACGACGACGACGACGACAACAACACGCCGCACATTCACTCGGAAATCTGGACACGATAGTCTACAAACAAAGGCACAAGATCTCAACAAGAAACTCAACGATCTGGGAGGTACGTCAAAACACAATCACCGGATATGATGCGGTCTGGAGAGAGAATGCGAATGCGAATGGTTTATTCAGATAAAGGCCATAGCCCATACTGAAAGGGTGACACCCGTAATACAACACACAAGAAGAATTCTCAGTAAGAAAATGGAAAGAAAAGCTATAACACGTATATGCACTACGCAAAACTATTATGAATAGACTATTCGTATTCGCTTTTGAGCTTCATATATGCACATGGCAAGGTCGAAAAGGTCATTTTCATTTCTTGTTGCTAACAATAAGTTGACTCTAAAACTACACGGGTCACAATAATACTTAGTCTTAATAAATTAAACTCTAAGGTCACTGAGTGCAGGACAGCACAGTAAAAAATGCATTTCATCTTCCTTTGCCTGATTACACAAGCGACACATCAATTCGTTATCTTTCAGAACACTGTATCTAAACCGATGGCAAGCAATGTCAGAGACACCAAATCTAAACTTACTCAATGCACTCTTAACATACCTATTTATATTCATTTCAATGTATGGTTCAACCACATGTGTTGTTTTAAAGAGTCTGTATTGCGCAAATCTGTCACTGCTATAGATATGGTCATGCCAGTCTTGCCATCTGCAATCGATCATTCTTTGTTTAAAACATTTCAAAAATCCTGATATACTTTCAACGCCCTGGTTGTCCCAAACATAAGCAAAACCATAAGAATTTAAGCACTGACGAACATTGGTAGCCCATGTTTTCTTGCCATTACCATCCAACTGTCGCAATGTCTTATAAGCTTTAAATGGTATCTTACTTTCCTCCATTCTGGTTATTTTCAATCAATACTTAATACATCTAAAAACAGAATTGATATAAATTGGATACCTTTCGAGTTCACCATAAACTAAATAATTTGGTGTTCGATTGTCTACATTCAAAAATCTTTTCATTGCATACAAATGAACATTTTCCGTTTCGACATTTTTCTCGAGAGCCCAAATTTCAGCCCCATACTGTAAGATTGGCTGTACCTGAGAATCGAATAACTTCAAAAAACAGAAAATGCGCTACTATTCAATTTATATAAAATATGAAGAATAACTGTGACCGCTCTCCTTGCCCAATTTGCTATATCTTGACACCCAAAAGTGAAACTTAATCTGGTAGTAAAATAAAATCCAAGATATTTGTATGCGTTGACTACACCAACGAATTCACCCCCGTAGGTCCATTTTTCATTACGTGCCAAATATCCACCTTTACGAAACACAATGATATTGGTCTTATTCATATTTACTTTTAATTCTAAATTAGTAGCAGCTGTATGCAAGCTGTTCAGTTGCCTTTGCAGACCAACAACAGTTGTAGACAGTAAAATAATGTCGTCAGTAAAAAGTAATACAAACAGTTCCAAGAGATCAAGAGTAACACCATGTCGTCCATTTTGAATAATCTCCAAGGCCAATTCATTTATGAACAGAGAGAATAAAACCGGACTACAAACATCCCCTTGCTTAACCCCTCTTGTACACTTAACAAAATCTGATAATTTTGCTCCCGCTCTAATTCTTGCCTTTACCTCTTTATACATGCTTTTTACACAACGATACAATTTACCTTTAATTCCATATTTTAACAAAATAGGCCACAATATATTCCGTGAAATTGAATCAAAA
>CM031599.1:14793611-14796111 GCA_018398815.1 Conus ventricosus | reverse complement strand
GGCCACTAGACCAGCTGTGAGGGTGTGGAGAGGGCTACTGGCCACTAGACCAGCTGTGAGGATGTGGAGAGGGCTACTGGCCACTAGACCAGCTGTGAGGGTGTGGAGAGGGCTACTGGCCACTAGACCAGCTGTGAGGATGTGGAGAGGGCTACTGGCCACTAGACCAGCTGTGAGGGTGTGGAGAGGGCTACTGGCCACTAGACCAGCTGTGAGGGTGTGGAGAGGGCTACTGGCCACTAGACCAGCTGTGAGGATGTGGAGAGGGCTACTGGCCACTAGACCAGCTGTGAGGGCGTGGAGAGAGCTACTGGCCACTAGACCAGCTGTGAGGGTGTGGAGAGGGCTACTGGCCACTAGACCAGCTGTGAGGATGTGGAGAGGGCTACTGGCCACTAGACCAGCTGGGAGGATGTGGAGAGGGCTACTGGCCACTAGACCAGCTGTGAGGGTGTGGAGAGGGCTACTGGCCACTAGACCAGCTGTGAGGGTGTGGAGAGGGCTACTGGCCACTAGACCAGCTGTGAGGGTGTGGAGAGGGCTACTGGCCACTAGACCAGTTGTGAGGGTGTGGAGAGGGCTACTGGCCACTAGACCAGCTGTGAGGGCGTGGAGAGGGCTACTGACCACTAGACCAGCTGTGAGGGTGTGGAGAGGGCTACTGGCCACTAGACCAGCTGTGAGGGTGTGGAGAGGGCTACTGGCCACTAGACCAGCTGTGAGGGTGTGGAGAGGGCTACTGGCCACTAGACCAGCTGTGAGGGTGTGGAGAGGGCTACTGGCCACAAGACCAGCTGTGAGGGTGTGGAGAGGGCTACTGGCCACTAGACCAGCTGTGAGGGCGTGGAGAGAGCTACTGGCCACTAGACCAGCTGTGAGGGCGTGGAGAGGGCTACTGGCCACTAGACCAGCTGTGAGGGTGTGGAGAGGGCTACTGGCCACTAGACCAGCTGTGAGGGTGTGGAGAGGGCTACTGACCACTAGACCAGCTGTGAGGGCGTGGAGAGAGCTACTGGCCACTAGACCAGCTGTGAGGGCGTGGAGAGGGCTACTGGCCACTAGACCAGCTGTGAGGGTGTGGAGAGGGCTACTGACCACTAGACCAGCTGTGAGGGCGTGGAGAGGGCTACTGGCCACTAGACCAGCTGTCAGGGCGTGGAGCGGGCTACTGGCCACTAGACCACTGTGAGGGTGTGGAGAGGGCTACTGGCCACTAGACCAGCTGTGAGGGTGTGGAGAGGGCTACTGGCCACTAGACCAGCTGTGAGGATGTGGAGAGGGCTACTGGCCACAAGACCAGCTGTGAGGGTGTGGAGAGGGCTACTGGCCACTAGACCAGCTGTGAGGGTGTGGAGAGGGCTACTGGCCACCAGACCAGCTGTGAAGATGTGGAGAGAGCTTCTGGCCACTAGACCAGCTGTGAGGGCGTGGAGAGAGCTACTGGCCACTAGACCAGCTGTGAGGATGTGGAGAGAGCTTCTGGCCACTAGACCAGCTGTGAGGGTGTGGAGAGAGCTACTGGCCACTAGACCAGCTGTGAGGGTGTGGAGAGGGCCACTGGCCACTAGACCAGCTGTGAGGACGTGGAGAGCTACTGACCACTAGACCAGCTGTGAGGACGTGGAGAGAGCTACTGACCACTAGACCAGCTGTGAGGACGTGGAGAGGGCTACTGACCACTAGACCAGCTGTGAGGACGTGGAGAGGGCTACTGACCACTAGACCAGCTGTGATGGCGTGGAGAGGGCTACTGGCCACTAGACCAGCTGTGAGGACGTGGAGAGGGCTACTGGCCACTAGACCAGCTGTGAGGGTCTAGAGAGAGCTACTGGCCACAAGACCAGCTGTGAGGACGTGGAGAGAGCTACTGGCCACTAGACCAGCTGTGAGGGCGTGGAGAGGGCTACTGGCCACTAGACCAGCTGTGAGGGTGTGGAGAGAGCTACTGGCCACTAGACCAGCTGTGAGGGTGTGGAGAGAGCTACTGGCCACTAGACCAGCTGTGAGGGTGTGGAGAGAGCTACTGGCCACTAGACCAGCTGTGAGGGCGTGGAGAGGGCTACTGGCCACTAGACCAGCTGTGAGGGTGTGGAGAGAGCTACTGGCCACTAGACCAGCTGTGAGGGTGTGGAGAGAGCTACTGGCCACTAGAGCAGCTGTGAGGGTGTGGAGAGAGCTACTGGCCACTAGACTAGCTGTGAGGGTGTGGAGAGGGCTGCTGGCCACTAGACCAGCTGTGAGGGCGTGGAGAGGGCTACTGGCCACTAGACCAGCTGTGAGGGTGTGGAGAGAGCTACTGGCCACTAGACCAGCTGTGAGGTGTGGAGAGAGCTACTGGCCACTAGACTAGCTGTGAGGTGTGGAGAGGGCTGCTGGGCACTAGACCAGCTGTGAGGGCGTGGAGAGGGCTACTGGCCACTAGACCAGCTGTGAGTGTGTAGAGAGCTACTGGCCACTAGACCAGCTGTGAGGATGTGTAGAGAGCTACTGACCACTAGAC
>CM031599.1:14756111-14788611 GCA_018398815.1 Conus ventricosus | reverse complement strand
TTGGACGTAATTCGAAAAAGATTTCCTCGTTAACTTTTGACCCTTTAAGTCAACATTAATCTTATTTGTTCTGGACTCTAACTGGATTTTAGAAACGCAGTTAAAAGCTTCGGTTTCTTGGGGGTTTTGTTTGTTTGTTTTTTGGTTGTTGTTTTTTTTTTACATTTCGTCTTTGTTCTGCACTTCTGTCCTGTTTTTTTTATTTATGTGATTCGCCCAAATCAGACTTCATTGCGATTGAGACTCAGAGATTGCGAACTACACGAGTTTCCAGCCCATACAAATTGTTTTCTTTATATGGAAGTGGATTGGAAATGGAGAGGAACGTTTTGTTGTCATCACTGTGTCTGATCGACACATTTCAACACATATGTCACGCAAGGCGATGAGCCAAATTCGTTAAACCCTCTCCTGATAGATTAAAGCAAACAAACAAACATTCAAACAAAAGAGCAAACAAGACGAAGCAAAAATAATGATTTATAAATGTTCCAGTCTTCACCGCATTTAGCATGCTTCAGTTTTTTCTTTGGTGTTTTTGTTTTCTTTTTTTTCTTTTTTCTTTTTTTGTGTGTATGTAGCACTGCTAGATTTTCTTGTTCTCTTCTTTCTCTGTCTTTCTTCTTTTTTTTTTCTTTTTCGGGTAGGGACTGTAGAGGGAAGTGGGGGGGGGGGGGGGAGCGGGGAGGATGGCGGTGTTTTTCTAAGACGTAATAACCCTTAGGCCCTGGGTTCGGTGAGCCCCATCGACTTTAAAACATGTATAGGTGTGTGTGGTTGGCTCCGACTGCTTGCCTACCTGCCTGTCTACCTACCTGCCTACCTACCTGTCTACCAACCTACCTACCTACCTGCCTACCTACCTGCCTGCCTGCCTACCTACCTACCTACCTGCCTACCTACCTGTCTACCTGCCTGTCTACCTACCTGTCTACCTACCTACCTACCTGTCTGCCTGCCTACCTACATACCTGCCTACCTACCTGTCTACCTGCCTGTCTACCTACCTGTCTACCTACATGTCTGCCTACCTGTCTACCTACCTGCATACCTACCTGACTACCTACCTGCCTACCTACCTGTCTACCTACCTGCATACCTACCTGACTACCTACCTGACTACCTACCTGTCTACCTACCTGCATACCTGCTGCCTATCTACCTGCCTACCTGCCTATCTACCTGCCTACCTGCCTATCTACCTGCCTACCTACCTGCTGCCTACCTACCTGCCTACCTGCCTGCCTGCCTGCCTACCTGCCTACCTGCCTACCTGCCTGCCTACCTACCTGCCTACCTACCTGCTGCCTACCTGCCTACCTACCTGCTGTCTACCTACCTACCTACCTGCCTACCTGTCTACCTACCTGTCTACCTACCTACCTACCTGCCTACCTACCTGCCTACCTACCTGTCTACCTACCTGTCTACCTACCTGCCTGCCTACCTGTCTACCTACCTGCCTACCTACCTGTCTACCTACCTGCCTACCTACCTGTCTACCCACCTCAGCGGGGTATGAAGGGGCGGAGTGACGACCAGTCAGACAGTTTCCTGTGGCGTCGGCCTGTCGGTCCGGTTCCTCTTTCAAGTTTTAACGCGATTTGACACAACAACAACGTCAAACTAAAAAAGAAAAAAAGAAAAGGTGGTGGTGGTGGTGGTGGTGGCAGTGGTGGTGGTGATGGTGGTGGTGAGCGATCCCGGTTAAACCGGCATCAAGACTTGTAAGCTTAGGGAAGGGGAGGAGGGGAGAGTGGGGTGGGTGAGGAGGGGGAGAGTGTGGCTGGGGGGGGGGGGGGGAGTGGTGGAGATGGAGGGGTGGGTACTGACGAGATCGAGTGGGGAAAGAAAAATAGCGGGGTTAATGGGGGGTGGGAGCGGTTTACAGGTTGAGGAGGCTAACTTCAAAAAGAGAACCACCGATTCCGAAAGGGGAGGGGAGGGGGTGGTGAGGGGGGTGGGGTAGGGTGTGAGTGTGGGTGGGGGTGGGGGGGGGGATCATACGTGGCAAAGTGGTCATGCAACGGGTTTGTTTGGTTGGGGTTCGGGGGTATTTGTTTGTTGTGTGTGGGTTTTTTTTTTTGTTTGTTTGGAAGTAGGATAACTGGTCAGGGGGGTGGGGTGGGGTGGGGTGGGGGTGCGGGGTGGGTGGGTTCACACTGGGGCATCATGACGTTTTTCTTTTCCAGCATGAGCGAGGCTGCGCAAAAAAATTGTACCTTTATTATATGCACCTCTCTCTCTCTCTCTGTCTCACTCTCTCTCCCTCTCTCTCTGTCTCTCTCTCTCTCTCTCTCTCTCTCTCTCTCTCTCTCTCTCTCTCTCTCTCTCTCTCTCTCTCTGTCTCGGTCTCCCTCTATGTCTGTCTCTCTCTTTGTCTCTCTCTCTCTCTCTCTCTCTCTCTCTCTCTCTCTCTCTCTCTCTCTCTCTCTGTGTGTGTGTGTGTGTGTCTCTGTCTTTTTCTCTGTCTCTCTCTCTCCCTCTGTGTGTGTGTCTCTCTCTCTCTCTCTCTCTCTCTCTCTCTCTCTCTCTCTCTCTCTCTCTGTCTCTCTGTCTGTCTCTCTCTGTCTCTCTCTGTCTGTCTCTCTCTGTCTCTCTCTTCCTCTCTCTGTCTCTCTCTGTCTGTCTCTCTCTCTCTCTCTGTCTCTGTCTTTGTCTCTGTCTCTCTCTTCCTCTCTCTGTCTCTCTCTGTCTGCCTCTCTCTGTCTCTGTCTTTGTCTCTGTCTCTCTCTCTCTCTATTTCTATCTCCCACACACTCTCTCTCTCTCTCTCTCTCTCTCTCTCTCTCTCTCTCTTCTCTCTCTCTCTCTCTCTCTCTCTCTCTCTGTCTCTCTCTGATACGGATAATATGTAACTCTCCGACCAGGACGGATTAACGCTCAATGTGTCACGACGCGCGATGTCATTGTTAGCCTGTCCCTTCGTTGTTCATTGACTCTCAATGTGTCACGACACGCGATGTCATTGTTAGCCTGTCCTTTCGTTGTTCATTCATGCTCAATGTGTCACGACACGCAATGTCATTGTAAGCCTGGTCATTCGTTGTTCATTGATGCTCAATGTGTCACGACACGCGATGTCATTGTTAGCCTGTTCTTTCGTTGTTCATTGATGCTCAGTGTGTCACGACACGCGATGTCATTGTTAGCCTGTTCATTCGTTGTTCATTGATGCTCAATGTGTCACGACACGCGATGTCATTGTTAGCCTGGTCATTCGTTGTTCATTCATGTTCAATGTGTCACAACACGTGATGTCATTGTTAGCCTGTTCGTTCGTTGTTCATTCATGCTCAGTATGTCACGATACGCAATGTCATTGTTAGCCTGTTCATTGATGCTCAATGTGTCACGACACGCCATGTCATTGTGAGCCTGTTCATTCATGCTCAATGTGTCACGACAAGCCATGTCATTGTGAGCCTGTTCATTCATGCTCAATGTGTCACGACACGCGATGTCATTGTCAGTCTGTTCATTCATGCTCAATGTGTCACGACACACGATGTCATTGTTAGCCTGTTCATTCATGCTCAATGTGTCACGAAACGCGATGTCATTGTTAGCCTGTTCATTCATGCTCAGTGTGTCACGACACGTGATGTCATTGTCAGCCTGTTCATTCATGCTCAATGTGTCACGACACGCGATGTCATTGTTAGCCTGTTCATTCATGGTCAATGTGTCACAACACGCGATGTCATTGTGAGCCTGTTCATTCATGCTCAATGTGTCACGACATGCGATGTCATTGTGAGCCTGTTCATTCATGCTCAATGTGTCACGACACGCGATGTCATTGTGAGCCTGTTCATTCATGCTCAATGTGTCACGACACGCGATGTCATTGTTAGCCTGTTCATTCATGCTCAATGTGTCACGACACGCGATGTCATTGTTAGCCTGTTCATTCATGCTCAGTGTGTCACGACACATGATGTCATTGTTAGCCTGTTCCTTCGTTGTTCATTCCATGCTCAATGTGTCACGACACGCGATGTCATTGTTAGCCTGTTCATTCATGCTCAATGTGTCACGATGCGCGATGTCATTGTGAGCCTGTTCATTCATGCTCATTGTGTCACGACACCCGATGTCATTGTTAGCCTGTTCATTCGTTGTTCATTCATGCTCAGTGTGTCACGACACGCGATGTCATTGTTAGCCTGTTCCTTCATTGTTTGTTCATTCTCATTGTGTCACGACACGCGATGTCATTGTTAGCCTGTTCATTCGTTGTTCATTCATGCTGAATGTGTCACAACTCGCGATGTCATTGTTAGCCTGTTCCTTCGTTGTTCATTCATGCTCAGTGTGTCACGACACGCGATGTCATTGTTAGCCTGTTCGTTCATGCTCAATGTCACGAGTTTGTCACGAGGCCTACGACGTTTGACCCATCTAGGGTGGCGGAATTACTCATTTATTTATTGTCGTTGCTGTTGTCGTGTATCCGTCCCTTAATGTGGCTTGTGGTGCGGTTGCACCTTGGTGTAGTTCAGCTCAACTTCGGTTTGCTTTCTCTCTCTCTCTCTCTTATTCCACTGCCCGTGCTATTCATCCTGTAGGTTCACGGGTGGCTGGTACCTTTCTCTCGAACTTGCTGTCTATCGGCCTCTCGCCTGTCTTTTTACCTGTCGCACGTGCTTCATTTCTTTTAGTTTGAAGTATGCTCACTCTGTGACGCAGCATGGCATGTTGGCCGCCATTGCTGAGGGAGGTTAGCTCTTCACTCGAGCGGAAGATGTCTCTGGGAGCGCCTGCTCCGGTCTTGGTTCTTCACCGTATCATCGAAGGTACAGTCGGTATCTTCAATTCCTACAGTCGGCCTGTAGGAGAGGGACATCACTTCTTCTTTCTCCGCATCTGCGCTTCTGTCCTCTCGACTGGACAGAGGGCAGAGAGAGTCGTTTGACCCGCCTCTTCTGGGTCACCCACGGGTAGCTGGTAAGCATCAGTTTCGTGGTTTGTTTGTTTTGGTTTGTTGTTGTTAGCCGGCTTAGTCTTCTCTTTTGCGCAATTTTCTTTTGTTTTCGAAATTGTAGAGAAATATTGTGTGAGACCTTTTCTCTGGTTAATTCAATCTTTAACCTGGCCATTCTAAATTATTTCCAAAATTCTTTCTCCTGTTTATGCATCTGGTGATGCAGTAGTCGGTGGGGATGGGAGAGAACCTGGTGATTCAGGGTTGGAACTTGCTTGGTCTCGCTCGTCCGCCCCTGTCACATTCGCCGGACTCTTATCCTTCGGCCACCGTCTGTTTGTGTGTGCAAGGAGAACGAGTTTTATGTTCGCGAGCGTGCGTACGCATGATTTGTCGTTTGGATGCGTGGTTGGAGATTTGTGTTATTTTGAAATGTGGCTATAAAATGTGACAATTATGCCATTGAATTATTATTTGCAAATGTGGTGGCAGGTATAAAGCGATGGTCGCTGTGTTGGTTATTTCCTAAGAAAGGCAAATGTTAAACGTGAGTGAGAGAAGGGTGAAGATAATTCATATTTGTTTTATAACCTGTTGATTTAATGCAGTCTTTTACCTGCATCGTGTGAGAAGACCCTAGTGAACATTCCTGATTCGATGGGTTTACTGTGTTATGCTCAGGTCTGTGTTGAGCTGGGATTATTGGTGCATTTAGTAGACTTCCCCTCGCCCATCATGCGAGTGGCTGTTAAGATTTGACAGCATGGGTCAGACTGTACTGACGGCGGGGTTCCAGTACCCTTCCTCCTTCCTTCTTCCTTCCCTCCCTTTCTTCTCTCCTCCCAGCTACGTTTCCCCCCCCTCCCGGGGGCTTCACCCGGAGTCTGGACTGGATGGTGCCACGTGCTGGTTGAGGCCACGCTCTGGCTGGAACCACGGACTGGATGGTGCCACGTGCTGGTTGAGGCCACGCTCTGGCTGGAACCACGGACTGGATGGTGCCACGTGCTGGTTGAGGCCACGCTCTGGCTGGAACCACGGACTGGATGGTGCCACGTGCTGGTTGAGGCCACGCTCTGGCTGGGACCACGGACTGGATGGTGCCACGTGCTGGTTGAGGCCACGCTCTGGCTGGGACCGCGGACTGGATGGTGCCACACGCTGGTCGAGGCCACGCTCTGGTCGGGACCGCGGACTGGTAGAGGAGCCCGCCGTCTTGACTGGCCGGCCCTGACCCCCGTCCAGGACCTCCAGTAACAGCGCCACGTTCCCCCCCCCCCCCCCCCTCCGGGACGCGCTCTTCACTGCCTGCTTGTGTGTCGAGGGTGTCGGCTGTGAGCGACTCCCTTAAAGAACCGACCCGGTTCGGAGCACCTAGTGCGACAGGGTGCTCCCAGTAGACTTGACGGAGGCAGGGGTGTGGAGGCACTCCAGGGTGTGGGAAGGGATGGATGCTGGAAATGTTTCTTTATAATTGCGTATATGTCATATGTGCTGGAATGCTGTAATTGTGATTGTGTACGTCGTATGGTGAAATGTTTATTTATAATCATGCATGTTGTGTGTGTTGGAGTGCTTGATTGTGATTGTGCATGTTGTGTGCGTTGGAATGCTTGATTGTGATTGTGCATGTTGTGTGTGTTGGAATGCTTATTTATGACTGTGTGTGCTGGTGTGAATAAATGGGGTGTTGTATCGTAATCTTTCTCGTGTGGGCTCTTGCGAGGCGTGCGAGGGCAGCCATTCCCTTCACTCCCATCTAGACCGATCCTGTCAGGGCAGACCTCCAGGGGTCGGTCGTGACACTCAATGTGTCACGACACGCGATGTCATTGTGAGCCTGTTCATTCATGCTCAATGTGTCACGACACGCGATGTCATTGTGAGCCTGTTCATTCATGCTCAATGTGTCATGACACGCGATGTCATTGTGAGCCTGTTCATTCATGCTCAATGTGTCACGACACGCGATGTCATTGTGAGCCTGTTCATTCATGCTCGATGTGTCACGACACGCGATATCATTGTGAGCCTGTTCATTCATGCTCAATGTGTCACGACACACGATGTCATTGTCAGCCTGTTCATTCATGCTCAATGTGTCACGACACGCGATGTCATTGTGAGCCTCTTCATTCATGCTCAATGTGTCACGACACGCGATGTCATTGTGAGCCTGTTCATTCATGCTCAATGTGTCACGACACGCGATGTCATTGTGAGCCTGTTCATTCATGCTCAATGTGTCACGACACGCGATGTCATTGTGAGCCTGTTCATTCATGGTCAATGTGTCACGACAGGCGATGTCATTGTGAGCCTGTTCATTCATGCTCAATGTGTCACGACACACGATGTCATTGTGAGCCTGTTCATTCATGCTCAATGTGTCACGACACGCGATGTCATTGTGAGCCTGTTCATTCATGCTCAATGTGTCACGACACGCGATGTCATTGTGAGCCTCTTCATTCATGCTCAATGTGTCACGACACGCGATGTCATTGTGAGCCTCTTCATTCATGCTCAATGTGTCACGACACGCGATGTCATTGTGAGCCTGTTCATTCATGCTCAATGTGTCACGACACGCGATGTTCATTGTGAGCCTGTTCATTCATGCTCAATGTGTCACGACACGCGATGTCATTGTGAGCCTGTTCATTCATGCTCAATGTGTCATGACACGTGATGTCATTGTGAGCCTGTTCATTCATTCTCAATGTGTCACGACACGTGATGTCATTGTGAGCCTGTTCATTCATGCTCAATGTGTCACAACACGCGATGTCATTGTGAGCCTCTTCATTCATGCTCAATGTGTCACGACACGCGATGTCATTGTTAGCCTGTTCATTCATGCTCAATGTGTCACGACACGCGATGTCATTGTCAGCCTGTTCATTCATGCTCAATGTGTCATGACACGCGATGTCATTGTTAGCCTGTTCATTCATGCTCAATGTGTCACGACACGCGATGTCATTGTGAGCCTCTTCATTCATGCTCAATGTGTCACGACACGCGATGTCATTGTCAGCCTGTTCATTCATGCTCAATGTGTCACGACACGCGATGTCATTGTCAGCCTGTTCATTCATGCTCATGTGTCACGACACGCGATGTCATTGTCAGCCTGTTCATTCATGCTCAATGTGTCACGACACGCGATGTCATTGTTAGCCTGTTCATTCATGCTCAATGTGTCACAACACGCGATGTCATTGTGAGCCTGTTCATTCATGCTCAATGTGTCACGACATGCGATGTCATTGTGAGCCTGTTCATTCATGCTCAATGTGTCACGACACGTGATGTCATTGTGAGCCTGTTCATTCATGCTCAATGTGTCACGACACGCGATGTCATTGTTAGCCTGTTCATTCATGCTCAATGTGTCACGACACGCGATGTCATTGTGAGCCTGTTCATTCATGCTCAATGTGTCACGACACGCGATGTCATTGTGAGCCTGTTCATTCATGCTCAATGTGTCACGACACGTGATGTCATTGTGAGCGTGTTCATTCATGCTCAATGTGTCACAACACGCGATGTCATTGTGAGCCTGTTCATTCATGCTCAATGTGTCACGACACGCGATGTCATTGTAAGCCTGTTCATTCATGCTCAATGTGTCACGACACGAGATGTCATTGTGAGCCTGTTCATTCATGCTCATGTGTCACGACACGCGATGTCATTGTTAGCCTGTTCATTCATGCTCAATGTGTCACGACACGCGATGTCATTGTGAGCCTCTTCATTCATGCTCAATGTGTCACGACACGCGATGTCATTGTGAGCCTCTTCATTCATGCTCAATGTGTCACGACACGCGATGTCATTGTGAGCCTGTTCATTCATGCTCAATGTGTCACGACACGCGATGTCATTGTGAGCCTCTTCATTCATGCTCAATGTGTCACGACACGCGATGTCATTGTTAGCCTGTTCATTCATGGTCAATGTGTCACAACACGCGATGTCATTGTGAGCCTGTTCATTCATGCTCAATGTGTCACGACATGCGATGTCATTGTCAGCCTGTTCATTCATTCTCAATGTGTCACGACACGCGATGTCATTGTCAGCCTGTTCATTCATGCTCAATGTGTCACGACACGCGATGTCATTGTGAGCCTGTTCATTCATGCTCAATGTGTCACGACACGCGATGTCATTGTAAGCCTGTTCATTCATGCTCAATGTGTCACGACACGCGATGTCATTGTGAGCCTGTTCATTCATGCTCAATGTGTCACGACACGCGATGTCATTGTGAGCCTGTTCATTCATGCTCAATGTGTCACGACACGCGATGTCATTGTGAGCCTGTTCATTCATGCTCAATGTGTCACGACACGAGATGTCATTGTGAGCCTGTTCATTCATGCTCAATGTGTCACGACACGCGATGTCATTGTGAGCCTGTTTATTCATGCTCAATGTGTCACGACACGCGATGTCATTGTGAGCCTTATTCATTCATGCTCAATGTGTCACGACACGCGATGTCATTGTGAGCCTGTTCATTCATGCTCAATGTGTCACGACACGAGATGTCATTGTGAGCCTGTTCATTCATGCTCAGTGTGTCACGACTCACGATGTCATTGTGAGCCTGTTCGTTCATGCTCAGTGTGTCACGACACACGATGTCATTGTGAGCCTGTTCATTCGTTGTTCTATCCAGACGCTGCTGTCAGTCTACCCCCTTCAGAACAAGCCGTAGCCTTTTCTGGATAAACTTCATCTACCGCTTCTCTCTCTCTCTCTCTCTCTCTCTCTCTCTCTCTCTCTCTCTCTCTCTCTCTCTCTCTCTCTCTCTCTCTCTCTCTCTCTCTCTTCCTCTCTCTCTTTCTTTCTCTCTCTTTCTCTCTCTCTCTCCCTCTCTTTTCTCTCTCTCTCCCTTTTCTCTCTCTCTCTCTCTCTCTCTCTCTCTCTCTCTCTCTCTCTCTCTCTCTCTCTCTCTCTCTCTCTCTCTCTCTCTCTCTCTCTCTCTCTCTCTTTGTGTTTGGATTCTGATGAGGTTAAAAATCGCATCAATGAAGCAATTGAACTCGTTGATTGTGATATTAACGCCGCTTAGACAAAGTTTAATGAGGGTTTATATATAGCAGGGCGGTGTATGAAGAAGACTGTAACAACAGGTAGGGACAAAAAGCAGGTTTGGTACGATTTGGAATGTAGACAAAGTAGATTGTTTCTAAGGAGAAAGTTGAGAGTTTTTAATAGGACACACGATGACACGGATAGACTGGCATATTGTGAGAAAAGAAAACAATATAAATACTTGTTAAGAGATAAAGCAGCTGGACACAGGGAGAGGGTGCTGTTGACGCTACAAGAAAAAAAATGAATGATCCGAAGTTTTCTGGGCTACTGTGAAGTCTTATGTTTCAAAATCTTCCGCTTCAAATGAAATTACTAAAGAGGAGTGGTATAATCATTTCAACAAATGTATTCAATTCACTGCTGTTGATGGTAACGATATTGATTCCTTTGAATTGATGGCTATGGTAGTAATGATGATGTTGGTTTCATGTGGGGAACAGTGATGACGATATTATTGAAGCTTTAGAAGATGATCCCCCTTTTCCTTTTTCCTTTCCCCCTTTCTTTTTCCTCCCAGCTACTTTTCCCCCCCCCTCCGGGGGCTTCCCCCGGAGTTGGAGGGATGGTGACGTGCGGTTTTGGGCCCGCTCTGGCGGAAACCCGGACTGGTGGTGCCACGTGCTGGTTGGGGCCCACGCTCTGGTGGAACCACGGACGGGGTTTCCACGTGCGGGTTGAGGCCCGTCTGGCGGGAAACCACGGACGGGAGGGTGCCCGTGTGGTTGGGGCCACCTCGGGCTGGGCCACGGAGGGATGGCCCGTGCTGTTGAGCCACGCCTGGGGGAAAAACCGCGGACTGGATGGTGCCCCGCGGGTCAGGCCACGCTCTGGGGGGGACCGGGGATGGAAAGGGGACCCCCCGTTTGCGGGCCCGGGCCCCTGACCCCGCCCAGGACTCCAGTAACAGGCCCTTTCCCCCCCCCCCCCCCCCCTCCGGGAGCTCTTCACTGCCTGTTGTGTGTCGAGGGTGTCGGTGTGAGCGACCCCCTTTAAAAGAACCGCCTTCGGAGCCCCTAGTGCACAGGGTGCCCCCAGTAAAAAGCGGGGCGGGGTGTGGAGGATCCAGGTGGGGGAAGGGATGGTGCTGGAAATTTTTCTTTATAATTGCGATATTATATGTGCTGGAATGCTGTAATTGTGTTTGTGTACGTGTATGGTGAAATGTTTATTTATAATCAGCATGTTGTGTGGTTGGGAGGCTTTTGTGATTGTGCATTTTTGCTTTGGAATTTTGATTGTGATTGTGCATGTTGTGTTTTTGGGGAATGCTTATTTATGCGTGGTGGGTGTGAAAAAATGGGGTTGTATCGTAATTTTTCGTGTGGGCTCTTGCGGGGCGTGCGAGTCAGCCTTTCCCCCTTCATCCTCTAAAACCGATCCTGCAGGGAGACCCCAGGGGTGGGTCGTGACATCAATGTGTCACGCACCGATGTCATTGTGAGCCTTTTCATTATGCTAATTTCACAAAACCCGCGTGTCATTGTGAGCCTGTTCATTCTGCTCAATGTTCGACACGCTTTTGTCATTGGGGTTTGGGGAGCCTGTTCATTCTGTAAATGTGTCACGACACCGATGTCTTTGTGAGCCTTTCATTCTGCTCGATGTGTCACGACACGCTTTTCATTGTGAGCTGTTCTTCATGCTCAATGGTCACGAACACGATGTCTTTTGTCAGCCTGTTCATTCTTTCTCAATGTGTACGAACGCGATTCTTTGTGAGCCTTTTCATTCATGCTAAATGTGTCCGCAGGGGATGTCATTGTGACCCTTTCATTCATGCTCAATGTGTCCGACCCGATGTCTTGTGAGCCGTTCATTCATGCTAAATGTGTAGCACGCGATGCATTGGACCTGTTCATTCATGGTAAAATGTGCCGACGGGCGATGTATTGTGAGCCTGTTCTTCATGTAATGTGTCACGAAACGATGTTTTGGCCGTTCTTCATCTCAATGTGTCCGAACGCATGTATTGGGGCCCTTTTTATTCTGCTCAATGTGTCACGACCGCGATGTCTTGTAGCCTTATTCATGTCATGTTCACGACACCGATTTCTTTGGACCTCTTCTTTCTGCCAATGTGTCCAAAACCCGCGTGTCATTGTGACTGTTCATCATGTAAATGTGTCCGACACCGTTTTTTGGAGCCTTTTATTCTGCTAAAAGTGTCACACAGGATGCATTGTGACCCTGTTCTTAAAGCTCATGTGTCATGACCGTGATGTCTTTGTGAGCCGTTTTTCTTCTCAATGTGCACGCAGGTGTCATTGTGAGCCTGTTTTCACCCAAATGTGTCCAAAGCGATGTCTTGGGCCCTTTTTTCTGCTCATGTGCCGACACCGATTTTTGTTACCCGTTCATTCATGTAAATGTGTACGACCGCGATGCTTGTCACCTTTTCTTTCTGCTCAAGTGTATGACACGCGATGTCATTGTTCCGTTCATTATGTAATGTGTCACGACACGGATGTCATTGTGGCCTTTTTCATTCTGTAATGGTCACGACACGCGGTCATTTCCCCTGTTCATTCATGCTCAATGTGTAAACGACCGATGTCATTGTCAGCCTTTTATTCATGCCATGGCACACACGCGATGTCATTGTCCTGTTTTTCATGCTCAATGTTCCGACACGCGATGTCATGTTAGCCTGTTCATTCATGCTAAAGTTCCAAGCGATGTTTTTGTGGCCTTTCTTCATTCAATGGCCCGACTGGATGTCATTGTGCCCCTGTTCTTTCATGCTCAATGTGCCCCGACACGGATGTCTTGGACCCTGTTCATTCATGCAAAAAGTGTCACGACACCGATGTCTGTTACCCTGTTCATTAGCTAAATGTGCCGACAGGATGTCATGGACCCTGTTATTCATCCCAAATGGGGTCAACCGCGATGTCTTTGTAGCCGGCACTGCTCAATGTTCACAACGTGTGTCTTGTGAGCGTTTTTTTTTCGGCAAAAAGGGGTCCAACACGCGTTCATTGGAGCTGTTCATTCTGTAAATGTGTCCGACACCATGCATTGTAACCCTTTTTCATTCTGCTCAATGTTCACGACACGAATGTCTTTGTGACCCTGTTATTCTGTAAAATTGTGTCACACAGCGATGTCTTTGTTAGCCGTTTTTCATGCTAAAGGTCCGACAGCGATGTCTTTGGGGCCCTCTTATTCAGCTAAATTGTCACGACACGCGATGTCATTGTGGCCTCTTCTTCTGCTCAATGTGTCCCACGCGAGGTCATTTGAGCCTGTTCATTCATGCTAAGTGTCCGACACCGATGTCTTTTGTGACCTCTTCATTCATGCCATGTTCACGACACGCGATGTCATTGTTCCCCCTGTTATTCTGTCAAGTGTCAAACCGCGTGTCTTGTGACCCTGTTATTCATGCTAAAATGTGCACACATGCGATGTCTTGTCAGCCGTTCATTCATTCTAAATGTGCACGACACCATGTCATTGTCACCCTTTCATCATGTCAATTGTCACGCACGCGATGTCATTGTGACCCTGTTCATTCATGCTCAATGTTCACGACACGCGATTTTTTGAAAACCCGTTCATTCATGTCATGTGCCCGCACGCGATGTTTTTTGGGCCCTGTTCTTTCATGCTAAAGTGTCCACACGCTTTTCATTGTGAGCTGTTCATTCTGCAAATGTGTACGACACCGTGTCTTTGTGAGCCTGTTATTCATCCCAAAAATGTTACGCCCGAGATGTCATTGTGACCTGTTCTTTCATGCTAATGTGTCAGACACGCGAGTCATTGGAGTTTTTAAATTCTGCTAATGTGTCACGACACGCGATTCTTTGTGGCCTTATTCATTATGCCAAGTGTCACGACACGCGATGTCATTGTGAGCCTGTTCATTTCATGTAAATGTGTCACGACAGAGATGTCATTGTGACCCGTTCAAATTCATCTCATGTGTCACGACTCACGTGTCTTTGTGACCCTTTTCTTTCATGCTCAGTGTTCACGAACCGATGTCTTGTGACCCCTGTTCTTCGTGTTCTTCCAGACCTGGTCATCTACCCCTTCGAACAAGCGTAGCTTTGGGAAAAAACTTCATCTACCGTTTTCTCTCTCCCCTTTTTCTCTCCCCTCTCTCTCTCTCCCCTCTTTTCTCTCTCTTTCCCTCCTCTTCCTTTTCTTTCTCTCTCTTTCTTTCTCTTCTTTTTTTCTCTCCCCCCTTCTTTTCTCTCTCTTTTTTCTCTTCCCCTCTCTCTCTCTTCTTTTTCTTCTCTTTTTCCCTTCCCCTCCCTCTCTCTCTCTCTCTCTCCTCTCTTCTCCCCTTTTTGTTTTGGATTTGTGAGGTTAAAAATCCCCTCAATAAAGAAATTTGAATCGTTATTGTGATATTAAGCCGTTAGAAAATTTTTAATGGGGTTTTATATAGCTGCGGTGTATGAAGAGACGAACACGGGTAGGGAAAAAAAAGGGGTTTGGGTACGTTTTGGAATGTAACAAAGAATTTGTTTCTAAGGAAATTTGAGGTTTTTAATAGGACAACGATGAACGGAAGACTGCATATTGTGGAAAAAAAACAATAAAATACTTGTTAAGAGAAAAGCGCTGGAAAAAGGGGAGGGTGCGTTGACGCTACAAAAAAAAAAAAATAAATGCCCGAAATTTTTTGGGGTCTGGAAGTTTTTTTAAAATCTTCCCGCTTCAAATAAAATTACTAAAGAGGAGTGGTATAATATTTAAAAAATTTATTCTTTCCGCTTTGTGGAAAGATTGTTCCTTTGAATTGATGGCTATGGTGAAATGATGATTTTGGGTTCCATTTTGGGGAAAGGTGATGCGTATTTTGAAGCTTTAGAAGATGATAAATAGAATTTTGAGGAGCATAAAAAATGATGAATTTTGGAAAGCATAACAGCACTAAAAAAAGGGGGTAAGGTTGGGGCCAGATGGAAAATTGGTGAATTTTCCCCGTAACACAATAATACTTTTTGTTAAATACTTAAATTTTTCTTTACGTTTTTTCTCCCCTGATGTATGGAGGAGTCTTTAATCCAACCCTTACAAAAAAAGGTGATAGCTGTCCCAGATAATTTTAGAGGTAATTTTTCTGAATATAAGTAGTAAATTTTAGTTTTTTTTAAATAAAAGACTCTCAAATTGGGGTGAAAAAAAAAGAATTAAATTATGAAAACCCCAAGCCGGGAAAAACATTTCTACTAGACAGATTTTCTTTAAAGCGTTAGTTCAAAAGCAGTAGTTAAACGCAAGAATTGTTGTTTTCTTTCTAGATTTTAGAAGGCGTTCGATTTCCGGATACGGGAAAGGCTTTTGGGTTGTTTTGAAGAAAAAAAAAGAAAGGGGTAAAAAATTCAAAGAATAAAGGCTGTATAAAGTTTAAAAGCGGGTTGGGTGGAGGGGATTTTAGAAAACTTTTTTTTGCCCCCGGCCCTTTAAAAAAGGGGAATATGGGTCCCCCTTTATTTTTCTTTTTTATTAAATTTTTTGCTAAGAAATTCACGAAAAGGGCATGGTGTTCAAATTAACCCGTTTCTTGAAAATTTTTCCTCCTCTTTTCAGCGGTTTTTGTAGTTTCAGATAATAAAAAGGTTTCAAACAACTAAATATCTTGTGGAGTGTCCAAGCGTTAGGACTAATTGTAAACTTGAGAAAAATTAAAACTTATATTTGAAATGGGGTTTGTTTCCATTCGTGAAAGGGGGGAAAATTTTGGAAAAGAAACACTTTCGATGTAATATGATAAATATTTAGGTATATTCCCTTTTCCCCTCTGTCATTAAAACATCTTTTTGGATTTGTCCATGGCAAAAAAAGGGGTAATTCAATATTTCGTGGGGTTTTTGGTCAATTGGTAACGCCCGCGTATTTTTTTAAAAGTTTGTGGCCAAATTCCCCATGCTGATATGGGGGTGGTTTTGGGGTATAAGAAAAAATCTTTACCATTTTAATCTGTTTTTTTTTTTTTTAAAAAGGTTTTTCAATATAAAAATTTTTTTCAATTTCAGCTTATGGGAGAGGACAATATCACTTTTTGTAATTTTATTTAAATGCCCCGAATATTGGGTTTCGATTTTGGGGAAATGCCACTGAATGGTTACCCCAAAAACTACATGTTCTAACTCTGCAGAATCGATAAAGAAAATTGGGGGTCCTCCTGCGGAATTTTTATATCGTTTGGATTGGGCCGTTGGGAAAACCAAGGGTCGGAAAAATGTAATTTGTTATACAACCCCTTTAAAAATAGTTAAAGATGTTTTAAAAAGGAAAGGCATTTTGCCCTAACAAAACGAGATAGTTCTCTTTTATTGTTCATTCAATTCGGCGTTTCTATTAGTTTTCATCTAACACAGAAAAAAATGTTTCCCGTGCGAAAAAAGCTTTGACTAATTAAAACTTGGTTCTCATCATGAGCCTACGTTTCGAATTGTCAAATGTTTCAGGAGAAAAATTTGAAATGGCCCCTTTTTTTTTGTTAGAGAAAAAGGAAAACCCCTCATTTTTTGTGTCGAAAAAAAGGAACTAAGGAACGTTACTCCGCTAAGTTTATAATCCCCTATGTTTTTGATTATCAAGCTTTTGGCAAACCAGAATAGTTCGTAAAAAATCTAGCAACATTTTTTTTTCAAAACTTCAATTTGGAGGCTTTTCCCCGATTTAAAGAATTGCAAAACCGTTTCAAAACATTGGTATTCAGATGTACTTTTTCTTTCCCCTTGGTGAACTGTTTGAAGTATTCTAATGTTCGACTGTTTTCCTATATTTGTTTCAAATTTTACTTTTTAAAATAAATCCCCTAATTGGGCGTAGGGTAAACATTAAATTTCGATTCGTTTTGTATTTGTTTGTATTCGTATTCTCTCTCTCCCCCTCTCTCTCTCTCTCTCTCTCTTCTCTCTCTCTCTCTCTCTCTCTCTCCTTTTTTCTCTTTCTTTCTCTCTCTCTCCCCCCCCCCCCTCTCTCTCTCTCTCTCTCTCTTGTATTTTTTCAAAAATATACACATATTGGGGAAGCGACGAAAACCCACACGCACATGGTGAGGGGAGAAGAGGAGAGAGAGGAGAAGAGAGAGAGAGGAGAGAGAGGGACAGAGAGGGAGTGGACAAAGGAGGGAAAGGGAACAGGGGGGGAGGGGGGGAAAAGGGAAAAAAGAGAGGGAGGGAGAGGAAGAGGGGGAAAGGGAGAAGAGAGAAAAACAACAGACAGCAGACGACGACAGAAAATCAAAGAGGGGTGGCAGGGGATTTGGGGGGGAAGAGGCAAAACCCTGATACACACTCACCAAAAAGACAAAAGGGAAAAAAGAAGCGAAATGGCAATTTTTTTTTGAGAGGCGGGGTGAGAGAGAGAAGGGGAGGAGGTAAGAAGAGAGGAGAGACGCAGACAACAGACACAGAGAGGAGAGAGAGAGAGAAAAAGGGAGAGAGAAGAGAGAGGGGAGAGAGAGAGAGAGAGAAGAGAGAGAGGAGCGGGTTAAAACGGTTTATTTAAGTGACACCAAAAACTTACGAAAATGAATGGAAAGTCACAGGAGAGAGAGAGGTGTTGGGCAGAGAGACCTTGGGAAAATTTTGAGAGAGAGAGAGGAAGGCAAAGGGGAGAACACTGAGCACTGAAATGTTTAAAGTCATTAGCTTAAAAACCCCAGGACTGGGGGGGGGGGGGGGGGGGGGGGGACAGCAAAAATATCATATCGAAAAAAGAAAGTAGCAAACATAAAGTAAACATCAATCAATTGAAAGCTTGAAATACAAGCAAAATAGGCCAGTATCTCGACCATCCAGTTTAATATTATTCATAGAAATAAGTATGTTGATACGATAACCAAAATAGTTTACTACTTCCTGTAGCATTCATTTTTCATTTGAACGTCGTAAGTTCTAGTTAATGATAACCTCTGTTCGCATTGTAAATTTGCCTCTGCAATATATCTGGTAAGTGATTTCACTGAATTATCGTCATAATTCAGTTTTTAAAACTCCGAATGTGTCCAATTTGTGGCAACATTCTTTTGAAAAACTACACACTTATGACGTACAGCACTGTAATTTTTACAATGAAACAAAAAAAATGCGACTCATCCTCCCTAAGGAAGCCACAGAATGGACACGCAAGGCAAGGAGAGAGAAAGAGGCATACAGACAGACAGACAGACAGACAGACAGACAGAAAGACAGAGAAACAGAGACAGAGAGAGAAAGAGACAGACAGAGAGAGAGAGAGAAAGAGACAGAGAGAGACAGAGAGCGAGACAGACAGACATGAATAAATGAAGATCAACAAATCTAACTTACAATCCAAAAAAATGAAATAAAAACGGACCCGTTACCTATGCTACCCCTCAGAGAAACAAAAGACAGAAGAGATAAACAAATAGTGCACGGCAGTTAAGCCAACGTCATCCTGGTTCACCCGGAATGACAGGGAGGGGAGGGGGGCATCGCATGGGGAATGGCAGAAGGCGTGGTATAAAAAGGAAAAGGAGGCGGGGAAGAGAGAGAGAGAGAGAGAGAGAGAGAGAGAGAGTAAAAAAAGGGAGGAAAGGAGCCGGGGGGGGGGGAGGTTGGGAGGAGGAGGGATGGGGGTCGCTGAAGGGTGACGAGGGAAGAGATGGCCACGTGGATGGGACCAGCTCTCCCTCCACCCTGAACCAATGTCTCTGTCACGTGGTGGTGACGCAGCGGTTTATCACGTCATTGTCGCTGCCGGGTGACGTCACCGTGGCTTTCAGTTTCAGTTTCATCAAGGAGGCGTCAGTGCGTGCGGACTAGTCCATATACGCTACACCACATCCGCTAAGTTTTGAGACCACACTAGCATGATTTGAAGTGATGGATAAATGAACTACTACTAAGATAAGAGAATGTATGAAGAGAGTCTCGTGGCTACGACTTAGCAGATGTCTGACCTACGCATTGGCCCAATGCACTAGTCAAACCTTGAGTACCAATCTAACATTGGCTGAGCCATATTATCACTGATATGTGTATATACAGTGCGTGAGCGATTGTGTGTGTGTGTGTGTGTGTGTGTGTGTGTGTGTGTGTGTGTGTGTGTGTGTGTGTGTGTGTGTGTGTGCGCGCGCGCGTGCGAGAGCGCGCGCGCGCGCGCATCGTGGTCATTGCTTGCCAGTAACCTCCCTCTTTGCTTCCTTTCTTACCTGTTCCTCGTGCTAGTTGGTTAGCAGGTGCTATCCTGTCAGAAAATACACGAGCGGAATTGGGTGGAGAGAGAGAGAGAGCGAGAAGAGAGAGAGAGAGAGAGAGGGGAGAGAGAGAGAGAGAGAGAGAGAGACAGAGACAGAGACAGAGAGACAGAGAGAGACAGACAGACAGACAGACAGACAGAGATAGAAAGAGAGGGCGGACAAGCAGAGGAAGAGAGAGAAAAGGGAGTAAGAAGAAGGGGACGAGCAGAGAGAGAGAGAGAGAGAGAGAAGGAGAGAGAGAGAGAGAGAGAGAGAGAGAGAGAGGAGAGAGAGAGAGAATACCAGATGCAGGAAACAGAGAGAGAGAGAGAGAGAGAGAGAGAGAGAGAGAGAAAGAGAGACAGAGAAAGTAAGAGAGAGAGATGGGTCACAGATAGAGAGAGAGAGAGAGTGGAAGAGAGAGAGGTGGGTGGGTGAAAGACAGACAGACAGACACGCAGTTCACAGTGTGATGGTGAGACTAACACTGACACTGCTCTCTTTGTGAAGGTCACCGACCCACACAGAAATCACACAGACAACTACTGTTTGATAGTCTATGAGAGAGAGAGAGAGAGAGAGAGAGAGAGAGGAGAGAGAGAGAGAGAGGGGGGGGCAGGCAGGCAGGCAAGCAGGCATACAGACAGACAGACAAGCAGATAGATAGATAGACAGACAGACAAAACACACAGATAAAGACAGAGGAAGAGACAGAAAGACAGAGACAGAGACAGACAAGAACAGACAGAGACGTAACTAGAGAGAGAAGAGTGCGGGTGGACGGAGAAACGGGGAGAGAAAATAGAGATAGACAGACAGACAGGCAGAGAACACTGAGCACTCAACATTCTTCTAATTTGCTTTTCAGCTCTGATGGCAATGGCGTGCACAATAAAACAATCATCAAGTCCAAATCGACCATAGCATAACAGAAAGCTCGGCTTCGAAGTCAACACGTCCCGTATAATAACTAAGAGAGAGAAGAAAAAAAAGGCTTTGCATGCAATCCTTACAAAAGTTTGTCTCCTTAATTTCAGCACAAAGATTTTTCCTACTTAGATCCCATATTAAATACCTATTCAACCAGCTTGGAAAGGATTTCTGAAACCATCTTCCTAATTCCTTAAAGCATTCTAACCCGAGTCCTCATTTTGGGGGCAAATATTTCTTTTCACAAAACGATGCATATCCCGGTATGTTATCAAAACACTTTCAGGTCTTTTTCACGTGATCTGGTTATGACAATGATCAATGATAATGATGATGAAGATGATACTCAGGTGTTCCTTTCCGATCTAAGACAAGGTAACAGAGCTGTTTCGTACGCCTTCTCTCGTACTACTTTTCCCTGGTTCTAAAATCACTCCGCGCTCGCAATTACTTCCTGGCGAATGAGAAAAGCGCATGTGCCCCACTTGACTTGATGGGTGAGGTTACGTCCCATTGGCCAGATGTTCTTAATGACACGGTTTCCCAGGCTGTAGTCTGCGTAGTTCCTGGCCTTGCTGTCCCTGGCAGTGATTGGGTGGGGTCGGTGTTGTTGGTCGTCTGCTGTATGTGGTGATTGGTCGGAGGTGGTGTTGTTGGTCGTCTTCTGTGGTGTGGTGATTGGTCGGAGGTGGTGTTGTTGGTCGTCTGCTGTATGTGGTGATTGGTCGGAGGTGGTGTTGTTGGTCGTCTGCTGTATGTGGTGATTGGTCGGAGGTGGTGTTGTTGGTCGTCTGCTGTATGTGGTGATTGGTCGGAGGTGGTGTTGTTGGTCGTCTTCTGTATGTGGTGATTGGTCGGAGGTGGTGTTGTTGGTCGTCTGCTGTATGTGGTGATTGGTCGGAGGTGGTGTTGTTGGTCGTCTGCTGTATGTGGTGATTGGTCGGAGGTGGTGTTGGTGGTCGTTTGCTCTGTGTGGTGATTGGTCAGTGTCGGTGTTGGTGGTCGTCTTCTGTATGTGGTGATTGGTCGGATTTGGTGTTTGGTGGTCGTCTGCTCTGTGTGGTGATGGTCAGTGTCGGTGTTGGTGGTCGTCTGCTCTGTGTGGTGATTGTCAGTGTCAGTGTTGGTGGTCGTCTTCTGTATGTGGTGGTTGGTCGGATTTGGTGTTGTGGTCGTTTGCTCTGTGTGGTGATTGGTCAGTGTCGGTGTTGGTGGTCGTCTGCTCTGTGTGGCAGCCTCCCTCCCCGAGCCCTTGTACAGTCCCCTCTCAGGGCCACTGATACAGGTCCACACGATCCAATTTTGGCCAGCTCGGGTAGAATACCCTAACTGTCCCCTCCCCCACCCCACCCCACCCTACCCTTCCCGCCTCTGACTGGCAGCCAGGGACAAGGGTGTGAGTCTCAGATGATTTTAGGTTGGACTCGGGGGAACCTCTCATGCCCATGTGCCCCAACTCACCCCGCAGGATTACATCCACACGGACCATCCCTTTGGTTTCCGAATCGCTGACCTCCTTCAAACTTCTCAAAGTGGCCAAGACTCAAAAAACCCTATCGATCAAAGCACACTGCACCCGAGTTTGAAGGGAGGGGTAGGTGGTTAGATTCCAGACCCGAGACAGAACTAGCCCTCCGCTCCCTCCCTGTTCCAGACCTTTACACTGTGAGTGATTTAGGGCATGATGCGATCCATGACGTGAACATCGGCTCGTGTCCAATCTACTTGTACAATGTGTGACAGGCAGGTGGAATGGGCAGGTACTTACATCACTCTATGGGGTTTCTGGATAAGGCCCGTAACCGCACACTGGGGGTGGGGTGGTGGGGGATGCTTTGGGAATGAGGATGGGTGGTACGTTCCGGCTCAGGTCCACAATCATCCCACCCACCCCCACACTCATTTGCACCCCACCCCTGTTCAGGACAGTACTTCTCTGGGTCCCACTGACGCCTTCGGGTGTTTCTTCTCTTCTTCTAATTCTTCTTCTTCTTCCTCCTCCTCCTCTTCTTCTTCTTCTTCTTCTTCTTCTTCTTCTTCTTCTTCTTCCTCCTCTTCTACTTCTTCTTCTTCTTCTTTCTTCTTCTTCTTCTTCTTCTTCTTTCACGTGTAATACGCTTTGGTTGATACGGCTTTTGGTTTGGGATACTTTAACCAAAAATTCAAGGAAGTGGGGGGGGGGGGGGTAAGGGGGGGGTTGTAACGGAGGCGAGGAGGTCGGTCTGGATTTCAATCCGTGTGGCCAGTTCAGTCACCGATCCTTCCTCGTCCGCCGAGGAGTGTTTGGGGCTGGGAGCGATCACGGAATGTTAGACCGGTGTCAACTAGGACCCCTTGGCACAAACACTCGTGGTTCAACAAACAAACAAAAATAACAACAACAACAACAATAACAACAACAATAACAACAACAACAACAACTACAACAACAACAACTACAACAACAACAACAACAACAACAACTACAACAACAACAACAAACTGAGCCACACGCTCCAGAGACTCATCCTCCTTTTTTTTTCTTTTTAAGAAAACAAGATAACTCTTCTCACCCGAAAGGCCCACATGCTGCAAGAGTAGCGAGTGTACATTGGTCAGCAGAGAATTTTTTTTTAATGTGCGTTTAAGCCCAACGTTCTCAATCTAGATATGTACAACTGTATTTTGTGTCACCTGTTCGTTACTACTGCAATGTAGATATCTGTATTATACGTACTTTTAGAGTTGTTGCACGCACGCACGCAGTCATTTTGGTGAGTGGTGTATCAGTGTTTTGTCCTCTTCCCCCAAATCTCCCTGCCACATCCTCTTTGATCTTCTGTCTGTCTGTCTGTCTGTCTGTCTGTCTTTCTCTCTTCTCCATTCCCTCTTCCTCTCCCTCCCTCTCTCTCTTTCCTTCTCCCCCCTCTCCCCCTGTTCCTTCTCTCCTTTGTCCACTCCCCTCTCTGTCCCTCTCTCTCTCCGCTGTTGCTGGTCGTGGACGCAGGAGGTCCAACCGTCTGCCAAGTTCATCCCAAAAATGTTCTATTGGGTTTAAATCGGGACTAAAGGCTGGCCAGGGCAGCACATTGACGTTGTTATGCTGAAGAAATTGCTGGGTGGCCCTGGCTGTGTGCGGTCTTGCATTGTCCTGTTGGAATGTCCAGTTTGGGTGTTGCGCAAAAAAGGATCGACATGGGGTCTGAGCACCTGGTGGATGTAGCGCTGTGCATTGACACCCTGGGTTGTGTTTGGGGTGCTGGAGGTGCCACTTTATTCCTTGCTGTGCCTTGATGATTGTCTTGATTTCATCATATGACACCAGGTTGTTGGCCTGTTCCTTCTGTTCACCATCTTTTGCCAGAATATCCGCTTTTTCGTTGCCTCTGATACCACAGTGTGCTGGTACCCATTGCATCACCACTTTCTCCACTCTGGCACTCAGGGCAACAAGGCTGAAGTAAGATGGTTCTGTTCTTTGCAGCGGGAATTCTTGAGGGCTTGGAGTACGGAGAGAGCGTCTGAGAACACCACCACCTGCCCTGTTGTTCTTATGGAGTTCTGCGAGACTGTTGTGGCTGCCTCACAGAGAGCTTCTCGCTCAGCTCGGAAGTTGGTGGAGTATTTCCTGTTGGGATTGCAATTTCTTCATCTCCGTCTTTGTATCGGAGGAAGAATTCCAGCTCCACCATCCCTCGTTGCTTCTGTGGCGGAGCCATCTGTAAAGACATGGGTCCAGTCTTCCTGGGGTACTGGTTTGCAGATGTACTCCATGGCCAGGGCTTCCTTTGGGTGTCTGACTGTGTTCCTCTCTTCTTCACTCCGGGAATGCTGTGACGACTGTTGGGAACACCTGCCTCTTCCAAGACGGGTGGGTGACATTTGCCGCCGATAGGCTTTGCTTCGTGTTCCATCAAGACTGGGATCTGTCTTTCAGGCGTCTTGACTGGTGGATGAAGCTGCCTCTTTTCAACCGCTCTTGGTGGGTCTGCTCATTCTGTCGTTCATTGGATGGTTTTCAAGGTGTTTGAATTTTGCTGCCTGCATGAGGATCTTTGTGTCCCTTCTGTCCTCCAATGACTGCAGCCCAGTGGTCTCCTCCATCTTCAGAATTTGGATCTCATGGCGCCAGTTATGACACGCTGAGCTTGGTTCTGATCTTGTTGAGATGGTCAAGGTTTGACTTTGCAGCTGATGCCCATGCTGATGTCCCGTACTCAACTACAGGTCGACTCTCCCTGTGTAGAGTCTCTTCAGGATACGTTCGTCAGCCCCCCAGTCCGTTCCTGCAAGTTTCCTCATGATCGCCAGTCTCAGCTTGGCCCTGCAACAGCATCTGGTGATCTGCTGTTTCCAAGTGAGCCTGCGGTCAAAGTGTCACTCCCAGGTAGGTAGGTGTGGGTTCCTCTGCAAGTCTTTGGCTGTTCAGAGTCAGCTTCGCCCTTGCTTCTTGCTGGATAGGCTGAAGACTGTGTAGGTGTTTTGCTTGAGTTGACAGAGACAAGCCATTCCTTGGTCCCAGTCGCTGATCTTATTGAGCGCAGTTTGGAGGCGTACCTGTGCTGTAGTGGTGTACTCTTCGGAGCACCATAGCACCAGTCATCTGCGTAGATCGCTCACTGACCCCTCTTGGCAGATCTCTGACAATAGTCATCTATAAAGATGAGGAACAGCGTTGGCGAAAGGACTCCTCCTTGTGATACTCCCTGTCTCAGCACCTTCTTCTTGCTCTTTTGGCCCTGAATCTTTACTCGGGCTTGGCGGTTGTGTAGGTACTGGCTGATCCAGGTGTACATCCTCCCAGACACACCACATCGCCGTAGTTTAAGCCTGAGTCCGTCCTTCCAGACTTTGTCGAACGCCTTCTCCATGTCAATCCAGACAGCAAGCGTGTTCTTCTTTCTTGGAAGGCGTCCTCAATGCTTTGCGTGATGAATATGATCTGGTCTTCTGTTGATCTGTGTTGGCGGAAGCCCGCCTGTTCAGGGCTCAGCAGCTGATGCCCTCAAGGTGCCAGACAAGCCTTGTGTTTGACAAGTCCTCCATCAGCTTTCCTAAGCAGCGTGTAAGGCTGATGGGTCTGTAGCTGTCAGCCTTCGACTTGTCCTTTCCCTTTTTGTGAATGGGGATCATGTCTGCTTCCCTCCAACACTGTGGTACTGATCCTGTCTTCCAGCTGGAGTTAAAAATTGTTAGAAGGACTGCCTTGCTCTTCATCCCAAGATGCAGAATCATTTCATTGGTGATTCCATCTGGCCCAGGTGACGTCTTCAGGTTGAGGCTCTGCAACGCTTCCTCCAGCTCTTTCTCTGTGAAAGCTGTGGTCATGACTTCCTCTTGGGGCTCTTTCTCATGAAGTTCACCTTGGGCCCTGTGCACTGCAGCTCTATGTTTCAGGAGGGACTTCCAGATTGCTGATGTTTTCATAGACGTCTATGAAGTGGTCTGCTGCTTTCTTTCCAGAGAGGTAATTTCCATTTTCTTGTATTGTTATTGTGGACTGATTTGTTGTTTCGTTACTAAGGTTCTAGCCAGTTTCCACAGCTTGCTGCCATCCTTGTCGAGATTCAGGCTTCTCAGTTTTCTCTTGCCAGCTTTTCCTTGCAGCTTGTGCGCAGGAACAGCTTGTATCTGGCAGTTACTTCCTTCAGCGCTATGTTTTCTCCAGTGATGGCTGCTTTTCTGCTCGTCCCTGGCTTCCGTAACAGCATCTTCCAGATTCTGAAGTTCCTCTGTCCAGTAGGGCTTGTAGTTTTTGCGTGCTCCTCTTGGGATGGATTCTGTAGCAGCTTCAAGACGGCCTTTGTGAAGTCTTGAACCATCTTTTCTTTTCTTTTTTTTTTTTTTTACTGTCCCAACCTCTGCACCACCTCAGAGGCAGTGCACCCACGCCGCTCATTCCGACAACCCTGTCCACACCACAGCCCGGCCGGCCCCGCCGCAGCCCACGCACCGACAATCCACAGGGAGCAGTCAATGTCAAGTCGTCAAGAGGCAACCCACCGAGGAGACACTCGCACTGCTGCCGAGTCACTTCGTGGTGTTCAGTGGCGCCTGTTCTGATCTAACATACGCAGGACACCACCTACTAAACCCCCTACTGACGACAATAAATTGCTTAGTCGCGGAGCCGGCGTGAGTGAGCTCTCCCTCCGGAGGGCGCCACCATGTCCGTCCAACGACAGCCCCCATGGACTCGCCGATAACCGTGACCCCGACGGAAGCAAACCAAGGCCACAGACGTGGAGAGGACATCGAAATTGAGGTCACCATGAGAGCAGGCATGAAGGCCACAGACTTGAGACATTTTTTCTTTAATGCTGATCAATGGGAATGAGGATGATTAAGATGATGCTACGGATTTCCATTTCGGTCTGAGACTACATGACAGGGCTGTACTCTAACGCTTCCTTTCATAATATATCCCTGGCATCAACCAGCCCGAGAGATACAGGCACCTGCAGTGTTGGTCAAGAAATTTGAGCAACACTCTCAGAAACGCATCCATTAAGTGGATGAAACTCGACTGTGTGTGTCCAGTCTTCCCAACTGAGTCCGCAGTAAACTCAACTCTGGGTAGGAGCCGGTCGGCAGAAAAAAACCCACATGACTCTGATGGGATTCGAACCCACGACCTCCCACCGGGAGTCCGCGACGCTAACCACTTCGCCACGGCGGCTGGTAAGTCTTGAACCATCTGTTTGAGTCCTTCTGCCTGAGTTGATTGGCTTTGTGTATGTGTCTGTGAGGGTCTCGAAGAGAGTCCAATCCGCCTTTTTATAATTCCAGCTGGGAAAACACTTTGCTTGAGAACCTGCAAGTTGAGGTTGATAGAGAGATTTACGGGCTGTGGTCACTTCCTCCAAGCTGGTTGAGGACTGTTCTTTGGTTCTGACAAACAAGTCATTGGTGGCGAACGCTAGATCTGGTGTTGACGTGGTCATCCAGCATCTAGAGTAGAAGGTGGTTCATCATCTTCTGGTTGACGAGATGAAGATGTGTGTCAATCTCCCAATCCTCAACTTCTTCGCCTCTCTTGTCCGTCTCGTCATAGCCCCATCTCACTGAGTGACTGTTAAAATCTCCCACCACCACACAGTTGTTGTCTGGGATGTTCATGTATGTGAGGGAAAGATCACGATCTTGAGGGCAATAGACATTGTAGATCCTGATGTTGTGTTCTTTAAGACTATGTCAACCCCTTGGATCTCTGCCTGTTGATTGTGTTGATCTTGAGTTCTTGTGCGGCGATGGAATTCCGCACCAAGACAAGCACCCCTCCATTGCTTCTTTCCTCACGGTCCAACCTGATGGTCTCGTAACCCCTCACTTGAAAGCGATGGTTTAACGGTCAAATGTGTCTCTTGGACACATGCAATATCAATATTTTCTTGTTGCATCCTTTCTGCCAGGCCAAGTTTCTTCTTATGCACCCCTTCTGCATTCCACTGGAGAATGTTGAGCATTCTGGGTGATATTGTTTGCTTGGCACCAGCAGAGGATGAGGTCTCCTTCTTCCTCGCATAGGCATGCGGAATTTCCTTGTCCGACCACCGACTGCTTGGGATGGGCCCCTTTGAGGCATAGGGCCCGGCTCCCGACCTCCCCGGCGGGTCTCCGAAGGTCGAGCGCCACATCGAATTTCTAGTGGACTGCAATCATCATGAAAGCGTAGATGCGTGGTATCGGGTTTAGTTTGCGCCAGTGGCCCGATACCTCCGTCTTCAGCTGGAGTTTTCTTTTGGGGTGCCTCACCCTTAGCTCATGGCCCGTACGTCCTACCCTGTGAGCATAGGGGGATGTTTTTCCGGGGATCCCACCCCGTGCTAGAGGTTATAACGCGCCTCTTGACCGCATGATGAGCCCGTTTTAGACACATGGGGTATTTCAGTGAGGACAACAGTGCCACCTGTTGACCCACCCCGTCCCTGGTAGAACATCGCCAATTGGTCCGGGACTGCTTATTCGCAGCTAACCCCCATATCTGAGGGCCGTTCCCTTATCCGCCACCTGGGGACCCGCCGGGTTGGGGATGGTCGCCCCACTACTGAATTGGAGGCAGTCTGGTCCCGGACAACATTTTGATGTAGCATGGTGTTCTAGCCTATGTCAATTGGCCTGACACAGCTTTAAGCCAAGGCGGCGGGTATTGAATGTTGAACAGATTCTAGCACTGGTTCTAGCTTCTGTTCAAGGACAGTATATGAGTAGTGATGGTGGTGTTATGAATGGCCATCAGTTATATCAGTAGTGATGGTGGATGGCCATTAGTTATATCAGTAGTGATGGTGGATGGCCATCAGTTATATCAGTAGTGATGGTGGTGTTATGGATGGCCATCAGTTATATCAAAGTGATGGTGGGTGGCCATCAGTTAAAATCATAGTGATAGTGGATGGCCATCAGTTAATATCATAGTGATGGTGGTGTTGTGGATGGCCATCAGTTATATCAGTAGTGAGGTGGATGGCCATTAGTTATATCAGTACTGATGGTGGATGGCCATCATTATATCAGAAGTGATGGTGGTGGCCATCAGTTTATATCATAGTGATGGGGATGGCCATCAGTTATATCAGTAGTGATGGTGGTGTTGTGGATGGCCATCAGTTATATCAGTAGTGAAGGTGGATGGCCATTAGTTATATCAGTAGTGATGGTGGATGGCCATCAGTTATATCAGAAGTGATGGGGGTGGCCATCAGTTATATCAGTAGTGATGGTTGGTGGCCATCAGTTATATCAGTAGTGATGTGATGGCCATTAGTTATATCAGTACTGATGGTGGATGGCCTCAGTTATATCAGTAGTGATGGTGGGTGGCCATCAGTTATATCAGTAGTGATGGTGGTGTTGTGGATGGCCATCAGTTATATCAGTAGTGATGGTGGTGTTGTGGATGGCCATCAGTTATATCAGTAGTGATGGGATGGCCATCAGTTTATATCAGTAGTGATGGTGGATGGCCATCAGTTAAATCAGTAGTGATGGATGGAGGCCATCATTATATCAGTAGTGATGGTGGATGGCCATCAGTTATATCAGTAGTGATGGTGTGTTGTGGATGGCCATCAGTTATATCAGTAGTGATGGTGGATGGCCATTAGTTATTCAGTAGTGATGGTGGTGTTGTGGATGGCCATCAACCTGCCCCCCCCCCCCTCCCTCCCCCACTGCGCTGATTCCCATGCCCTATCTCGTTCCGCTTAATTTGTCATCATCCGAACTTCAAAGAATCGTTGAAGAAGAAAAAAAGAAAAAAAAAAGGAAAATTCGATGACGAAAAAATGAACACAAAATGCCTTAAATATTTGGCATAAGGTCTACAGAATGGACTGCCAATGCTCAATCCAGTTGTAAAACCCTCGCTCCCTTGTCGCCAAATCACCCTTTCTTTTTTTTCTTTTTTTTTTGATTAAGTTTTAAAATGATAAACTTCGAAGAAAGGTGAGAGCAGACGGAAATTGAAGCAAATTTTAAGAGTAATTCTTAGAGTGAGTCTTCCCGAACAAAGACTAACAAGTTAACAAGACAAAACACGGCGCGTTTCAACCTCTTATGTCTTCTTCAGGCACGATGGGGAAAAAAAGGGATTTGAAAAAAAACAAAAAACATTCAGGTCAATGAAAACAAAGAACAAGCAATCATTGATCTTCTCATATTCGGCGCAAGATAGGAAAATTTGTTTAGAAAAAAAAAATACCTAGCCTGTTTTCAACTGTTACAAGGGGGGGGGGGGGGGGGGGGCAGAAGGGGGCGGGGAAGAAGAAGCGTAGACACTTTCCAAAAGAGGCGCTTGCGCCACAAATGCAGAAAAAAAAGGTTGTATTGTAGTAAAGAAAGACAAACAAATAGAGTTACAGAAAGGGGGAAAGCTAATACAAGAATTTCCGGATGACCAGGATACAGTTAATGCACAAAGCGCCCCCTGGAATCCCCACCACGTAAAGAGAAAAGTGTCAGTGTTTCCCAGAACAAAGAGAGGTAACTGGGGCACAGAGGAAGGGGAAGAAACTGTGGAAGTCAGTAGAGAAAGGGGGACGAAGGGGCAGTCACAGAGAGTCACGGAAAAGGGGAAATAATTCGTGTGACATTTCCAGAAAATAGGGATGTCATTTACGTTGAAAGACACACCGTTCCCTCTCTCTCTCTCTCTCTCTCTCTCTCTCTCTCTCTCTCTCTGTATATATATATGCATATGTGTGTGTATGCGTACGTGCGTGTATGTGTGTGTATGTGTGTGTGCGTCCCCCACCCCCAACCTCCTCCCCCACTTCTGTGTGTGTGTGTGTGTGTGTGTGTGTGTGTGTGTGTGTGTGTGTGTGTGTGTGTGTGTGTGTGTGTGTGCGTGCGTGCGTGTGTGTGTGTGTGTGTGTGTGTGTGTGTGTGTGTGTGTGTGTGTGTGTGTGTGTGTGTGAATCAATCATCGCTCCTCTTTTCTCTTTTCCTGATTTGTTGTGTTCTTGTCTTTCAGTCGATTGAATTGAAAGACATAGTGGGACTAGAATCACCGTTATTGATGTATGTTTGAGGGTGTGTTGTTTTAAACCACTCGTGTTCTCTGTCGATTTCGTTCGTCAATGAGATTGGCTATATGGGGAAAAACATGCGATGGCCATTACAAAAGAAGAAAAAAAAAGAGGGGGGGGGGTAGAGAGAGTGCAGCATTAGATTTTTTTTTAATACACTTACACGAACAGCATTTAACCGATCATTTTAGGGCATACCGTTTGGGGCCAAATGTATGTGATGTATGTGATGTAAATAATAAATTTACTCGTTGTATCTCATGGGTTTGGTTCCTTGCTCACTAAAATCAGATTTAGTATGCTGTCGCATATGCACCTTTTTGGAATTTAACGCAAGGATAATAATGAAAATCGTAATAGACAGTAAACAGCAGGTGTCCAGAAGGTAAAACACATCTTCCGTGGCAGAATGTGACTACAGCTGTTTTTGTCGAGTGTCGGAACACCGTCCCACTTGTTCATGTATTGAAGACTGACATTAGTAGTGCTAGTCCCCATGTATGAGCGTGTGGAAAGGCATTCAAAATGCAAATGGCAGCAAAAAGAGCTCCTTAGAACCAACGTAAAGTACTGCTATAAGGCTATTACCATACAAACTCCCAATCCTTTCATTCGGGTAGATCTCTACATACGAGGTACACCACCGTGTAAATGCTTCTCCCCTAATCTAGATGAAGTTTTATTAACGAAATTCTGTTGCGTGTAAATGCCCACTTGGTAATTTGAGGAGAACTTTATGAAAAAGAGCACGGTACCATGTACACACCCACCCCTAATTTGGGCTGATCTTTATTACAAAGGTGTCTTACCACCTGACCGCCACCCTCACCTCCCATCTCACACAAGCTCTCGGGTCGGACTTTATCAACAGAGGGCATAACTCAGTAAAAGTCCATCCCGTAAGTTAGGTCGAAATTTATTAACAGGGCGTATTACCATGCAAACAATCAGTCAGTCAGTCAGTCATTCCCCTGACCGCTGGGGTCGTTGGGGGACGTGATGAGGCAGCCGCCGTTTCTCTCCAGGCTCTTCTGTTTGTAGCTGTCGTGAGGAGATCTGGCATGGTCATTTTGGTCCAGTCCAGGACAGGACAGGACTGGACTGGACCATGCAAACACCCTCCGCTTAATCCGGGTGGAATTTTACGAGCAGGGTACATTACCATATAGATGCCTGCCCCCTAATTTGTGCTAAGCTTATGGAATCAGTGACATTCCTTTACAGACCACCGTGTAAAACGCCTATCTCGTAAGTGGGATCCCTTAACTGACATCGAACTGTATAAACAGTATGTACTACCATGTAAAACACCCATCTCCTGATGCGAGTCGAATTTTATCATACAGGTTTATTATCATGTAAACGCCCACACCGAAATTTGAGTCGAACTTTATTCACAGCGCACAATAATGTGTATATGCCAACTCCCTAATCTGAGTCGAACTTTATAAGCAGGGAACCTTACCATGCGTACGCCAACCCCATAAACTGGGTAGAATTTTCTAAAAAGGGTACATTACCATGTAAGTGCAAACCCCATACATTGGGTGGAATTTTCTGAAAAGGGTGTATTACCATGTAAGCACCAATCCCATACATTGTGTGGAATTTTCTGAAAAGGGTACAGTACCATGTATGCACCAACGCCATAAATTGGGTGGAATTTTCTGAACAAGGATATATTACCAAACCAACGCACACAGCCTAATTTGAGTCAACCTTTCAAAGTCAACTTTGGGTCAACCTTTTCCCCCAGCAACAACGATAGCCCTCACCCACTGATCACTGCAATTCCTTTCCAATCATTATTATCATTTCCAACACCCACACATATAAATACTAACA
>CM031599.1:14736111-14743611 GCA_018398815.1 Conus ventricosus | reverse complement strand
ATCAGACCATCATCATCACCACCACCACCACCAACACTATCATCACCACCACCATCACCACTGCCATCACCACCACCACCATCATCATCATCATCATCATCATCACCATCACCATCACATCATCATCATCATCATCAACATCATCATCAACGTCCAGAGTCAGCAGGTTATAGGGGTGTCTTGATGGACCCTTACTCAGCCAGGTATCTCCACAACCCCTCCCCCTCCCATCCCCATCCCCCTCTCTGTCCTAAGTCACGGGCAACAGGGTAGAGGTGGTTGCAGACCTGTCCATCCAGGATTCCACTCCTTCACTCTGTTCGTCCAACCAACACAGCATTTTTCCGTCGAGTCCGGCACGCGCGGGGAAGTCACGTGGTCCGTCCAAACGGAACCCTGGTGGATCTCAGCTCACAGACAGTAAAGGGCGAACTGTTGAACAGGCTGCACACCAAAAAAAACACAAAAAAACAAATCATGCGCCAAGACCTTGCTTAAGGAGTCGAGTATTTATAGACTGGTGCAATCAGATTGTTTTGAGAATTTGTCTTGTGTCTGAAAGTTGATTCTCCCCGTGTTCTTTCATATAGTCATCAAGGTGTGAGCCAGGTGGTTCCAAGCAGACAGATTAAAATCAAAGGAACAGGACTATTTTGTTGAAACCATCTGGCGCAAAGATAGGGTCACAGGTGAGTGCCAAGGCCTGAAATGTGCCGTCAACTAAGGGGAAGGTCATCTGTTTGAAGATGGTGATTTCATCGGTGAAAATTCCCCCCCCCCCCCCCCCCCCCCCCCACCAAAAAAAAAAAAAAAAAAAAAAAAAAAAAAACAACAAAAAAACAAGGGAAATAACTGGTTGGGGAGTTGTACTTTTGATCAGTCATCGTTTAACATTCAATGCTGGCTCAAATGTATTGCAGGCCTCAGCACGCTCACATGGATTATATAGCGTTGTAATACAACATCTTAATTGCAGTGTGTCGCCACAGGCCCCGTCGCCTGAGGTATTTCCGGTGTCGGTAGCGGACACGTCCCACACGTGTATGTGTATGTCTTGGACATGACACCGAAGACCACGCAGTCCGCTGCAGCGTTATGCGGGCGGTGAACCTGATGTGGGACACGACACTTGATGGGTGGTGCTATGGCAGCTTCGTTTCCCCAAAACCCGGTTGTAACCGCCGTCTTCGTCGAAAAGGGCCGATTTCTTCTTGGACAATGGGGCGGATTCACATGTTCAAGTGCAAAAGCTCGTTTTCCAGGAGGTCGTTTCTTTCCTAGTTTACCTGTTTTTCCTTGTTTTTCGGTCTGGTCTGAGAGGTCAGACGTGGTCATGAAATCAGACAAATTATCATTCATTAAAACAGGTAATGATGTATCATGAAAATAGATAATTACGAGTCATGAAAACTCAGTTATAAGTGATGAAAACATTTCATTGTGATCCATGAATGCAGATGGTTTTGATTGATGAAAACAGGGTATATACGACCCATGAAAGCAGAATTTTGATTCATAAACATCGATGAAATGACTCATGGAAAAGGAGATTTATGGCTCATGAAAACAAATCATTATGATCATGAGAACAGGTCATTACGATTTATGAAATGAGTTATTATGACCCATGAAAACAGGTCATGGTGACCCATGAAAACAGATCATTGTGACCCATGAAAACAGATCATTATGACCCGAGAAAACAAATAATTATGATCATAAGAACAGATCATTATGATTCATGAAACAGGTTATTATGACCCATGAAAAAGGTCATAGCGACCCATGAAACAGATCATTGTGACCCATGAAAACGGATAACTATGATGCATGAAAGCAGATCATTGTGACCCATGAAAACAGATCATTATGACCCATGAAAACAGATTATAATGACCCATGAAAAGAGATCATTGTGACCCACGAAACGGATCATAACGACCCATGAAAACAGATCATTGTGATCCATGAAAGCAGATCATTATGACCCATGAAAACAAATAATTATGATCATGAGAACAGATCATTACGATTCATGAAACGCGTTATTATGACCCATGAAAACAGATAACTACGACCCATGAAAGCAGATCATTGTGACCCATGAAAACAGATCATTATGACCCATGAACACATATAATTATGAAGCATGAAAACAGATCATTATGACCCATGAAACACATACAATTATGAAGCGTGAAAACAGATCATTATGACCCATGCAAACAGATGATTATGACTCATGAAAATCACTTGCGAATCGGATAACAGTGACACATAAAATCAGAAGAATATGAGAGAAACAGTCACAAAAGCTGTAAGGAAACAGTAAATATAGCTGTACATCAATCATAATCTTTTTCTCTCTTTTTTATAGTCGGTAGAATAAAGCCTCAAATGGATGAAGATAAAGGAAACAGTCGTCGTGTAGCCCTCTGGAATCAGGCCATTCCCAGAGGTTCCATCGCCGACTGGCGAGACCAGGGAGCCATCCACCTGACGTCAAGACCCCTGGGTGAAGCGCGTTGCCGGATGTTTCCGTCCCGCTCCCGGGTCAGTCACATGTGCAGATGTTGCCAGTAGCCCTTGTCCGTTTGTGTGGCTGGCAGGCCTCGCGGATGATGGAGACAGGCACCGTTCAAACATCCTGTAATCTACGCCGGCTTTTGGATGAGTTATGGAAACGTAATTGTTCCCAGTGTGTACCAGGATGCTGAGAGAGAGAGAGAGAGAGAGAGAGAGAGAGAGAGAGAGGAGAGAGAGAGAGAGAGAGAGAGAGAGAGAGAGAAGAGACGAGAAGATAAAACTCTTTATTTACGAGACAGGGAGAGAGAGAGACAGAGAGAAAGAGAGGGATGGAGAGAGAGAGAGACAGAGGGAGGGAGCGAGAGAGAAAGAGATATGGAGGGACAGCGAGAGAGAGAGAGAGAGAGAGAAAGAGAGAGAGAGAGAGAGAGAGAGAGAGAGAGAGAGAGAGAGAGAGAGAGAGAGAGAGAGAGAGAGAGACAGCTACAGAGAGAGACAGACAGACAGACAGAGAGAGAGAGAGAGAGAGAGAGAGAGAGAGAGAGAGAGAGAGCGACAGAGAGAGAAAGAGACGGAGAAACGGAGAGAGAGAGAGGGGGGGGGGGCACAGAGAGAATTTGGCCATTGCTTTTAACTTCTTGAATATCGAGTGCGACCCCTTGTTGCCAAATTTGCTCCAGGGGCCAACAGTCTGAGTCGCACTATTTTATGTTATTTTATTTTACTTTTTAACATGCGCGCTGGTGACCTACTCGTTTTTGAGTGAACCAGTATTTTAGGAAGAAGAAGAAGAAGAGAGACGTACAGGCGTGGCCAGGCCTGTAACATCGTCCAGTGAAATGCAGTAATACGGCACATTCAGACAAAGGCAGCAACAACAACAACAACAACAACAACAACAACAAACACGCTGTTACATGTCGCTGCACCAACATCCTGAACGAGCGAGCGTGAGAATGCCGATCATTTCACATACCAGCCAGAGTACGTCACTCTTCATGGTGCATGGGGAAACAAGGACGGCGGAACATGACTGGCGAAGATTTCCCACCTGATGCCCAGCCCTTAAAAAGAAATTATCTTGTTGGTGTGGAAGATGATCTTGAAAGTCAGGTGTTTTTGCGGTCTGGTCTAAAGCCTGTTCACCATCGAATCTTGAGCCCGTTGACTAAAACTTACATAAATCTTAAATAAATTTTAGCGAACCGCCAAGAGAAACGTGGACAAACGAGTCACAAGACAAAACACAACGCGTTTCGACCTCTTAGGTCTTCTTCAGGTGAGACACAAACGAATAGAATAACGAAAATTCACTTAGCTTTGATCGCTTCAGATCGCTTTGGTAGTATCAATACTAGCAATAGTAAAACTTAATTAAAACTTACATACTTAAAACGCCTCCAGCGTGACGTAACTGCAGGTGTAAATTGAAACAAACTTAAACAGAAAAATGATGATACCGCCGAACGAAAAAGAGAAACAAATGACGAAACAGAACACGACGCGTTTCAACAACTTTGGTCTTTTTCAGGCAAGACAAGCAACATCGAAGCCAATGAAATCCAAAAAAACGAATAATCTCCTCAAATTTGGCGCAAGATGGAGGCGGAGAAGCACGTCGTTATTTTGTCTTGTCATTTGTTTTGTCTTGTCATTTGTTTGCCCCTTTCGTCAGGCGGTACAGTAATTTTTCTTTTGAATTTGTAACATGCGTGGGGTTTCTGCATTCTGCCTATGGCTAGCAAGCTGAGCTGCATTTTTTTTTTTTTTTTTTTTTTTTTTTTTTTTTGCGTACGCAGGCTGATACTCCTGCGGACACTCCCTGTAGAGACAGGCAAGGATTAATCCCATCTATCCAACAAACGGAGTGGTATTTGTGTGTATGAACGTTTTTTTTATCCCGCCATTAAGGCAGCCATACTCCAGCTTCGGGGAAGGTGTATGCTATGTGTAACGTGTCATCCATACCAGCGGCCAAACTGGCCTTTTCTTCCGAAAGTTGGTGATGGGATTTTATGTGTGTGCAAGATGTTATGCGTTCGTCCACACACGGAACCTCGGTTTATAGTCTCATTCGAAGGACTGTATGGGAATGGAGTCAGAACCAATGTTAACTCAGAGGGAAAAATCCCCCTGTACCGAAACGGCCCGGCGGAGATTCGAACCCGCAACCCCAAGATGACGAGTCCGGTGCTCTACCACTGAGCTATTCCGGCTGTATTCATTGGCGGGCGTTCCTGGTGGGCACCAGGTCTGGACTGGACGGAGTTCACAGTGGTTGGTCTGGACTGGATGGAGTTCACAGTGGTTGGTCAGGACGGAGTTCACAGTGGTTGGTCAGGACGGAGTTCACAGTGGTTGGTCTGGACTGGACGGAGTTCACAGTGGTTGGTCAGGACTGGACGGAGTTCACAGTGGTTGGTCCGGACTGGACGGAGTTCACAGTGGTTGGTCCGGACTGGACAGAGTTCACAGTGGTTGGTCTGGACTGGACGGAGTTCACAGTGGTTGGACTGGACTGGACGGAGTTCACAGTGGTTGGACTGGACAGGACGGAGTTCACAGTGGTTGGTCAGGACTGGACGGAGTTCACAGTGGTTGGTCTGGACAGGACGGAGTTCACAGCTGTTGGTGTGGACTGGACGGAGTTCACAGTGGTTGGTCTGGACTGGACGTAGTTCACAGTGGTTGGTCCGGACGGAGTTCACAGTGGTTGGTCTGGACAGGACGGAGTTCACAGTGGTTGGTCTGGACTGGACGGAGTTCACAGTGGTTGGTCCGGACGGAGTTCACAGTGGTTGGTCTGGACTGGACGGAGTTCACATGGTTGGACTGGACTGGACGGAGTTCACAGTGGTTGGTCAGGACGGAGTTCACAGTGGTTGGTCTGGACTGGACGGAGTTCACAGTGGTTGGTCTGGACTGGACGGAGTTCACAGTGGTTGGTCAGGACGGAGTTCACAGTGGTTGGTCTGGACTGGACGGAGTTCACAGTGGTTGGTCAGGACGGAGTTCACAGTGGTTGGTGTGGACTGGACGGAGTTCACAGTGGTTGGTCAGGACGGAGTTCACAGTGGTTGGACTGGACTGGACGGAGTTCACAATGGTTGGTCAGGACGGAGTTCACAGTGGTTGGTCAGGACGGAGTTCACAGTGGTTGGTGTGGACTGGACGGTGTTCACAGTGGTTTGTCTGGACTGGACGGAGTTCACAGTGGTTGGTAAGGACGGAGTTCACAGTGGTTGATCTGGACTGGACGGAGTTCACAGTGGTTGGTCAGGACTGGACGGAGTTCACAGTGGTTGGTCTGGACTGGACGGAGTTCACAGTGGTTGGTCAGGACTGGACGGAGTTCACAGTGGTTGGTCTGGACTGGACGAAGTACACAGTGGTTGGTCAGGACGGAGTTCACAGTGGTTGGTCTGGACTGGACGGAGTTCACAGTGGTTGGTCAGGACGGAGTTCACAGTGGTTGGTCAGGACGGAGTTCACAGTGGTTGGTCTGGACTGGACGGAGTTCACAGTGGTTGGTCAGGACGGAGTTCACAGTGGTTGGTCAGGACGGAGTTCACAGTGGTTGGTCTGGACTGGACGGAGTTCACAGTGGTTGGTCTGGACTGGACGGAGTTCACAGTGGTTGATCTGGACTGGACGGAGTTCACAGTGGTTGGTCAGGACTGGACGGAGTTCACAGTGGTTGGTCTGGACTGGACTGGACGGAGTTCGCAGTGGTTGGTCTGGACTGGATGGAGTTCACAGTGGTTGGTCAGGACTGGACGGAGTTCACAGTGGTTGGTATGGTCTGGACTGGACGGAGTTCACAGTGGTTGGTCTGGTCAGGACTGGACGGAGTTCACAGTGGTTGGTCAGGACGGAGTTCACAGTGGTTGGTCAGGACTGGACGGTGTTCACAGTGGTTGGTCAGGACTGGACGGAGTTCACAGTGGTTGGTCAGGACGGAGTTCACAGTGGTTGGTCTGGACTGGACGGAGTTCACAGTGGTTGGTTAGGATGGAGTTCACAGTGGTTGGTCAGGACGGAGTTCACAGTGGTTGGTCTGGACTGGACGGAGTTCACAGTGGTTGGTCAGGACGGAGTTCATAGTGGTTGGTCTGGACTGGACGGAGTTCACAGTGGTTCGTCAGGACGGAGTTCACAGTGGTTGGTCTGGACTGGACGGAGTTCACAGTTGTGGCGATGACAACAGAATCTGAAAGACTTCTCCATGAGTTCATGACTCGTTCTGAAAAGAAGTTGTCCCCGAACTTACAGCCGGCTGTCTCTCTTAGTGAGTCACTCACAGAGTTACCTCCAGGGTCTCTGCTGTTCAACGATGGAACTAGAGGGTTCTCCACTTTGTAGACACCGTGGATAAATTAGTACGAGTCTGTCGCGTCCTCGGTGCTCAAGACTAGGGAGGATGGAAAAGGGAAGGCTGTTGTGGACAGGGTGTGCCCTTGAGCGAAGAGAACAGCTTTGTCGCCCTGTGTTGAAAGACCTCCTAATCCTCGGCAGCTAAAGTTTTGTAGTGTGGTGTGTGTGTGTGTGTGTGTGTGTGTGTGTGTGTGTGTGTGTGTGTGTGTGCGTGTGTGTGCGTGTGTGTGTGTGCGTGTGCGTGTGTGTGTGTGTGTGTGGTGTGTGTGATGCTGAGCCGAGTGCCCCAACACACTAGAACTGGTCTCACAAGTCACTTATACAGCTGGACAAAGATTGCTGTCGCGAAGTGGTCGAGAGAGCGCCCAACCACGTTGACAGTTTTGCTGGCTTTTGATGTTTGCTTGCTTTCGCCACATGGTTTCTGAGGAAGACCTTAAAACATAAGAGTGAAGTGGACTTTCAACGGGAAAAGGCTGAATCGAGGACTAGTGTGCTTACAGTGTTTGTTTATCATCCGTGTCTGTGTTGGCAATGACTGTTTGATAACGTGTCGGGCTATGAGATTCACTGAATTGTATACACTTCCTTTGATTGGTA
>CM031599.1:14721111-14723611 GCA_018398815.1 Conus ventricosus | reverse complement strand
GGTTGTTGTCATTCCTGTCCAGTTGGTCAGCCCTGGACAGTTGGGGGGGGGGGGGAGGGGGAGGAGGAGGAGGAGGAGGGTGCTAGGCAGTTGGGGTAGGGGGAAGAGGGGGGCAGGGGGAGGTGGGGGGCGTAGGGAAGAGGGAGAGGGGTGGAGGGGACGCAAATAGGGAAGGGTTGTGTACACTGTCAACGCTGACCCCTGTCTTCCTGTTGTCCGGCCCATCAGGGAGAGAGAGACAGAAAGAGAGACAGAGAGAGAGAGACAGAAAGAGAGAGAGAGAGAGACAGAGACAGAGAGAGACAGAGAGAGAAACAGGAAGACAGAGAGACAGAAAGAGAGACAGAGAGACAGAGAGAGAGACAGAGACAGAAAGAGAGAGAGAGAGAGAGAGAGAGAGAGAAACAGAAAGAGAGAGAGACAGAGAGAGAGAGAGAGAGAGAGAGAGAGAGAGAGAGAGAGAGAGAGAGAAAGACAGAGAGACAGAGAGAGAGCGAGAAGGAGAGCGAGGCAGAGAGAGAGAGTCAGAGAAACAGAGACAGAGAGAGAGACAGAGAGAGAAAGATAGAGAGAGAGAGACAGAGACAGAGAGACAAAGAAAGGAGAGTGACAGAGAGAGACAGAGACAGAGAGACAAAGAAAGAGAGACAGAGAGAGAGACAAGGAAAGAGACAGAGACAGAGAGAGACAGAGAGAGACAGACAGAGAGAGACAGAGAGACAAAGAAAGAGAGAGAGAGAGACCAGAAAGAGACAGAGATAGAGACAAAGAAAGACAGAGACAGCGAGACAAAGAAAGACAGAGACAGAGAGACAAAGAAAGACAGAGACAGAGAGATAGAGACAGAGACAGAGATAGAGAGACAAAGAAAGAGAGACAGAGAGAGAGAGAGAGACAGAGACAGAGACAGAGAGAGAGTTCTTTACTTTTGAGGATAAGAGATAAGCAGTCATGCACTTGTCTACATCCAGTCCTGGTCCCTGAACACCGTCAACAATACAGAATGAAATTAGGCACTAATGTAAAAGCACGCAAAATGAGGAGGTTTAACTTCAAACAGGAGAGAGATTGATTGATTGATTGATTGATCTTTAATACCCAAGGATGAAGATTTAGCCCAAAGCCTAGTCTTACAATCTGTCCTTGTCATGCATACATTATTTCAGCACATATCATTCATGCAGACAATTCAACATACCAACATGATAATCTAATTCTACAATGATAAGCAAACTGCTCATAAAAGCACTAGTGAGATGGGGGGATGTAAAACAAAAGGAAGCTTACAAGCAAACAAACAAACAAAAACTACAGAAGAGAGAGAGGTCAGAGGAGGGGGGGGAAGAGAGAATGGTAGGTAGGGGGAGGAGAAAAGGGATGGTAGACAGAGTGGGAGTGGGATGAGCGATTTTGACGGAGTAGGTTTATGTTGAGACGATTTATTCAAAGTATGGTTCACAGAAGACATAGCGAATGGACGCTAATCATTGTAATCGAATAATTTAACTACTGAGACATAAAATGTTTTTTGCAAATGTTCCTTGAAAGGTTTTAAAGTATTCATGTTTTGTAGATTCGGTGGAAGTGAGTTCCAGACATATGGTCCAGAGTAAGCTAGGCTTGTTTTGTATAGATCAATGCGTGGGTAGGGAAGAAGGAATTTCGTCGAGCCAGAAAAGCTGTTTCGATCTTGTAAAAAGGGCATTGATATAACATGGCATAGTATCTGTCAAGATTGTAAACATAAATGATGCCTTCCAATTGCCTATTCAGAGGAAGTATGTTCAGCGCTTTTAGTTTTTCGTCTGTTGTTAGAGATACAGCTGGATGGAGTAGCTTTGCTGCACGTCTATGGAGAGAATTCAGCCTTTTTTTTGTGGACGTCACTACTGCCGTCCCAACTGTTGAGGCGTAATTTATTACGTGACATTATGTGTGCATTGAAGAAAAGTTTAAATTAAGCACATTACTGTTGACGTAGCGCTTTAATTGAGATAACAGGAAAAGGTGTTTGAGACTACCTTGCATACGTTTTTTTAGATGAGATTGCCATTTCAATTCTTTATCTATCGTTAACCCTAAAACACGATGCTCGTCTACCTGCTCGATAGAAGTGCCATTCAACTGAAGTTTTTTGGCAAAGAGGAGTCAACTGGTGTTTTTTGGCGGGTAGCTATAATCATAGATTTGGTTTTGGCTGGGTGTATGACCATTGAGTTTGAATGACACCAGTCTGACACGTCGTGTAGACTTTCCTGGAGAGAAGTTTCTATTGTCTGTAGATCACTACCATTCGTTTGGAGCGACGAGTCATCAGCAAATAAATCTGTCGTGACCTTTTCATCTGATACGGACAATGGTAAATCATTGATGAAGATGCAGAATAGTAGGGGGCCTAGTACAGAGCCCTGTGGGACTCCATGTCTGACAAAGTCTGAAGTGGAGGATTTGCCATTAAGCGCCACTATTGAGTCCTATCGTTCAATATGATTGGAAAATG
>CM031599.1:14718853-14720111 GCA_018398815.1 Conus ventricosus | reverse complement strand
CCCCCCCCCCCCCCTCCCCCCCCCCCCCCCCCCCCCACACCACACACCACACACACACCACGGACCCGCACTAAAATGTCTTGAATTCTACTTTGCGTCACGGCAATACATCTTTCCCACAAAGTTTGGTTTACAGAATCGGAAATGAAATGAGGTAGGGAACAGTAAACGATAAACAGTAAACAAGTGGGGTATGTTTTGCTCCCATAAGGAAACCTAACACAGAGTAACTTTTATTCAAGACTGGCACAGCCTTTTAAACTTGAATAAAGTCAGACAAATACATAGACGAACAATCTAATAGTGGGGAAAAACAAGCTTGGTTTACAGAGTTCAATGAGTTTGACCGTTGAACTTATTAGAATGCAAACGAGACAACGAATGGACGCGGAACAAACACAGCTTTTCAGAAGAGATAGAATATTTTACCCATGCACGAAAGTCTTATGTGCTGCCCTCCACCCTTTTTTCACACACACCACCTGTCGATTTTTTTTTCCCCTTTGTTAACATAATCTCACAGCTGTCGGAGAAATACAGTCCCTCCTCCCCTCCCCCCCCCCCCCCTCCTCTCTCACTCTCTCTCTTTCTCATTCAGTCCCACCTCCATCATCCTATACCACAAGGCTCTTCCCCCGCTCACTTCTCCTCCACCCTCTCCCACCCCTCAGTTTCAGTTACATTGAACGGCAGATGACGCCTCACCCCCCTCTCCCTCCCCTCCTGCCGCCCACCGCTCTGCCTGACTCCATGCAATTCAATTCAACTCAATCAACTTTATTGTCCATCTTTTCTGCTCCACATCATTTCACAAGTTCATAAGACATCACAAAAGGACATGACAAATCGTTACATAAAAGCCTCTCTCTCACACACACACACACACAAACACACACACACATCTATATACAGAGAGAGAGAGAGAGCTGCCCCTCCCTCTTAATATCTGCTATTGTTGGGTATGCAGCATATACACACACGCACCCTTTCTCTCCTTATTATGGTTGGGTTTTTTTTTTTTAACTGTCGAGTGCACGACAACTGTCAAACCATATTCATCACACTTACACACACACACACACACTTACACACACACACACACACACACACACACACACACACACACACACACACACACGCACGATCTACCCGCCCTCCGATGTTGCAGTATGGGCCTAGTCGATCACTCAGCGCAGTCATCGCTTTGGAATCTCCGCAGTCACAGCACAGACCTTTCTTGTTGAGTGTCCTCTGTGTG
>CM031599.1:14708853-14713853 GCA_018398815.1 Conus ventricosus | reverse complement strand
ATTTCTTCCCTCTAAGTTTTAGTTCTTCCATGGCAAGTGTAAAACTATGTCTAGTAGAAAAAGTAAGACCTAAGTATTTGTACGAATTAACCACTTCTATCGGGGTGCCATTCAGAAACCATCTCTCCCTTGAGCTGAGAAAACCCCCCTTCCTGAAAACAATAATTTTTGACTTGTCTAAATTTACTGTTAACCGCAGTCTTTCTGTTTCTCTTTGGAGAATATTCAGCTGATGCTGTAGCCCAATCGCAGTAGAAGCCAAAAGAGTGAGATCATCAGCAAACAGCAAAAGAAATAGCTCAGCTTCGTCTGATGTGAGGGTAGCACCATGTTTACCATTTAAAATTATGTCATTTGCAAGTTCATTTATTAACAAAGAAAATAATAATGGACTAATAACACATCCTTGCTTTAAACCTTGTAAACATTCAAAGAAACTTGAGTAACGTGTATTATTATGACATAAAACACACGCTTTCACATTGGTGTACATTGCCTGAATTATTTTTAGCATCCTACCTCGCACGCCTGCTCGTAGCAGCACCGCCCACAAAACCTTACGGTTCACAGTATCATATGCTTTTTTGAAATCGATGAAGGCCACGTATAGTTTCGTACTCTTCTGCAAATATTTTCCAATTACTGCGTTTAAAGTGAATATATGATCTATCGTTGAACGGCCTTTTCTAAAGCCTGCTTGTGCTTCACAAATGATTCCGTTTTGCTCTGCCCATAAAGTTAACCTGCCGTTGATAATATGTGCAAAAACCTTACTAAGAACACTCAAAAGAGATATGCCTCTGAAATTATCAGGAATGTTGGCATCACCCTTCTTATACAGTGGAATTATTGCTGCCTCCGCCCATTTTGATGGGAAAAAGCTCCTAGTGAATATAGCGTTGAAATACTTCTTCAAGTAAGGTAGAACTATTTGCTCTGCATTCTTCAACATTTCAGGCAAAAGACCATCTAAACCCGCTGCCTTCTTATTTTTCATGTGTTTAATCGCTTTACTGATTTCTTTTTCACTTATCTCTCCATCCAATACATGGTCAAATAACGTTTCGTCTGATTCATCATATAGGCAATCTTCTCCGTTAACAAATCCTTCGTTGAAAACTGATTCAAAGTGCTGTACCCACTCGTTTTCTGTTATGTCATTTAGAACAACACTTTTTCTTTTATTCTTGTTAATTTCATTCCAAAACTGACTGGAGTTTTCCGCTGAGCTTAAAAGATTTTTCAAATCAAAGTTTCTCTGTGCACGCTCTTTCATGTCGAGCATAGTCCTGTATTCTTTCCTTACTCCGATGTATTTAACGTAGTCAGCTTTATCTTTAGTTTTTCTAGCCCTTCGAAGATGTCTTATTACTTCCCTTTTCTTTGAAAAGCACTCCTTATCAAACCATCTGGCTTTACGAGCACTTTGTTTACCCACTAACACTTTCCTTTTCATTGGTTCAGCTGCCACCTTTAATGATGAAGTAAAAATATTCACCGACTCATCTAGATCCATATCAATCAGAGAAGTTGCCAACTCAAGTTCGGTCTGAAAATGTTCTGATCTTAAGTGTTCAGTAAACAGGTGGGCTTGGTCTTCTGACCAAATAATCTTCTCCAGCTGGACAGCGTTGTTGACAATGGGTTGAACAAAGGAATTACCTATCTTACAATACAATTCAACAGGCATGTGGTCTGACTCAATTCTGTCTCCTATGACCATCCGTTCAAAACTGCTGCAAAGATCGAAGCTCGTAAGGAAATAATCAATAACGCTATGACCCTGTTCAGATAAATATGTGAAATTACCAGAACCCTCGAGCTCTGGACACCCATTTAATATTTTCAAGTTATAACAGGCGCACATATCAAGTAACTTCTTGCCAAAATCATTTGTCGCTACGTCACATGATAATCTGTTGTCTATGAATGTAGTAGACCTATCAAAAACATCAGAGCAAAAATTCTGAGTAAATGGACTGTTGATGATTTGTACATTACCTGTTCGTCCATTAAAGTCGCCATTACAAAGCAAGTACAGATTAGTATCCGCTGCCAATAGATCACCTATAATCCTTTCAACTTCCAGTGTATGACAACTGGATTCCGCCGTGTCATAAAACGGGCTACCATAGGGTGGGACATACACAGATACGTACAGTATGTCAGATGCACTGCCCAAAAGTTTACCGCATATTCTGACTGCAACTAAATTATCACATTCACATTGTATTACTTTAATATATTTTGTCAAGTTCTTTTTTATCATTACAACTACGCCACCTGACCAACGGCCGTGATGAGATAATTTCAAAGCGGGAGAAACGAATTTAACAAAATTTGGAAAAACATCAGACATATCAAAAGTTTTGTCCATGAATGTTTCTGTTAGTGTAACAAAATCAAAATTATTAAGTGGTTCACCAAGTCCCAGTCTCTGAGTTTGTTTGCAAGTCCCGCTATGTTGAATAGCAGGAAAGACAGTCGCTGGGGCCGGCCTTCATCCTAGGTGTCAGCATCAATGAAGGGTTCTTCACCACGATCCTCCCCTGCAGCGTCCGCTTCACCATCAGGAGGGTTTGGCGTGGGTGAGCCTGGACACACCACATCTGCATGGGTCTGTGGTACCGCTCGTCGGGTCTGCAGCATGGAGTCTATCCGCTGCTGAGCTCCGGGTGTTCCACGGCCACGACCTCTTCCGGAATATCTCGGTCGTTCAGCCGACGGAGTTAAAGGCTCTTGGCTTCCATGCACGCTGTTTGTTGCCTGGGCATGCCGGTCACTGGTGGATGGTATAGCTCGTGCCCGTAAATTATACACAATGTTTTCTTTCAGTATCGAGTCACCACTGGTATTTTGAACTGGTTGCTGTGGTACAGTGTCTGTGTCTCCAGTGGTGTCTGTGTGCTGGGGCAGATCTTTAGGATTGGCTGCCTCCATGCGTGAAAACCCGTTCTGTTGACCGGAGCTTGCATGGTCTGTTCCAATGGGAGGAACAGGTGGAACGGGTGACGGTTTGGTTGATTTGGGGACTGGAGCATTTCTTTCTTCTGCATTTAGAGCTGGAAAGTCAGTTGTCGATAAGCAGTATGTGGGCATTTCATGACCATCCACACGATTCTGTGGGCGCGAATTATCACTGAGATTTCCCCTCTCACCCCCTCTTGAGCGCTTTGCATCATGATAAATAACGGACGTGTTCCTTCGTCTGGAGTGTAGGGGCTGATCACATCTGAGGATTCTTTTGTTGCGGAGGTCATAAGTGTAGACCGCCTCATCCGTGATCAGCTTGTCATAGCGTAAACTGGATCTTTGCCCTGCATGTCTTAGCTGGCGTTGCACAGGGAGAAGTTCTTTTCTCTTCTGTTGAGTATTTTCAGAGAAATCTTCCCGAACAAAGATATTCTGAAAACCGTCTGAATTTCTCAGTTTTGGTGCATTTTGAAGCACTAACCTCTTTTGGCTGTAGCTCTGGAACGTCACAACAATAGCTCTGCCAGACTTGAATATTCTATCCAGAGCCAAGTCTTCTTCTATGCCCATTCCGACTCGCACAGCTTGACGAACCTTCCGTTCATAGTCTTGAAATGAAGGGCCACTTCCATCGGGCTAAGTTCTGTTACAAGCGTCTTCCCGATTGATGCCTGGCCTAACCGGGCCCGTGTCCGCCTGGTGGAACAGCTGTTGGGCTTACATGCCTTTGATTCAAAGGGTCACCCGTACTCGGAACATGAGTCACATTTACAGCCCAGCCAGCCGCGATGGTCACGGGAGAAGGACTGTGATCCCAAGTCTGACCTGCTCAAAACATGGCAGTATATAAATTACTACGAATTTCGTATTTATACAGGACGGGGGCGGACGGGTGAGGGGGGGGGGTGGAAAGGTGGAACAGCAGCTCTGTCGGCAGAGCTAGAACTCGTGATCTAGGTGACCATGCGGTGACGGGTTCAAATCTCTGCTGTGCCGTTTCGGTACCGCAGGAGCTGACATCCGAAAAGTCCTTCGAAGAGAATGAGCCTATACACAGAAGTTCGGTGCGGAATCGCCCGCATTGCTTCTTATACACACGCAACATCTCATTATCAACTTTCGGAAGAGAAGGCTACTTTGGCTGTTGGAGAAGATGATGACGCGTACACACATCGCATGCACTCTCGTACAAAAATCGAAAAACTGGGCGAAAGAGTGAGTGACTGATACTGGACCGACTGACTGACACGGAAAACCACGGAACGTAGGCCTACCGCCAACAGGGCGGTTTTTCAGCTGTGTGTAAGCAGTATGTTATGTTAGCGAGAGAATGCCGGGACTGTAAAACGCTTACAGCTTGGCCTCTAACGTAGGAGAGGTGCTATACAGAGCCTAAGTACTCTCAATACTAACAACAAGGATAAAACGGCGTACAGTTCTACTAATCCAATGAAAGTGTTGCAGACGATTCATGCTGTCAAAACAAAACAAAATGACGTTCACACAAACATGACCGACACGCTCAGACGTGGGCTCAGTAAACGAACAAGCAGCAGGTTTCTGTGCGCAACATTGTTCGGCATTTGAATGATGCCCATGTTCTGACTAGCTTGTGCTCTGCAATGAATTCACATGACTCGAACATATGTCGATCGTAACATGGACTCCGACACTGACACACCAGTTGAGCTTCGGACCTGGAGTCAGCACGGATAGTCTGCCCCTTGTCAGCGTCCAGTCAGCCTCCCTATTAGGCTTTAAATTAGTGTCGGTGTGCGTGCGCGCGCGTTTTGTGTGTGTGTGTGTGTGTGTGTGTGTGTGTGTGTGTGTGTGTGCGTGCGTGCGTGCGTGCGTGCGTGCGTGCGAGCGTGCGTGCGTGCGTGTGTGTGTGTGTGTGTGTGTGTGTGTGTGTGTGTGTGTGTGTGTGTGTGTGTGTGTGTGTGTGTGTGAGAGAGAGAGTGTGTGAGAGTGTGTGTGTGTGCGTGTGAGTGTGTGTGTGTGTGTGTGTGTGTGTGTGTGTGTGTGTG
>CM031599.1:14598853-14703853 GCA_018398815.1 Conus ventricosus | reverse complement strand
TGTAAGGGTTTTAGTTTTTAAAACGCATTTGAAAGTGTTTTCCCATTGTTGTTCCAAAATAGCAAACAAATGCATAAAACTTTCTGTTCACTTTATCTCACTTTTTAGTTTTGTGTTATGTGGTGTCATTGTGGTTTTGTGTGTGTGTGTGTGCGCGCGTTTGTATGTATGTATGTGTGTGTGTAAGTGGGTGTGGGTGAGGGTGGGTGTGGATGTGTGTTTGTGAGTGGGTGCACAAGCTCGCATGTGAGGGTGCACAAGTTTGCATGTGTGTGTGCATGATTTTGTGTGTCTGTGTGTGCATGAGAGGGAGAGAGACAGAGAAAGAGAGTAAGTGGGAGACTCAAAGAATCATTCCTTCTTTTCTTTGAATTCTACTGTTGGCTTTGGTTTGGAGTTTTGTTAAGTTGATTTTTATATGATTCTTTTCAGTTATCACTATAGCTTCATATTTCTCTTTTTCTGTTTTGTCTTTCCTCATCAGTTTGTTGATTTCCTTACAGTAATTTTGTAAGTGTGTGCATGCATTGACAGTGTGTGTGTGTGTGTGTGTGTGCGAGTTTATGTGGGTATGTGAAATCACAGTTGTGTAGATTATCATTAGCAGCATTTTACTCAATAGAATGGTTTTTTTTGTGTGTGTGTGTATTTCTGCAAATCAAAAAAACAACATTATAGTTTAGGTTGGGAGAAAGAAATGTGACTGTCATGTTGCTTTTGTGCATGAGAATATTTTGAGGATCATACATGAAATACAGATAGGGGTTACTTAAGAAACAAAAGTGAAAGTAGTTAAAGGTTTTGACATTTCAAAATATTCTGCAATACAGTGTTAACATGGCCAGGACTACCGTTGTGGTGCAGATGTCTTAGGATTTGGTTTGAGCTGATCAGTTGAAAAGCGAGTGGGGTCACACAGTCCTATCGTTAGTTGGAAAATATGTGGAACTTTCTGGAAAACTGGCAGCCTGACCATGATTCTTTTTTTTTTTTCAAGCACATCTTTAGAAAAATACAAAACTAAAACTAAAAGGTAATCCACATGCTGGTGTTGCACATACATGTATGCGTGTCAAGGCTTGTGAACACACATTTACAATTATGGGTGCACAGATTTGCAAGCAAGTGCTTGCCACACATATGAAGATCAAGATTCTTTATTAATGAATTAACAGAGGAAATAGTTTTGGATTTGCTTTGTTCCAACACACAGACACCATGCACATGTAGAGGATGAGTTCAGTTCAAGCAGTGCCTGGTGTAGGGATGGAAAGAGGCAAAGAACATGGTGAATGGTAAATGTTAGCATGAAGAACTAACTCTCTGTCTCTGTCTCTCTCTCTGTCTCTCTCTCTCTCTCTCTCTCTCTCTCTCTCTCTCTCTCTCTCTCTCTCTCTCTCTCTCTTTCACACACACACACACACACACACACACACACACCAAAAAAAAAATGTACACAGCACACACACCACATGCACACACAAACAATACACACACACACACATACGCACACACACACATACTTACGCACGCTCATACACACACCAGCACACACACACACACACAAACACACACACACACACACACACATACACACACGCACACTATCCTATCCAGGCATGCACTAGTGCACACAAACACAGTCATGGGTACATACATGTGTGCCCCCAACACACTCAAGTATAGTATGGTTAAATTAGTAAAGTAGCAATGACAGTACAAGATCAGAAGCAGATTGGTTGTTAGAGTGAAAATTATTGGTGAACAGTGTAACCAGCAAGGAAGACAAAACATCTTGGGGGAGGGGAGGGGGGTGTCGCATATTTTTAAGGGGTCACGCAAAACAATCATGTCAGACATGTGGTTTCCAACTTGGACCACTTGAGGTCTGCTGGTCAGGAGAGATAAGATAAGATAATGTTGCTTATAGCCCAGCCAACAGCAAAGGGCCACATCAGGGCTGTCACCACGTTAACATCAACTCACCATCAACTCACCAGTCGCTGGTCAGGAGGAACGTGTACTAGTCTATCAGCATAACTGATGTTGACATCAAGGTCGGTTAGCGCCTTGATTAGCTGGGAAGGTACAGTGGTATGAAAGGCTGAACTGAAAGAAAAGTGGAAAGAATGCGGGCATAAGTATCAGAGGTTTCTGAATGCTGGAGAGTGAAACAAAGGCCTAGAGACACAGCATCCTCTGCAGAATCTGCCCATAAGGTGAACTGTAGTGGATCCATTACTGAGTCAGTCGCAGAGTTCACAACTCGAGTCAGTCACAGAGTTCACAACTCAGATGTCGTGGAATAGGTCTGTAGTTACCAAGTGTGACCACCCTCACTTTTCTAAGGAACAAGGAAAATGATAGCTGATGTACAGTGCGATCGTACTTTGCTTTGTGGGGAAAAAATCTGTAGAAAACAGAAATAATCAGATCCTCAACATGATCTGATCCTCACAGTATCTAAGAACAGACTCCGTCTGGTCCGCTAACTTGCTTAATATTTTGGTGCCAAAAAAGAGTCTGAACTTCTGTTGCCTGCACCACAAAGGGTAGAGGGAACTCACTGGTGGTGGTTAGTTGGGGCTCTGAAGCAGTATTCAGTCTGTCAAACCTGGCAAACAAATTAAATCACATAGTACATTATGACATTAATGCATTGTAAAATCCAGCAGTAAATGGTGTAATGCCTGATTGAGTGCATGAAAGCAGTAGGATTGAGAGAAGCTCTGCGTTCATTGCTTTATGCTGTGTGTGCCCCATGGTGGGGTGAAGCTCTGACCAAACAGTACACTGCCCCCATGCCATTAAGTTGTAGGACCTTTAAAGAGTTTTGTTTTTTGTTTTGTTTGAAAGGTCATGATTTTGTTAATTAGTTTCTGTAGTGTGCAAGATGCAAATGATGTAAGACTGTTTGTTACTGTTAGGCAGCATATCCTACCGCACCACACCCCTCCCATCTCATTCATCCTACTTTATAGACAGATGTTTTGAGTAAGTTAATTAAATAGATGATACACAAATGGAGTTTAGGAACCTTTTTTTTTTAAGCAAGAAAGAAAAAAACACCGTGTTGGTCAGATCAGCATTTCAAACAGAATTGAGAAGTCAGAGGATTAGTGAAAAGGAGGGAAACAGACCGAGGAGCGTGAGGTGGAGGGGGGGGGGGGGAGGGGGTGGATGGGTTAACTTAATGGAGAGTGGTGTTGGATTGTGGGAAGTCTTTCAAAGGGTAGCGGTCTGAACTCCACCTTGGGTGTGTATCCATGAGAAATTCATTGCGATACTACCGATTGACCCGCCTCCTTGATGCAATGGTTAGCATTGCAAATAGTAACCTGGGAGGTCATGAATTCAGTTCCCATCACCGGCACTGCAGGTATCTGCCTCTCCGGGGTCTGATTGATGTGGGGATATGTTATCAACGCAAGCGCAGAAAATGGCCCTGTTATATATATATATCCCATCAACGATATTGCAGGTCTGTTTTATCTTGGGCCTGATTGATGTGGGGATGTACTATGAAAGCAAGCTCGGAGCACTGGGAGCACGACCCTGTCGTGTAGTCTTTTGACCTGAATGGAACTCTGTAGCATCCTCTTCATTATCATTCTCCTCATTGACCCGCTTCAAAGAAGAAGAAAAAAGTCTTTAATTCTATGGCCCTTCATGCCTTGCCCTTGTGGTGACCTCAGTTTTTATTTCCTCTGCCCATGATGAGTTGGGTGTCAAAGTGGTGGTGGGTGTAGGCAAGTTCATGGAAATTGTCATTTGATGGACATACTGGCGTCTTTCTCAAGGACATGCTCACTTAGTTATTTTGGCTCTGTGAAGTAATCGTTGTCATCAGTAGTTGGTGGTGTCCTAGGTATGTTGAATTGGAATACTAGGCTACCGACAGGCACCACTGAACACCGCCACAGTGACCAAGCAGCAGTACAGTGTCTGCTCTGGGTGGTCCCCACAAGACAGTTTGATCTTGACTGCCTTCTGTGGACTGCTGGTATAGGGGTTGCAATCAGACAAACGGAGGTTGTAGGTGTGTATAGCCCTATAGAGATGTGAAACAAGCAGCACAGAGTTATGCCACTTAGATGGCACAGAAGGTTAAAGGTTAGGTTAAAGTCCCATAGTCTATTGGCTCTAGAGGCGGTGAATTTTAAGATGTTCTCCATGTCTTCACTGCACCATGATGTAAGGCACAGCCTGTCCCTTTCTTTCTGCTGCCTTTACCATTCCCTGGACTGAATCAGGTACCCAGTTAGTCATTTACTTCTGAGTGGACAGAAAGAATGTTCAGTCAGAAAAAACTTGTCACAAATGAATCTTAAATAAATGTTAGCGAACCGCCCAGAGAACGTGGACAAACGAGTCACAAGACAAAACACAACGCGTTTCGACCTCTTAGGTCTTCGTCAGTTGATATATAAACGAATAAAACAACGAAAATTCACTTAGCTTTGATCGCTTCAGATCACTTTGGGTTCAGCGCAAGGAAGAAGGCGTTGAATGAGAACGAGGCTGTTAGAAGGGAAATAGTGAGTGAGTCAAAGTCGTAATGATGATAATAATATTACTGATAGGAATACTAATAATGGTCAAAATATTGGGGGGGGGGGGGGGGGGGGGGGGGGGGGGGAGACAGGATCAATCTTGGTGTCAATAAGTATGGGTATGGGAGAAAGGAGAGTGGGTTAGAGGATTCTTAAGCAGCAGGGTTGCCGTGGCAACAGTCCCAGAGGTGAAGGCGATTATGATGTCAATGCTAGTGGTCTTCCTTGCGCTGAACCCAAAGTGATCTCTGAAGCGATCAAAGCTAAGTGAATTTTCGTTGTTTTATTCGTTTATATATCACCTGACGAAGACCTAAGAGGTCGAAACGCGTTGTGTTTTGTCTTGTGACTCGTTTGTCCACGTTCTCTGGGCGGTTCGCTAACATTTATTTAAGAATTTGTTTAGATTTCCGCCTGCAGTCGTCTCGCTTTGCAACTTGTCACAAATGGTTCAAACTCAGGCCCAACAGGTTCACAGGTAGACACTCGAACCATTTGGATACAGCCCAAGATCCTGTTCATGGATGTCCCGCCTGATGTGATCCTTGAGTTTTTGAGAGAGATTAACATTTTTCATCTGATTTAAGATTTTACGGAAGAAAGATTTTTAATGCAATTTTGGTGCTTTCTAGACGATGATTTAATGAGATGTGTGAAAGTTGGGTTGTTTTTTTTTTTTTTTTTTTTTTTTTGTTTTTTGTTTTGTTTTTTTTTTTAAATGACTGGTGGTTGATTTTAACGTGGTGACAGCCCTGATGTGGCCCTTTCCGGTCGGCTGGGCTATAAGCAACATATTTATCTATACCAAAGATGAAAGCAAAAATAGAAGAAAATATGAAATTCAGAATATTTATTTGAAACTAGAAAAATCCCCCACTACAATCCCCCCCCCCCCCCCCCCCCCCCCCCCCCCCCCCCCCCCCCCCCCCCCCCCCCCCCCCCCCCCCCCCCCCCCCCCCCCCCCCCACACACAACCAAGCAAGAACTGAATCGTAAGCATGTTCACACACACACATATACACAGACACCATGCACACGCTCACACGCATGCCCGCGCGCATGCACATGCGTGCGCACACATGCACGCAAGCACGCGCGCGCACACACACACACACACACACACAAACACACACAAACACACCAAGAAAACATTCAGCTTGGGCAGTGAAATGGTCTAATACAGTGATAGATCTGGGAAGTGTAGTTGTTTTAAGTACCCCAGCCAACAACGGAGGTCGTTGCTGTCGAGATAAGTGTAATTGTGAGCACACTGGTTCAGATGTTGGCTGAAAATGAAAGGGAGCTCAAGATGGCTGATGTATCACCGGCCAGGTTTTATTTCATGTACAGGATTGAGTGATGGTGATATGGCTATATATTTTTTGCTGAAAATGTTTTTCACTGAGCAGGTGAAAGGAGTGTGAGTGTCTGCAGAAAACTAGTCATAGAGCGTAAAAATGGAGTGGATTGACCTAGAAGTTGAAGGCTGTGGCTTCATCCAAGATGAACTAGTTTCAGTCCAAGCAGGCGGATGTTTCAGAGGAACGATACTGTACATCATCAGTAGGGCTTCACTTTGAGATACAAATACTTGTATTACTTGTCGGTGTGAGGAAGGTTTCTTTCAGTCAGTCACCTAGGGCCTTCTGCTAGTGTTCTAGTTGAGTCAGATGTGAAAAGTTTAAAAAAAGAAAAAGAGAAAAGAACATCAGGTATTATTTTAGGGGGGTGAGGGTTAAGGAAAGGAAGGAAGCACTCCCACGAAATGATGTATGTAAAGGGGGGGTGGGGGTGGGATTAACACACACAAAAAAACTAAATGCACATTTCCTACCATGGTAAAGGGTAGAATGACTTAACAACCTCATTATAATGACATGCTTTTTCCACAATGGAATGGCCATGTAACTTGTAACTTATGTTGTAATGCTTTTTTTTTCAATCTATACTTTGTTTTCTAAGTTTTCAGAGGTGGGATGGATGGGTTTCATTACCCCATATTCTCTCAGCTTCCTGATCTAACCTTTTGAATGTACTCGGAGGCATGTAGGTTTCAAGAATACAGGTGTGTGCATGAAAATGGCATGCCAGATATATTTGTCTGTGGACAGTCCTTTAATGTCACAGACCTTTTGATTGAAGTGTGTGTGTGTGTGTGTGTGTGTGTGTGTGTGTGTGTGTGTGTGTGTGTGTGTGTGTGTGTGTGTGTGAGTGAGTGAGTGCCCATTGAATACTTAGGAACAGAGGTGGTAAAAAGAAAGGAAGCGGCTCAAGTAAACTACTTTCATCTAGTAATTCACAAATTTTGCTCCAAAACTGTTTCAAGTTTTCTAACGACTAAATGACATTCGTTTGTTGAGTGAATGTTCCCTATGCATGGATCAGTTAGGGGTAGTGTTTAACTGGCTGATTAGTCATCACACTTGCTTGTAAGGTTGTTTTCATGTCCATTGTTACAGTCAAATGGCTATGATTTTTTCCCCCTAAGATTAACAGGGATAGGAGGGAGGGGGGAGTTCATTTTGCATGTCCAGGTATGTGCACACTGCAGGCAGAGGCATGCGCGCTCACACTTACATACATACACACTCGCGTACTCACTGACACACACAGACTGACAGAGTCGCAACAGTTGTGAAAACACTGTTAACCTTTGTAACTACTAGTACTACTCACAGTGTTCTGGTATTTTGAGTTCAGACCATGTAGCACTGCAGTATATTTAACAGTGTGCAAAATGATTCTTTTTTATGTGAAATTGCTGTGGGTATGTGTATGTATGCATGTATGATTTCAGATTTATGCTGTGTCATGTCACAAAGGTATGTGTTTGACAGTAAGCTTTGTTCATTCAGTGAAGCAGAAAGAAAATGGCGGGTGCCCAGCCTGTTGACAGTTGCAGGCATCACCGAGGACTCCAAACTGTGGAACTCCTCTCTTCTGTCATGTGTTTTGTAGAGCAAGTAGGTGACTTCAGCTTGAACAGTATGATGATCTAGGAGAAGGCAGCCAGACAGTTGTAGTGTAGAAGAACTGCTCATGGAGATGCTGTGGGTGGTGACATCAGTCATCTAGAGCATCACACACCTTCAGCCCATGTGAGAAGTACCCAGTCTTCAGTATGGTACTAGTCCGAGTTGTTTGTTTTTGTGGCATTGCTGTATGATTCAAGCTGTTTTCTTTCAGCCAACAAAAACTGTGGGAACATGTGCTGAAACAGTGGTGGACAATACGTGTGCACGGACAGTCTTCAGCCTGACATAGTATGCTGTGATATGAGAGGAGTTGGGATTCCGCCTGTACCCATGTCCAGCAGGCCTTTGCCCGGCAGTTAGACTTACCGTCAACTTTACTCAGCAGAACTTTGAAGAAGAATGTGATGTTCCTTGTCGCATTATTAGGTTGAAGATGATTTATAGCACCGTTGGTTTTGCTCAAGGATGGACAGAGACATTTATCACCAGAGTTGCTAGTCACTTTTTTTAACAACTGCTGGTCCTTCTCTTAGAGATTCAGCCATATTTGACAATACTCACACAGTGAAGGAAAACCCTTTTTCTTTGGCATTTAGTATTACTTTCACTACTCAGCTCTAGTCAAAAAGAATTGGGCGTTTACTCATCAGCACAAGCCTTTTCTTTTTTGGGGAGAGTCAAGTTTTGTTTTGGTCTTCCAGTAATGTGACATTTAGAAAAAAAATTGAGCTGTGATTTGCCTGGAACATTATCTCATGTAGTTCACAACGAATCTTGGGACTGATATTCAGAGAGACTCTGCCTTCCAAGTTCATGCCATTGTATGTGAAATCGAAAATTGTGATGCAGATGCCAGCTCGAATGTGCATTGTAGAGAGGAGTTGTAGTAAATGTGATATTCGTTGACGTACCTCACCATGCTGGAAACTTGACTGAAACTGCCTTGAGAAGGGGGGAAGAGAAGAGTAAAGTCTGAATCTGTGATCATGTCCTCGAAACGCAAGGCTGCCACACTGAAGGGGGAGAAGGTGCCATGCCAGGATCTGCGTCAGTATCTGTATGGACTGGAGATCTACCGACAGGCCAGCATGCTTCGCAAGGGGAGGGAGGTGCACAAAATCTATGTGGACGTGCACAAGGGCCTCAGCTTCATGGACGACCGCTTTTCGCTGACGGAGTTTGGTCGCATGGTTCTGGAGAGTGGAAGTGTGCGGGCGGGGCGGGCCCGCAACGTGCGGCAGATCGTGGTGGCCGAGAAACGCTGTACTGCAGCGGCACCACTGGCTGCATGCGCGCTTGTGGAGGCCACGGCCAGTGTCTCCCAGGTGAGAGCCCTTGTTTAGGGGTTGACACGGAACTCGCTCTTTCCCTGTATCCAGTTTACATTCTTTCCCCCACCCCCACCCTGCTCATCCCCTTTTATTCCTGTTAAAAATGGGCCGACCATTAAATCATTTCGCCCTGCAGAACATGGTCCCATCTAACCTTGATTAAAGCTTTGGTCATGGGTGTGTAGGCCATAAGAAAACCTAGTTGATATTGTCAGGTTCAGGAACAGATTGATTGAAGTAACTTGGAAAAGCTGTCTCCAGGGATTAAATAGCATTGTTTTATTATGTGCTGTAATTTTATAGGAGCTATGGATAGTTATTTTTACAAATAACCTTTTTTTGTTAAAGCAAGATCCTTTTAAAAAAAAGTTAAAACATTAGAGACTAAAGTTTTAACATCAAGATCTTGTTTCCTGCTCAAAGCACTTGAAAAGGTAAAGGAAGAAAAGAGAAGATATCAGATTTCAACAAATACAAGATTCTTGGGTGAATTTGGCAGAATCGGTTATCTGTCATACACACCTTTTCATCCCCTCTCCCCTCTCACCCCTGCACCCACCCTTCAGGTTTGTGTGTGTGTGTGTTTTAAGGTATGAATTGGAAACCATTTAACTGCATAGTTTTGAAATGTATGAGCAGCTGAACTGGGGTGACCTTTTCCCCTTCTTCTGGAATTTTGATAGACTGAAATATTTGTTAAAAAGTTTAAACTTGTGTCTTTGTTTTACTGTTGTTGGTTTTTTTTTGTTTTTGTTTTTTTCCTGCTTCGTTTTGTGTGTGCATGATTCATTGCCCTAAACTAGCATCTTTCAGTTCTGTTTCTTCAATAAGAATTAATTAATGATACTAGGTTTTTTATTTTCGTCTTCTGTTTTGCCGATGATGATTAATGACAGTGCATGTGATTATACAGAGACCTTTTGTAAACAAACATTGAAAATCGGGGCCTTTCATTGATAATCATTGCAATAACTTTATTTTGTTAATAAAATTTACTATCACTGTATTTGTTCAACGTAACTTTGGAAGAAGTCATATGTTGCTGAACAGTGAAAGCAGAATGCTACTTTAGTGCATGTGAATAATATAGTTTTAGTTTGATGGCCTTTTGTGAATAGACTGTGCAATACGAGTGGTTAGGAATGAAAGGGAACAAGCAGGATGGCCTTATGTATGTAAATAATGCAAGTCAGATACCATTTGTTAACAAATGATGCAAAAGCAAGGTGCGTGTGCAAGCAGGTAATGCAAGCAGGCTTTTTGAAGGGAAATTGTGATAGGTTCTGCAGACCAGCTGGCCTGTATAATGTTTATTGCTTGAGAAGATGACTTGTTATCAACATTACAGTGAGGTTAGCCTGTTGGATATTATTTGCATAAAGTTGGCAAGCTCTTTCTTAGAGGTTGAAGTAAAGTGGATTTTGATGTTTCTGAATAGTTACGGCTTGGTGTATTTCTATTACTGAAATATGGAGTGTAGCTATTTTTTACCCAGGCAGGTTGAATGACCTATCTTTCTCAGAGCCCCTGTTCATGGTGAAGTGATCTGTGACTTCTTTTCCAGAATGTGACAAGGCCAAAGTGCGCGGTCACAAATGCAGCTTTCGGGTCAAGCTGACAATGCGTCTTGGCTTTGTGGACCACTGGTTTGTGGAGGTCCTTGGCAGTCACAATGCCTTCAAGGAGACAGGGGACTCCCCTGTGCCCACCTCCAGTGGGGGCGACAAGCCGGAACCCACCGACTACAGCCTTAGCGGTGACAGCAGCAGTTCTGCCACCTCCGATGAGTTGCAGCAGAGGCACTCTCCCATGCCCGAAGTGGCAGCTCTCTTGAGACAGAATGGGGCCAGTGCAGCTGCTGCCGCAGCCATTTGTGAACAGTATCGCAGCTCTCCTCCTGTTCTCTACTCAGCACCGCCTCTCCTTTGAACATCCTGTCTTCCCAGAACCCTTTTCCATCGGTGCCCAGCATCGCCACCGACAGGCTGCTGTCGCTGCGGCTACCGCCGTTTCTGTCATGCATTCCCAGCCACAGTTGTCTTCCTTAGACTTGAGTTGTAAGTCTGAACCAGATGCGGCCAGCAAGAGCAGTAGTGTGCCAGCTGAGCCAATGACTCGCCCATCGAGCTGACCAGTAAAGCATCCATTTTAGATGTGCCTGCCAAGAATGGGCATGTGACTTCTGCATTCTGTGGAGACTCTTCATGGCCGAGAGAAATGAATTGTTAAAATCTTACTTGAGCACAGACAGTGGAGGAAAAAACAGCAAGGCTAGTAGCAATGGTAATAATGCATCAAACGTGTCGAAACGTTCATCGGAGTCACAAGAGCTAGCCAAGAAACTCAAGTCTAACAACAATGGTGACAGCGCATCAGACTTGCCCCAGTGGCCTTGGAATCTTCACAGGAGGTGTCAAAAAAATACTGGACGTATCAGTTCTCCACGCCTGAGCTCTCCCCTCCCCAGTCCACAAAATGGCCATGACAAGACCATGGATGTGGATGAGGACGAGGATGATGATGAGGAGAGCAACCTGGTCATAGATGATGAACGTGACTCGGCAGCAGAAGAGGAGGAAACTCGGGAAGAGACGGTTGATGACGATGAGGAAGAGGAAGAAGACAAGGTAGCCAGATGTTGTGGGTGAAGGGACTTTGTTGGCATGAGGTATTTCCCCTGTTACCCACTTGCTTCCCCTGGGTCTTGTGCTGATAGCAGAGCATGTGCATGGCACGTTGTTTTGACATGCCGGGTAGCTTGTCATGTGTCCCTCTGTTGTTCCTTATAGTTCATGCATGATGTCTTGGAAGGTTTTTGTGGGACTTGGCTGTTGGCTCAGTTAACAACAGATATCGGGAGCTGCTTTAGCTGACACTGCTGTTGTATATTACTATTATTTGTTCATTACTTAAACAGGAAGAATGCATCTGGGGGGGGGGGGGGGGTTAAAAGCTGTTCCTGTTTATGCTTACGGTTGGTTGGTTTCCCCGTTTCCACGTGGTCTGTTGTTTGGGAGTTCATGGTTTTTATTTTTCCACGTTGGTGTAGCCATGGTAAGGACATACCGTGTTGACTTGATGCAGCCAGCTTCCAACCAATGAGAACGGTGTTGTAACAGCGCTGTGTGCTGCTTGTGTGTGGAACACATTGTTCCAGACAGATCCTTCGACAGATGGACCAGGATAGAAAGTCCCAAGCACAACTCTGACTTAATTTTCTGTGTTGGAAGTTGGTTGCATTGAGGAAAAAAATGTTTGGTTTTCTTTGACAGTTCCATTTTGCAGGATGCATGAATTTTTTTTTTTTTTTTTTTTTTAATTGTTATGTTTCATTTTGCTTTGGCTGAGGGACTGCTTCCCTGCTGGCAATATCTGAGTACAGATTAATGGTATTATAGTAGATATAGTTGTTTGTAAAATGCTGGCGGTATACATTTATTTCTTTGTTTATGAGGAGTAAATATACTGTGTTGGGATTAATTGGTGCTTTCTAGGTGTATTGCCTTACTGACCTGAAAGGTGATGGGAAGTACTCATTGTTATTGGTATTCATAGAACTGAAAATTTGTGTTTCAGTTGCAGGTGCCATTGAACTTTGATGATACATAGTAGGACAAAACTGTTGAAAGACCTCTGTGGTCATCGAGTGCAAAGTCATGACATAGTTCACCTGTTGTTTACAGTGAGATGAATGCAGTATAGAATCATGTTGCAGAGGTAACTGATGAGGGGTTTGAAGGTTGAACAGTGTGTGGATGTAGGAACACGCCCACATAGAATCTTTTCTTTCTTCTTCCTCCAGTGATCTTACAATGCTAGGCATACATACACATGTTTATTACTTCATGCTTTTAGTTCGTTGGTTGTGTCCTATGAACTGCATCTTGAAATCAGATACAGTAAATTTCATGCAAAACTTTGGTCAAGATGTGTGTGTAAACATCATTGAGAAGTCGGCAGTGAATCACTGAATGAAATGAAATGTCCTTTTAGCTCCCTCAAATAGTATGATTTTATTCCTGTCACATGCACGGTGTGTCAGGGTTGTAGTGTGAGTGAAAGAGGTGAATGAGTGGCATGGTGCAGATGTTGGAAACATCCATGGCGATGTGAAAGTGGTCAGCAGTGCATGTTCTGTGATCCTCCCCATACCCCTCTTGCTCTTCCCACCCCCCTTCATGTCTTTTTCCAGTAATCTTGCACCATTTTGCACTTACGCACTATGCCATTACAATGGAAGGTATTATTTTTGCCATGAAAGATGACTCCATCAGAGAGACTTATGGCGCTGTGTTAGTTTTAGTCCTGATTCTGGATTTTCAGTTGGTTTCTCTGCAATGGGTTGGTTGGTGACATTGAGCATGGAGCATTGCCAACAAGCATGCCATCCTCATTGCATCGTGGAACTGTACATCCCTACATTTGCCTTGCCTTTTATTATTATATTCTTTATTGGTACACTGATGTGTCGGTGGATGTTGTTGATGGGAATGGTTTGAATCATGGAGAGACCATTCAGTGAACATGTACACTGTGTTGAAAAATTAAACACACCCTTGGGTGTTGTAATGTACGCATTGACCTTGATATATCGTTATAATCTTGTATCCATGTATAGCGGTATACATTCTAATGGACTAGTTTAGTACCAGTGTATGAATGGTAAGAATTGTCGTGGAACGATGTCCCACGGTTTTGTGGTAAGGGCTGGAACATAGACGCCAGTAGTTGTGTGTTGTATGGTGTAGCATGTGTCCATTATGCGTGTTAGTGATGGGATGCGAGTGAGCGTGCTTGAGCGCTGAAGCACAGGAAGCAGCTGTAGTATGTGGATGTGTAGAGTGGAAGGCATCATGCTGTTAAGGGCTAAGAGCTTGCATGTTGCACGGCTGCACAACCATCGCATTTTGGTCCAGCGGTCCGGGAATGAAGTGGATTTATTTTTAAATAAATTGGGTAAAGATGCAACATGTATCCAAACATATTCGTCTGTGTGTTGTTTCTGTCTTTTTTTCTTTTTTTTTTCAGTAGATAGTTTCATATTTGTCCTCTGATTTTATGTTTGAATGGAATTGACTTGTGGTTTTGTTTTGACTTGTGTGTAAAAGTATGTTATACTGTACTTTTATGTATCGTTTGAGAATGCAAGACAAATGTTGACGTTGAGAATGGATGGTATCTCTCTATGGGGGTGGGGGGTGTATGTCTCTCTCTGTTTCTCTGTCTCTCTCTCTCTCTCTCTCTCTCTCTCTCTTCTCTCTTTCTCTCTCTCTCTCTCTCTCTCAAATCCCTGTATGTCTCTCTCTGTTTCTCTTTTCCTCTCTCTCTCTCTCTCTCTCTCTCCTCTCTCTCTCTCTCTCTCTCTCTCTCTCTCTCTCTGTCTTTTTTCTGAAGATTGAATTGTTTGTTGATCAGATGGAAACTCATGTTGAATCATGTTTTCAAGCAAGCTTTGTTGTATGGGTGGTTAGCAGGATTAAATCTCGTGTTGCTTTTTTTGTGGATGTTTTTTTATATTCTTTAAAAATATGATTATGAATGTAACAATAAGGGCAAAGAATCATTAATATCTATATGCCTCCGGTTGGCTGACTTGCTCTCTTTTTCTACATAAATATATTCTCTGATGTCTTATATTAAGTTCACATTCCCACCCCCCAGTTCTGTCGGTGTGCACTACCCACCCACCAATCACATCCTCCCCCCCCCCCCCCCCCCCCCCCCCCCCCCCCCTCCTGTTTTCAGTTGGGAGTGGTGGCGGCAATTAGTTACCCACAACCACTTACTTGGCTGCATTGTGAAGGGGGCGCTTAGGGCTGCCTTGATTAGGTGGCATGTCTCAGGTTGTCAGGGCCCACTTGAATTGCCAAGTGGTTTCATCAGGTATCACTGCTGTGGCCGGTTCACCCACATTATAATGACCACATGTCTTGTTTGTCCCATGAGTTCCACACACACACACACTTCAGACAGAACTTCAGCAGGAAGGGCAAGTGGTAGCATTGCGAGTAATTTACAAGATGGGTGCTTTAACTTTAGCTCTGGTAATGAGCCACAGGCTCAAAGTTGTAGGAGTTTGACTTTATTTATATATTTTGGAGCTAGAGTTAGAATACTTTCAGCTGGAGTGTCTCAAATGGGGCCAACAGTGAACAAGTACAGAAAGTAGATGAGTTCTTACAGTGACATTGAGACTTGAAATAACAGGAGCAAAAGATGAACTTGTAGATACAGTCTGTTTCTGGGGTGATAGTTCTGGAAACAGTAATGTAACTGTTTTGGGCAAAGATCACATAACATGTGAGCAGGTCTATGACTCAATGAGATTAGACTGTTTGATGGCGTCTGTGCATTATCCAGAAGGGAAAGATGGAAATTATAGGGGCACATCATAAGATCAGGTGACCTAGCAAGGACCATCTTGCAGGGCACAGTCACAGGGAACAAAGGAGAGGCAGAAAGGTGAAGGGGGAGGATGTCTGCAGGAAGTGGACAGGCATGTCTTTAGTTAGCCTTCCGAGGGCCTGGGAGAACAGCACTTGATTAGGGAGAGAGATTGTCAGGAAGTCCTCAGTAGTGCTTTACTGACCCCCCACTGGGGTTACAAGGCAAGGAAAGACTGAAGTTTATTGTGTGACCTTTCTGTGATTAGGGGAACTAATACTGTACTCTTACTTAACCACAGGGATCATATGCCCCTGGAGAACCTTGGAAGTCCTCTCAAGTTTTGAGATCCCCATTTCAAAGTCTCAGTCCTTTGAAATCAAGATTTTGTTCTACAGGGCTTGAACAGTACTTGAAATCTGTGGTTGGCATTGTGTGCATTTTTTTCCTGCGCTGAAATAGAGGTGGAGCAGGAAATGTCCAGAGTCTTTCATAAAAATGGTAATTCTGAATGATGCCATATTAGTATGTCAGCAGCAAATATTACTGTTGGCTAGCTGATGATGCGGTTCATTGGTGTGTTGTATTAGCCACATATGGCCCCAGGGATCAGCTAGGCTATAAACAGCATGAAACCTAAAATTGGTAGGTTACATGCATGGTATTTCTCTGAATTTATATTAGTGTTACGTTGTTTGTTAAACAAATAGGGATCTTGAAAAGCCCTGGAAATGGCCTTGACATTTTGTCACAGAATTGTAGAAACAGTGTAACTTTAGAAAGTGTCTGGCCGTGTATAAGATTTCCCTTCATGTGTGGGGTTCATAATGCATAGAAAGTGTCTGGCCATGTGTAAGATTTCCCTTCATGTGTGGGGTTCATAATGCATGTAGATTCTGAAACGTTTGGTTAAACATAAATACTTTTTTTAAAGGCCTTAAAAGTTGGTGAAGACTGACTTCTATTGGTACATTGTGGTAGATGTTTAAATTTTAATGCTGTCCTATTGGTGCAAAGTGGTAGATGTTTAATGCTGTCCTGTTGGTGCAGAGTGGTAGATGTTTAATGCTGTCCTATTGGTACAGAGTGGTAGATGTTTAATGCTGTCCTATTGGTGCAAAGTGGTAGATGTTTAATGCTGTCCTATTGGTGCAAAGTGGTAGATGTTTAATGCTGTCCTATTGGTGCAAAGTGGTAGATGTTTAATGCTGTCCTATTGGTGCAAAGTGGTAGATGTTTAATGCTGTCCTATTGGTGCAAAGTGGTAGATGTTTAGTGCTGTCCTATTGGTACAGAGTGGTAGATGTTTAATGCTGTCCTATTGGTGCAAAGTGGTAGATGTTTAATGCTGTCCTATTGGTGCAAAGTGGTAGATGTTTAATGCTGTCCTGTTGGTGCAGAGTGGTAGATGTTTAATGCTGTCCTATTGGTACAGAGTGGTAGATGTTTAATGCTGTCTGTTGGTGCAGAGTGGTAGATGTTTAATGCTGTCCTCAGCTGGAACAGTAATGTCATTTATCAAAGTGTATAGTCTGCACTCAAAAACAAAGGTAAAGTTGTATATATACAAGTGTTCATTTTTACAATGAATTGTTAGCAGTCATCAGTACATATAATAAGTTTATAAATGTAGTCCAGTGGGTCTTAAGATTTTTAAACAGTTTGTAAATTGTCTCTTTTTTGTTGTTGTTTTTCCAGTATGAACACTGTAAAGTAGGGTGTAGTGTTACTTTCTTGTTAGCTCTCTAGCCTAAAGATAATGAGAGGGGTTTTTTGTTGTTGTTTTTTTTTTTATATATAATGTTTTGTTGTATCAGGAAGTGTTAATGTCTTGCAAGCCTACAGTGACAGTGACAGTCATGATGTAAAACAGTTCCAGTGTACTCTCGAATCATTCATGTGAGAATCGTGGGCACACCTGCACACACATTTGGGAGAAAGTAACGGGGGTATCAAATCATGTAAACTTGAAAGAAAGAAAAAAAGTTCTTTTTGTAATGGTCTGGGTTAGAAAAAAGAAGAAAAAAAGACACCCTAACAGAAAGAACCTCATTGCTGTGTAAATAGTTCAGCAGGGATGTTGAAGCATGAATCTGACTTTTCTTCTGATTCAGTTCTAGGTGGGTCACATAATGCCTGCCTTCAGCATCCTTGGGCAGGAAATCCTCTATTCAATCACAGGGTCAACCAGACACACACTTACAATGAATCATATATATATGTTTGGAGAGGTCTGACAGAGTATAAAGTAGAGTTTCTCTTTCTTGGCTGGTTATTTCAAACCTGTATTTGAGATATATCCGTTCTGAACAGGGTATTATGTGATATGGACAATCAGTATTGCAAAACCTGTACTGTATGGTTGGGATAGACATTCACAATCTTCATTTTCTTCACTTTCACTGCTATTCATTGTATTAAAGATTGGACCCTTGCGTTCATTTTATTGAATCATGTTCTAAAAGACAGGAACTTTTTTTTAAAATTCAAATTCATTTTGATTTGATTTGTTTATTTGGTGTTTGTTTTGTTTTCCTTTTTTCCTTCTTTTTTCTGATCCATCTATGTAGCATCACTTGAATGTGAATCACTCCCATTCTCCCATACAAAGCCTGTCTCTGGAATGTGTAGGCACAGCCTCAGCATTGACCGTCCATCAGGGGCAATAGGGTCGTGGTGAGACAACCAGCTGCTGCGGAGTCACTGTGATTGTGTTCAGTGGTGTCTGTCTGGTCCACCCCACCTATGGGTCTGGTTGCAACATGAGGCAACTGCAGGGGGAAATCTAAACACAGTTGATAAATTGTTGATAAAGCTTTGCCAAAAAAGGAAAGCATAGACAAACGAATCACAAGACAAAACATGGTGCGTTTCGACCTCTTGGGTCTTCCTCAGGCAAGATGCACAACGCTGAGGACAAGGACAGTGGATGACCAGTATGGGTTTTGTCACATAGCCTGCACACTGCTTGAGTGACCATCCTCCCCTCAGGAAGGCACTGCCACATCTATGCAGTTGAGGGTCCCTAAGAACTGGCCAGCATGGAACACTGTCAGATGAATTCACCACGTGCATAAATGGGGAGAGGAAATGCAGAAAGCTGCCGTTTAGCCTCATAATGATTAATGCCTTGTCAGACTCGATCATGCAGGACAAACTTTAGTAAAGCAGGTTGTAAAGGTTGCAAGGGTAAATTGATACACAACTTTAGTAAAGCAGGTTGTAAAGGTTGTAAGGGTAAATTGATACACAACTTTAGTAAAGCAGGTTGTAAAGGTTGCAAGGGTAAATTGATACACAACTTTAGTAAAGCAGGTTGTAAAGGTTGCAAGGGTAAATTGATACACAACTTTAGTAAAGCAGGTTGTAAAGGTTGCAAGGGTAAATTGATACACATACTGAGTACTCCCCTCCCCTCCCACCCCCCTCCCCCTCCCCCTCCACGTACCCATTCTGTACCCCACTCCCCTTTACCTGGAAGGAAGTTATAAATGCTGGCTCTATGACTTATGTCGACATCAGTTGCCGATCTTTGTGATGGTGTTCTGTTTGCATTGGATCACAGTAGGCACTACTGATCCCAGCCAGAGAGACTCGGCCACAGTGCATTGTCTTCTCTGATGGGTTGCCTCAGAACATCCTGACACACAAATTTCTCCCTGTCAGATGCTGGCACTGGGACTGTGACAGAATGAATGTGGACATGTCTGTGTGCGAGCCAGTTAGAATGAATCTGTAAGCAGTGTCCGAGTAATGCCACAGAAAGGGCAAAGATCATGAGAAATCAAATTAATACTAAATGGAAACTTTGTAAGATCCTTTCTTTCTTTCTTTCTGCGTACGCAGGCTGATACTCCTGCGGACACTCCCTGTATAGCCAGGCAGTGGAGTTTTGTGTGTATGACCCTTTTCTATCCCCATTAAGGCAGCCATACTCCATCTTCGGGGAAACTTTGTAAGATGATTGAAGAACAGATGATGGTTGAAAAGCAAATGAAAAGTTTAATGGTCACGTTCAGTTATGGTTGAAAAACAAATGAAAAGTTGAATAGTCGTGCTCAGTTGGCAAATCAGTAGGGTTTGTTTGGTTACGTGAAAATATGCCAGTCTTTTCCTGTTCATTGAATTGTGCTCTAAACCATTGACGGTCAAGCCAAGTAGTCACTTCCACCAGCGTTGGCTTCCGCTTTGTTTTGAGAGTGTTGGCCCTGCGGCAGGAAGTGGTGAAAGGACACGCCTCCCTTTTTCTGAGGAAAGAATTGGTTAACAAAGCCACACAGTGAAACAATGGTATGAGCACTGTTTTTGGTACACCACTGCCAGCCACCCTCGCGGCATGGCTAGGCGGCCCACAGTTGATGATCATGGCACTGTCAAGAGATACTTGTCAAAAAGGTTCATGAATACATCTGAGTTTGCGGTTTCCTGGGGTGGCAAATGACTTGACTAGGATCAGTAGGTGTTAAATGTGGAATCTCATAATTTAGTCAAAGACATCCTGAAAAGAGGAAGTGAATCATAGTGTCTTGATGAATAGAAGAGTTTCTCACCCATGGTTACTTTGTTGATGAAAGTTGTCGCTCTGGCTTTCTTCATGAAGTAACTTTCCTGAGTTTCAAAATTGATAATGGAGGCTTTTATCTGCCTTGCTGTTCTTTTCTGGCTGTCATTTACTGTTTGATCAGTTATTTAATGATGTTGTCTTTCTTTTCTTTTTTTTTTTTTTTTTGGCTGTTTTCCTTTAAACTTCATGTCTTTTCTCTCTCTGTTGTTCATAGCTGCTAAGTCTCTCTCTCTCTCTCTCTCCTCTCTCTCTCTCTCTCTCTCTCTCTCTCTCTCTCTCTCTTTCTCTGTCTCTCTTTTATTACTTGGTTTTATCAATGTTTTCTTCTTACCCAGTCATTCATTCTTATTTTCTTTTTTTTCTTTCTTTTTTTCTTGTTTTCTGAACTTTAAGTTGTTTTAGTCTATTGTTTTTTTTCTTTCTTTCTTTTTTTTTCCCCTTCTTCTTGTTTTCTGACTTTAAGTAGTTTAGTCTGTTGATCTTATCAGAGGTAATGCAACATTACCATCACCATCACCACCACTCCTTTTTACCCCAATCTTCATTGAGCAGTTTATTTCTGTGATGAAATCCCCCATACCAACAGATTTGAATAGTTGATGAAATGCAAGTACCAAATGTTCAGTTAGGGATCATGAAAGAAGATTGCTTAAAAATGATAGTCAATGGCAGATCCACATAATAGTCAATGGCAGATCCATCACTCCATGTATGTGATGTGTTCTTTGACGGTGAGAAAACTGAGTATGCAACTGGGATTTTGCCTGTGCCTCCAGGACTTTCATGGCACTTCATAATCCTTGAAAACCAGTGAAACCTGAGAAACCTTTCCAAGGGCCTGAATCCCAGAAATGAGAATTTTTTTTTAAACAGTAAAACTAAAAAGAAAAAAAAAAACAGACCAGTTGCCCCCCCCCACCCCTTCCCCTCCCAATCCCATCACAAAAAGAATAATAGATTAATAAATAGATATATTGTAGATAAGAACCAAAGATTCAAGATTTTGGTTTTCTTTTGCTTTGTTTTTGGGTTTATATTTTGTTTTTTGTTAGATAAATACAAAGTTTACTGACACAGACAAAACTTTATGGTGAAAAACCATGGAGAGATGTCGTCTGCTAGGCCCAGCGGCCAGCGGTGATTATTTTTCACTTTCTTCCCACAAGGCATGCACAGAGCAGCACTTATGTTCTTAACTTGACAATTTTGAATGTTGTTGTGTGACAGGATTGTTCTTTGAACTGTGAATGGTTGATCAAAATGGCACTCGCTAACTCTACAAAGACAACAGATATGCTTTCTGCTGCCTCATCCGTAAAATGACTTGATTTATAGACAGTGGGTCAGAGCACTCTTGCTTATCATGGTGAAGGAGGTGGGGGAAAGAGTGTGTGCATGGGGGAGGGGGAGAAGGAAGGAGGAAGGGAGACTGAAAGATGATGTGCAGGTTATCATATCTATTCAGCATGTCGGGTATTGGCAGCAACCTAGCCAGTGGACAGGGTACCAGATCAGTTCACTAGTTTTGCCAGCATCCAAACGAAGGCAGTATTTGCCACAAATAATTGCACTGGCCAAGTTCAGGCTGTATTTACATTGGTTTATTTTAACTAGTTTTTTGGGTTTTTTGTCTAAAGCTGATGTGGCTGAAGTTTTGTGTACATACTTGATCCTGATAGATTTGAAATTGCATGATAGCATTCAGCTCTTGTGAACAACACAGACTGCTTTCTACATACTGAGATCAGTGCTTGAGCACAGGTAAAATAACTGCACTAGAAACCTTATGGCTGTTTTTTCTTGTTTTGTTTTTTTCTCTTTAGTTTTTCCAGTGAACGGTAAGACTTCAGAAAAAATAAACTTGTTTTTATAGCAGATGACACAACAACATGATGAAATGCAAAACAATCTTTAGACATTATCTTCAGATGTTTTGATAAGAGTATGAAAAAAAAAAAATTTTTAAATGAACACAAACAGTTCAAGCGAAAGTGGAGGAGGAAGAAGTAATTTACTTTTGCCCTACACTCACCAAAAGTTAAGTACAGTCTTGGGACAGTCCATGGTCAGATTGCCAACAATGATTTTCAGACATTTAGATATTAATATGGTTGAAAGATTGCAAAGGATTGAAATTTTTTTCTTTTTTTTTTTTCTTTTTTACAAAATGAAGGTATGTGGCGTCATTTCTCTTCAGTCATTGAACATTAGCCCATTCTTTCCTTCATTTCTCAGATTAGGGTTACTGAGAAAGAGGCGTTTGGATAGTCCTTACATTTTGGTGAAAGTTGAACTCACTAGTGAATATTGATGTTCAATCTTTGCTACATTAGGTATACTTTTCAACAACAACAAAAATTTTCATTGAAGCCATCAGAACTTTTTGTAAAGTACCGGACACAAAAGAATGTAATTCTGTTTGGTTACAGATACCATGCAAGTAGAAATGAAGAGAGCACAATTCCATATGTCCATGATATGGATAGGGCAACAGCAATAGTTACAGATAGATTTATCTCAACTGGAGCATGTAGCGACCAGTGCTATGCAGGAGAGGGTAATAGGTGGGTGTATCTCATGTTTTGTCACAAATAGCACCTTTTTTTTTTTAACTATGGAAAGTCAAGTTGTACACAGGTAAAGAGCCCTGCTTAAGGTGACTATGCTCTCATTAACAGAGATATAAGGGCAGATAGAACTGGTGAGAGAATATGTAGCTTTACGTGATCACAGCTAGGAGGACTAGAGCAGGTTGAGTCCCCCTGGTGTGGAACAGGTGGAACAGCATATCTGCCGAAGTGAGACTAGTTTTGGGTGAAGCAGGGCAGTGACTGACAGAAAATGGGAGGGAAATGAACAAGCCCTCTGTGCAACAGCGCTCTCAGTTCTGTGTGGCATAACCGCCGATGGGCACACACACACACAGTTTGGCCGTACTCTGTAACAGATGACCGTTACCGTACTTGTAAAGAGACTAAGAGAACCACGCCTTTAATTGCAAAATGTATCCTTGATAATGATATACTTGATCGTAACCCCAGTCTGGTAAGACTTTAGGTACGCCTCTCACTGGTTATGACTAAGTTCAGCTTGTGATATGGAGATGATTTTATGTAACACACATCAGCACTTGCTCTGAGATGCGTTTTTCTGTGCATGATATTTTGCTTACATAGTTTATCTTTGAGCTGTTCCTTCTTCTGTCATTTTATGCTTTTATCAGGTTCAGGATGTCAGCAGTTACTCTGTATGCGTAACACACTTGCCCAGATAATAAACAGCTTTCACACGCTACATTTACCAACACTATGATCACCACTACTGCCACCACACTCCACCTCACAAAACGCGCACACTGATCAGAGACCATAAAGTGAATTTTTATGGTCTTGAACACGCGCACACGCACACACACACACACACACACACACACACACACACACACACACATTCACACTCGTACACATGCATGCATGCATTCACCACACACACACACACACACACACACACACACACACACACACACACACACACACACACACACACTCAGATTCTTACATACACACGCGCACACACACACACACACACACACACACACACACACACACACACACACACACACATACACACACAGATTCTTAAACACAAGCAGAATATTTTTAGCAAGATGCTTGTACTTAAGGCTTTCTTTAATACGACCTCCTTTTAATCATGTGACAGATAGGTAGGTATCTTTTGTGCTATCATCAGAATCTTTTGTCACATAATTATGGTCTTCACCACTTTTTTTTAGCTTTATTTGCACAGTAATTTGTCCTAAGCTGATGTTGATAGATCATGTTCATGAAAAACTGGGAACTGGAACAGACCAGAGGCAGATGTATACTGTTTGTGCATTTTTGTTCAAACGAGAAAAAAAAAAAGTTTAATGATCTTGTGGATTGATGTGTAGCTTTAGGCTGAAGACAGCTTTGGTAGAAAATCCACAGTTTCATGTAAAAAGAAAAAGACCCCTCCCCACCTTACTACTGACATCCTCCTTTCCCTATCCTGAAAGTTGTTGATGTAAAGACCAGCTTTCTTTCAGCTTGTGTGGAACTTGTATCCAGTCCATTCACAAAACGAGGAGAATCTGTTCTCAAACGCGAACACCGAAAGATGCAGTCTAGTTAACTTATTTGTACACCATTTGCAAATTCTTGCTGTTTCAGTGGTGAAAATGGAAGCACATGCAAGAAGGGAAGCTACCGTGCACATCAATAATCATATTATTAGAAGACTCAGAATCTGGCTGAGTCTACTTTTCTTATGTCAAATCCAGAATCCAGAAACCAGTATTCATATAAATTATCATATTGATGCATGCTATCAAAATGAAAGTTGCGTCACCTTTTCGATACTTTCAACTGACTGCAAGGTTTTTGTTTTTAGTTTGGGGGGGGGGGGGGGGGGGGGGGGGGTGCGTTATTACTCCTAGAGATCTCAGATTGAGACTACATGTAAACAAAACTGAAATCATCAGTTAACCATGCAGGAAAACAAATGCAAAAAGGAAATAAAATCCCTCGGACTTCACTAAAAGCAATACCTAGCCGTGCTGTGTTTAGTCTCTGCACAAGATTATAAAAAAGTATATTTCCCCACACCAATCCCTCTGCCATTTTTCTTCCCACCCTCTCCTTTTCTCACTCATCTCTCACCCCCACACCCTTTTCCTCCCCCTCCCCCTCCCCCTCCCAGTCACTTCCTAGTGTTCCAATGTGTTGAAAGATTTGTGGATCATGTTTCAGCCTGAGGACTCTTTGTTTGGCCTTGCCAGTGTCTCTCATTCTCAAACTCCTCTTCATTTCTGACTTTACCGGTAGCAGTTAGTAAGAGAAGGAACGTAGTTTGTGGCTGCTACTTTTTACTCTTTGATGCATTCACATGATTCAGTTAATTCATTGTCAAGAGTTCACTTGTTATGGTGTCATCATGTATATCACATTGTAATGTAAACAGATGTAATGTTGAGTTAGATGTCGACATTCCCAGGCTTCAAAGAAAAAAATTGTTAAAATAGGAAGAAAGAAATCCTGAAGTCATATGGTTATTGTGGGTTTGAGAACGTATGCTCCTTGATGATGATCAGGGGCTGCTATTTATGCAGCCAGTCAGTAACATGCTTTCATGTGAGGTTCCAGTGTGTGTCATATTAGGCACTCTCCATATTGAACTCTCTTTCAGGGACTGGTGTATAGTCGTGGTTGTGACAAGTTCTTGTCGAAGCCTTCAGTGTCAACAGATTCCAGGGAACTGACATTAGTTGGATTGGGGGGGAGGGCCTTCTTTTTGTAAAAGTGCTTGCTCAGCCTGTTGTATATAACTGTGTGATGATTATCATCCGAAGGAATATTAGCAGGTAGAACAGACACCACCAAATGACCTGTAACATTGCAGTGTCTTCTTTGACAGATGCCCTCATGCTCTTATAACTAGTGTATTGCCGCGACTTCTTTGACAGGTGCCCTCATGCTCTTATAACTAGTTGTGTATTGCCGAGAGTGGGACTGCAAGGGGATGAACTGTACCAGGTGTAGCTGAGTGTAGGAACAGTGTGGGACTGGTGCTGTTGACATGGCCTGGAAGATGAGACAGACATGAGGAATAAGTTACCTGAAATGATGGTTAGGGTACCTACAGTCATTAACATGTCAAGTGAAACAATTCAGCAGCTCTGTGACATACCTACTTGCTTTCTTGTCAATGTTGATACACATTAAAAAAAAAGAAAAAAAGAAATAGGAGTCATATGATAGGACATGCAGGTCATGATGAACATGTTCTATGGATTCTTGCTGTCATTGTGAATATATGGCAGCTGTATGGCGTCTTCAAGAACAGCTGGCATCTTGGTGAAATCTGAAGGGCTAGCAGCCAGACTGGTGATAAATCTAAAAATTGTACAGCTTTCAGATTTTGGCATCAATCGATGGAAATAAAGGTCAGGGTTGTGTTGAAGACGTCTGTCTCTTTCTTGACAAGTAATTGAGCTACTTGACCTTTTAACAATGTTTATTTCATGGATTGTTAAATATTTAAATAATAAAAGAAAACGTATAAGCAAGTGGTCTGAGTTCAGACAAAACTTTCTTCTGAATGTGTTGAGGTAAAACTGATCTATCTGTAAATGGACCAACTTCATGTATGTAAAGCACTTTTAGGAGCTACATGTATGTAAATCAGTACATATGATAAGATAAGAGCATAAGATACCACTGTAATAAAACCACAAGGTGAACCAAACTCAGGACAAACTCTTTATTCTCTTAAAATGGTAAATATATATACTTACATTTTGGTTGTCTCAAAATTTGCTGAGTTAGACCAAACTTGATCTGAGCCATTTAACTGCTGTTGAAGTATAAGACAGTGGATAGTTATGACATTTGACTGTAAACCTGCAGGCGTGAAGTTGATGTTCAAGTAATTAGAATAGCGATGTGACAGAGATTACATGGAGCTTTCATTCATCACACGTCAAGAGACTTTTACTGCATCCAACTGGATTTTATTACACATCACATGGGTGTAGAGTGTTATTTACAGTTCTCAAATGAATTTTTGCTATACAGTTTCTCAATTGATTCAGTTATTATGTTTTTATACGCCCAGCTGGATTTTACTACACAACAACCCACGATCTCATTGGAATGTAATTTGTAACACCTGATAGGGTTTTATTATTCTATTGCACTAACATTTTAACTGCTACATTGTGAAATGTTTTAGTGTACATACGAAATAAACATGTGAGCATTGACTTAAACATATGTCTTACCTCATGATGCTGAAATAGCAACCAAGGTGTACATTTTGAAGCCCCTGTGTGTGTGTGTGTGTGTGTGTGTGTGTGTGTGTGTGTGTGTGTGTGTAAATTGGTACGTGTAGTGTTGAATACCTCGCTCAAGGAAACCATATTCATGAGGCATAATGTTCAAAGAAGCATTTGCCAGTGTGGTAGCTTGGCAGCATGCCAGCTCTTTGAGGGTGACTTAGGGTCTGCAGCTCTGGCTGTGTGTTGCAGGACTTGATGTCCAGGGTGCAGCAGCTGGAAGCACATGTCACCCAGCTCCGTCACATCATCCTCAAGGGAGACAAGCCCTCGCGCAAGGACAAGGCACAACGACAGTTTGACTTCAACAAGTAAGCAGGGTTTTAGGCTTTCGACACGCAAGTGGTGGTTTCAACTTCCAGTTGGGGCAGGGCTTAAGGGGGGGGGGGGGGGGGGGGGGGGGGGAGCAGGGGAGGGGTAGATTTCAAACACTTGAGTGGAGTTTTTGACATCCAACAAGTGTGTGAAGCTTATACATCTCCAGGTGAGTGCTTTTTTGTATTTTTTTACTCTGAACTCTTGATTGGAGTTTTGGCATGAACATAGTTGAAGGTTTTTACTTTAAGCAAGCGAGTGTTGAGTTTCCGACTCTAAACACTTGAATGTGAGTGGAATTAAACTTCAGACACTTGAGTGGAGTTTTTAATTTCCAACAAGTGTGTGGATTTTTTTCTTCAGGGTGTTTTTTTTTTTTTTTAAGTTCAGACATATGAGGGAGTTTTGATATCAACATGAAAGATTTTGATTTCTTACAAGTGGGAGTATTTCATGCACTTCAGTGTTTCACTCCAGACAAGAGAGTCAAGTTTTTGACTCGAAACAAATGAGTTGGATTTTGTTTATTGAACAGGTGGGGGAGTTGCGACATCAAACAAGTTAGAGGATTTATTTTTATCTTCGAACTAGTGAGTGGAGTTTTTGGCTTTCGACAAGTGAGTGGACTTTTCAACTTCAAATGCTTGCATGGAGTTTTGATATCAAGCAAAAGAGTGAAGTTGGGGGCTGTTTTCTTCATCTTATTATTGAAGTGATGTGAGTTGGTGTGTTGATACTTTTGATTTGAAAGTTTACAGATCCAGAAACTTCATTGGCACAACTGAATAAGATTAATCTAAAACAAAAGAGGGGAAAAAAAAAGAGAAATATGGTATGACAACTTTCCTGCTTTTTTTGTTGTGTTTTTGTTGTTGTTTTTTTTATACTGGATTTCTCATTTTCTGCTTTCATTAATTTTTACAGAAAAATATTCCACTTGTTTACATGAAAGAATTTGATCCAATTACTGTCCAATTACTGCATGGTCACAGGCATGAGTTTGGTGTTTTTTTAGTTTTTATTTCTTTTCTTTTTTTTTGTAAGAAGTAACACATTTCTGATGGGGGGGGGGGGGGGGATTGTACTTTTTTCAAGTCAGGAAAGATGTCAACTAGAGTTTGCTTTCACCTTTGGAGCAAGTGAGATATAACATGTTTTGGTGTGTGTGTGTGCATATACAGCATATGTCATCTGAACAATAAGGTATAGCTATGTGTGTGATGTGATGGCGGTTGATGTATGTAGGCAGTAAGAACATGCATTGTGTGTGTGTAGGCAGGTACAACATGTGTGTGTGTGGGCAGGTACAACACGCGTCATGTGGCCTGAAGGTGGCCTACCTGGGCTGGGACTACCAGGGGTTTGTGGTGCAGGAGGACACAGAGCGTACCATTGAGACTGCTCTCTTTGACGCCCTTCTCAGAACACGACTGGTGGAGTCCAGGTAGCTGCACTGAAAGTTGCACTGTGTTGAACTGTAGTGTTGCCATGTTGTGTCATGTATTATACAACTTGTCTTCAGCGCTGTCTGTGGAATGTAGGTGGTTAAATCCAGGTAGCTAAGTTGAATTTTGTATTTTGCTGAATTGTATAGTAATGGCTCACACAAGCTGAGACTGTCTTCAGCGCCTTCAAAATATGCCTGGTGGAGTCCAGGTTACTCTAGCTATATGTCATAGTCTGGATCTTGTGGTTGCCAGGCTTTGTGTTCAGTGGGTAGTGTATTGCGTCGTACTGTACTGTGTCATGTTGTTTCTTGGCCCAGTCTTTGCCGTGATGGAAGTTCCCTTTAGGCTGGCTTGCTTGTTCAGTTGGGCATTGTGTTCCGCGTTCTGCCTGTTGTCCAGGAGGGGTGCTGGCCAAGTAGACTGTCCTTTTGCCTGGGAAGCTTGAAACATGTATGCATCTGTCTTGTACATATTTATGTATGTTTGGTTTTTTTTTTTCTTTTTTGTTGTTTTTGCAGGATAGGACATCCACCCCACCCCCTCTATTCCACCCTCACCCACCACCACCCCATCCACCCCATATCATGAGGCCATTGGTGATTAGCTATTCATAAAACAAACTGATGCCCAGCCTGTGATCAGTCATGAAGGGCTGGTTTCTCCCCCACCCCTCTCCACTTGACCTTCAGTGGTCTGTGTTTCTGTTCATGAGATCACAGACTGGAGCCTCATGGGCAACATGCGCTAAGTGCATGGATAGGAACCCACAGCAACAACAGACTTGGTCACCTCCCTTCTCTGCCTGCTTGATAGGAACTGGGTTGGTCTGCCCTCATTACTTTTGATAGCACACAGTGCAGAGTCAGCCTGGGCCAAATCATTCTTATGTCGCAGATGGCACCAAGTTCAAATTCAACATGCTAAGTACTCGCCATTTCTCAGCACCAAGATATGTGTACTCGCCATTTCTCAGCACCAAGATATAAGTCAGCTGTGGCCAACCAATCCTGCTGTTACAGACGGCACCAGGTTCAAATTCGACCTTAACCATTTGGAACTTTGTCCGGTTGCTTGGCCAAAGTTGAGATCAAATGAAGACTCTGGCCAAGTCCTGATTGGAATGCAGGGGTTCTTTCGATACTGTGGCTTCCCCATTTTCTGGAAGTTTTTTAACTTTTATCTTTTCTGTCACTCTTTTAGAGAGACTGGGGGGGGGGGGGGGGGGGGGGGGGGGGGGTCCAAGGTGGGTTGCCTGTTGTATTTTGTCATTCTTTACTATCATCAGCTAGTTTTTTTTTGTTTTTTGGTTGTTTTTTGCTTTTTGTGGATCATGCTCAAGTCTTTGTTCTGAAAACTCTTTTAAACTTGAAATCACAAATTATGATTTGGCAGCTTTGTTGTTATAATTTGGCGACTGGGTAGTAGAACTAGAAATTGTGCATACTGTTCAGAATGGACCATAACTGTCCATTGGGCTTTGCCTGTTTACCTGTTGGTGTGTATGTATGGGTTAATTTTTCTTTTTTTTTTTTTTTTTTTTGAATGTCTGTCACTGATTTCTTTTTTATTTCCTTCATGATTTTTATAAAACCGGGGAGTGATAAATAAATGGAGCTAAGAATGTTGAGAGATAATCAAGCTAAACTATGGATTGTAAGAGCTTAGCTACCTTATCCTGATTTGCTTTTGCTGTTTGTTTCTTTTTCCAGATATGACTTGTTTTTCTTACCTGATCAGGATGTGATTTTTTTTCTGTACGAGTTTGACAGCCCTGAAAAGGCTCTGTAGTCAGTTGGACTATGATAATGAAATCTAGAAACCAAGATTTCAGTCAAGCAATCTTTGTATGTTGGATGACACAAAACTCAAATTCAATTTGGGTTGAGCAGTGGCAATTTCTCAGATGACGAAAGTTCAGATTTGACACAAGCCAAGCAGTCATAATTTCTTTGATGGCACAAAGTTAAAATTCAACCCAAGCCAAGAAGTGCTGTTTCTCAGATGGCATAGAGCTTTAATTTCACTTGCGCCAAGAAAGAAGAATTTCTGACATAATATAAATTTGACATAGGCCAAGTATTCATGATTTTGCAGATTATAGCACAAACCTCATATTCAGTTTGAGCACATCAAATTCAGTTTTGCTCAAGCCATCTGAATTTATGAAATGGCAGAGAGTTTTGCTCAGGCCAAGCATTTATAGTTTCTCGGACAGCACAAAATGAATTTTAACTACAGTAAGGAATCATTTTAATTTCTCAAGCTTACTCTGTTATACGTGTGTGTGTGTTATACATTCATATGTATATATATATATATATATAACTGTTATACGTGTGTGTGTTATAAGCATTCATAGTTTCTCGGACAGCACAAAATGAATTTTAACTACAGTAAGGAATCATTTTAATTTCTCAAGCTTACTCTGTTATACGTGTGTGTGTTATACATTCATATATATATATATAACTGTTATACGTGTGTGTGTTATACATTCATATAATATATTATATATATATATATATTGTTTCTTATTTATGCCTGATTATAAGAAGCATGACGTGTATCTGTGTGTGCACTCAAGTGTTCTGTGTTGGTATGCCAGTTTTTGTTCAGAACAATTTTTTAAAACATTAGCATGATAACACTGCTTTCACAATCCAATATGAATTGAAAAGGCAATCTTTCTGTGCTTTTTCAGATCTTGTATGATACAGCTACATGGGGCATGCCCCGGACCCCCTTGACCCCCCTTGACTGTTTCCTCTTTTTTCCTTTATGGAGAGTCCCACCCTGATTTTTACAGCTTGAATGCCCTCTTTGCCACCCTGCCAGTGAATGGGTATCTGGTTCAGTTCATCGAAGGTGACGGTGAAAGAAGAGGATGCAGTTCCTTTCCATTAGGTCATGCCCTTGACATCATGAACCTGTACCAGTTCTTTGCCCTACTGCCAGAACGCCATGTGACTTACACACACACACCTCATCTTTATAACTTACCTTTATGAAAGAAGCCTCAATCACTGAGCCATGATGTTTGTTGTGCAGGGAGGCCTCCAACTACCACCGGTGTGGCCGCACAGACAAAGGAGTCAGCGCTTTTGGTCAGGTCAGTGTTGGTGTGTATGTGATATTGTGTGAAGAGGGGAAAGGTGGTGGCTTGGTAGTGTGTATTTGGAGGGAAGGGTGGGTGCTAGTGGTCATTGTAGGAGTGCAAGGGTTGGTGCAAGTGGTTGCTGTATATATGTATGTGTGTGTTTGTGGAGGAAAAGGGTTGGTGTTCATGGTTAGTGTGTGTAGAGAAGGCTTAGTGGTGCTAGTGATTGGGGTGTGTGGAGAGGAAGCTGTGCTGGTGTCTGGGGTGTGTGGGGGAGGGCTTGATACTAGTGGTTGAGGTGTAAGGAGAAGGCTTGGTGCAAGAGGCAGGAGTGTGGGGAGGAGGGCGTGGTGCAAGAGGCAGGAGTGTGGGGAGGAGGGCGTGGTGCAAGAGGCAGGAGTGTGGGGAGGAGGGCGTGGTGCAAGAGGCAGGAGTGTGGGGAGGAGGGCGTGGTGCAAGAGGCAGGAGTGTGGGGAGGAGGGCGTGGTGCAAGAGGCAGGAGTGTGGGGAGGAGGGCGTGGTGCAAGAGGCAGGAGTGTGGGGAGGAGGGCGTGGTGCTAGAGGCAGGAGTGTGGGGAGGAGGGCGTGGTGCTAGAGGCAGGAGTGTGGGGAGGAGGGCGTGGTGCAAGAGGCAGGAGTGTGGGGAGGAGGGCATGGTGCAAGAGGCAGGAGTGTGGGGAGGAGGGCGTGGTGCAAGAGGCAGGAGTGTGGGGAGGAGGGCGTGGTGCTAGAGGCAGGAGTGTGGGGAGGAGGGCGTGGTGCAAGAGGCAGGAGTGTGGGGAGGAGGGCGTGGTGCAAGAGGCAGGAGTGTGGGGAGGAGGGCGTGGTGCAAGAGGCAGGAGTGTGGGGAGGAGGGCGTGGTGCAAGAGGCAGGAGTGTGGGGAGGAGGGCGTGGTGCAAGAGGCAGGAGTGTGGGGAGGAGGGCGTGGTGCAAGAGGCAGGAGTGTGGGGAGGAGGGCGTGGTGCAAGAGGCAGGAGTGTGGGGAGGAGGGCGTGGTGCTAGAGGCAGGAGTGTGGGGAGGAGGGCGTGGTGCAAGAGGCAGGAGTGTGGGGAGGAGGGCGTGGTGCAAGAGGCAGGAGTGTGGGGAGGAGGGCGTGGTGCAAGAGGCAGGAGTGTGGGGAGGAGGGCGTGGTGCAAGAGGCAGGAGTGTGTGGAGGGGAAAGAAAGGTGCAGGGGAGTGGCTGTGTACGTGTCAGAACAGGAGGAAAACGTGAAGGGGAGTGGTTGTGTACGTGTCAGAACAGGAGGGAAATGTGAAGGGGAGTGGTTGTGTACGTGTCAGAACAGGAGGGAAATGTGAAGGGGAGTGGTTGTGTACGTGTCAGAACAGGAGGGAAATGTGAAGGGGAGTGGTTGCGTACGTGTCAGAACAGGAGGGAAAAGTGAAGGGGAGTGGTTGTGTATGTGTCAGGAGGGAAAAGTGAAGGGGAGTGGTTGTGTATGTGTCAGGAGGGAAAAGTGAAGGGGAGTGGTTGTGTATGTGTCAGGAGGGAAAAGTGAAGGGGAGTGGTTGTGTATGTGTCAGGAGGGAAAAGTGAAGGGGAGTGGTTGTGTATGTGTCAGGAGGGAAAAGTGAAGGGGAGTGGTTGTGTATGTGTCAGGAGGGAAAAGTGAAGGGGAGTGGTTGTGTATGTGTCAGGAGAGGAGGGAAAAGCGAAGGGGGAGTGGTTGTGTACGTGTCAGGAGAGGAGGGAAAAGTGAAGGGGAATGGTTGTGTACATGTCAGGAGAGGAGGGAAAAGTGAAGGGGAGTGGTTGTGTACGTGTCAGGAGGGAAAAGTGAAGGGGAGTGGTTGTGTACGTGTCAGGAGAGGAGGGAAAAGTGAAGGGGAGTGGTGGTGTACATGTCAGGAGAGGAGGGAAAAGTGAAGGGGAGTGGTTGTGTACATGTCAGGAGAGGAGGGAAAAGTGAAGGGGAGTTGTTGTGTACATGTCAGGAGAGGAGGGAAAAGTGAAGGGGAGTGGTTGTGTACATGTCAGGAGAGGAGGGAAAAGCGAAGGGGAGTGGTTGTGTACATGTCAGGAGAGGAGGGAAAAGTGAGAGGGGAGTGGTTGTGTACGTGTCAGGAGAGGAGGGAAAAAGCGAAGGGGAGTGGTGGTGTACGTGTTGGGAGAGGAGGGAAAAGTGAAGGGGAGTGGTTGTGTACATGTTGGGAGAGAGGAGGGAAAAGTGAAGGGGAGTGGTTGTGTACATTTGGGGAGAGGGGAAAAGTGAAGGGGAGTGGTTGTGTACATGTCAGGGAGGAGGGGAAAGTGAAGGGGAGGTGGTGGTGTACGTGTTGGGAGAGGAGGGAAAAGTGAAGGGGAGTGGTTGTGTACATGTTGGGAGAGGAGGAAAAGTGAAGGGGAGTGGTTGTGTACATGTCAGGAGAGGAGGGGAAAGTGAAGGGGAGTGGTGGTGTACGTGTCAGGAGAGGAGGGGAAAGTGAAGGGGAGTGGTGGTGTACGTGTCAGGAGAGGAGGGGGAAGTGAAGGGGAGTGGTTGTGTACATGTCAGGAGAGGAGGGAAAAGTGAAGGGGAGTGGTGGTGTAGTGTCAGGAGAGGAGGGAAAAGTGAAGGGGAATGGTGGGATGCTTGTGCAGGGGAAGAGATGCAGGGTGATGGGTGGGCTGTGAGTGCAGGCACAGGACAGGTGCTGGCTAGTAGTTAGGGGTGCGATGCAGAAGACAGGTGTAGGAAATTGGTTTAGGTATGTGGAGGGAAAAGACATGTGCAGGGTAGAAGTTGGGGTGTTTGGAGGGGAAGGAGAGGTTTTGGATGGTGGTTGGTGTATGCGTGTGGAGAGAAAGGACAAGTGTGGGCTGATGGTTTGGGGGTATGTGGAGGGGAGGGTGCAGGGTAGAAGTTTGAGTCTGTGGAAGAGGAGGATAGGTGGAGGTCAGGGTGTGTGTGGAGGGAAAGGTCAGGTGTTTGGTGATGGTTGGGGAGGTGTGGAGGGGAAGGACAGGCGTTAGGGCAATGGTTGCAATGTGGGTGGAGGGAAAGGAATGTTTAGGGAGGAAGCTGTGCTGGAGGGGAAGAATGGGTGAAGTGTAGGGGTGGGTGAGTGTGGAGAGGGAGAGGAAAAGCAAAGGGTAGTGGTTGGTGTGTGTGTGTGCGTGCATGCGGAAGGACAGGTTGTGGGTAATGGTTGGTATGCGCGTTTGTGGAGGGGAAGAATAGGTCAGGCGAAAGGTTAGAGGGTGTGTGGAGGAAATGGACAGGTTGTAGGGTAGAGGTTGGGGTGTTTGAGGAAGGGAAGAATAGGTGAGGTATATGTAAATGGTTGGGTGTGTATGGAGGGAAAGACGTGTGTAGGGTAATGATTACAGTGTATGTGGAAGGAAGGATAGGTATAAAGTAGTCGTTGGGTGTGTGGGGAGGGGAGGACAGGTGTATAGTAGTGTTTGGGGTGTGAGGGGAGGACAGGTGTATAGTAGTGTTTGGGGTGTGAGGGGAGGACAGGTGTATAGTAGTGTTTGGGGTGTGAGGGGACAGGTGTATAGTAGTGTTAGGGGAGGACAGGTGTATAGTAGTGTTTGGGGTGTGAGGGGAGGACAGATGTATAGTAGTGTTTGGGGTGTGTGAGGGAGGACAGGTGTATAGTAGTGTTTGGGGTGTGAGGGAAGGACAGGTGTATAGTAGGTTTGGGGTGTGAGGGGAGGACAGGTGTATAGTAGTGTTTGGGGTGTGAGGGAAAGAACAGGTGTATAGTAGTGTTTGGGGTGTGAGGGGAGGACAGGTGTATAGTAGTGTTTGGGATGTGAGGGGAGGACAGGTGTATAGTAGTGTTTGGGGTGTGAGGGGAGGACAGGTGTATAGTAGTGTTTGGGGTGTGAGGGGAGGACAGGTGTATAGTAGTGTTTGGGATGTGTCGAGGGGAGTATAGGTGGCTAGTAGCGTTTGGGGTGTGTGTGGAGAGAAAGGACAGGCGAATAGTAGTGTTTGGGGTGTGAGGGAAGGACAGGTGTATAGTATTGGTTGGGATGTGTGTGGAGAGGGGACAGTGTTGTATAGTAGTGTTTTGGGTGTGTGTGGAGAGAAAGGACAGGTGTATAGTGGTGTTTGGGGTATGAGGGAAGGACAGGTGTATAGTATTGGTTGGGGTGTGTGGTGAGGGAAAGGACAGGTGTATAGTAGTGTTTGGGGTGTGTTTGGAGAGAAAGGACAGGTGTATAGTAGAGGTTGGGGTGTGTGGAGGGAAAGGACAGGTGTATAGTAGTGTTTGGGGTGTGTTTGGAGAGAAAGGACAGGTGTATAGTAGAGGTTCGGGGTGTGTGGAGGGAAAGGACAGGTGTATAGTAGTGGTTGGGGTGTGTGGAGGGGAGGACAGGTGTATAGTAGTGGTTGGGGTGTGTGTAGAGAAAGGACAGGTGTATAGTAGTGTTTGGGGTGTGTGGGAGAAAGGACAGGTGTATAGTAGTTGTTGGGGTGTGTGTGGAGGGAAAGGACAGGTGTATAGTAGTGGTTGGGGTGTGTGGAGGGAAAGGAGAGGTGTATAGTAGAGGTTGGGGTGTGTGGAGGGAAAGGACAGGTGTATAATAGTGGATGGGGTGTGTGGAGAGAAAGGACAGGTGTATAGTAGTAGTTTGGTTTGTGTGGAGGGAAAGGACAGGTGTATAGTAGTGGTTGGGGTGTGTGGAGGGAAAGGAGAGGTGTATAGTAGAGGTTGGGGTGTGTGGAGGGAAAGGACAGGTGTATAGTAGTGGATGGGGTGTGTGGAGAGAAAGGACAGGTGTATAGTAGTGTTTGGGGTGTGTGGAGAGAAAGGACAGGTGTATAGTAGTGTTTGGGGTGTGTGGAGGGAAAGGACAGGTGTATAGTAGTGGATGGGGTGTGTGGAGGGGGGGACAGGTGTATAGTAGTGGATGGGGTGTGTGGAGGGAAAGGACAGGTGTATAGTAGTGGTTGGGGTGTGTGGAGAGAAAGGACAGGTGTATAGTAGTTGTTGTGGTGTGTGTGGAGGGAAAGGACAGGTGTATAGTAGTGGTTGGGGTGTGTGGAGGGAAAGGAGAGGTGTATAGTAGAGGTTGGGGTGTGTGGAGGGAAAGGACAGGTGTATAATAGTGGATGGGGTGTGTGGAGAGAAAGGACAGGTGTATAGTAGTGTTTGGGGTGTGTGGAGAGAAAGGACAGGTGTATAGTAGTGTTTGGGGTGTGGGAGGGAAAGGACAGGTGTATAGTAGTGGATGGGGTGTGTGGAGGGGAGGACAGGTGTATAGTAGTGGATGGGGTGTGTGGAGGGAAAGGACAGATGTATAGTAGTGGTTGGGGTGTGTGGAGAGAAAGGACAGGTGTATAGAAGTGGATGGGGTGTGTGGAGGGAAAGGACAGGTGTATAGTAGTGGTTGGGGTGTGTGGAGAGAAAGGACAGGTGTATAGTAGTGGTTGGGGTGTGTGGGAGAGAAAGGGCAGGTGTATTAGTAGTGGTTGGGGTGTGTGGAGGGAAAGGACAGGTGTATAGTAGTGTTTGGGGTGTGTGGAGAGAAAGGACAGGTGTATAGTAGTGGATGGGGTGTGTGGAGGAAAGGACAGGTGTATAGTAGTGGTTGGGGTGTGTGGAGAGAAAGGACAGGTGTATAGTAGTGGTTGGGGTGTGTGATGAGGGAAGGACAGGTGTATAGTTGTGGTTGGGGTGTGTGGAGGGAAAGGACAGGTGTATAGTAGTGGTTGGGGTGTGTGGAGGGAAAGGACAGGTGTATAGTAGTGGTTGGGGTGTGTGGTGAGGGAAAGGACAGGTGTATAGTAGTGGTTGGGTGTGTGTGGAGGGGAGGACAGGTGTATAGTAGTGGTTGGGGTGTTGTGGTGAGGGAAAGGACAGGTGTATAGTAGTGGTTGGGGTGTGTGGTGAGGGAAGGACAGGTGTATAGTAGTGGTTGGGGTGTGTGTGGAGGGAAAGGACAGGTGTATAGTAGTGGTTGGGGTGTGTGGTGAGGGAAAGGACAGGTGTATAGTAGTGGTTGGGGTGTGTGGTGAGGGAAAGGACAGGTGTATAGTAGTGGTTGGGGTGTGTGGAGGGAAAGGACAGGTGTATAGTAGTGGTTGGGGTGTGTGGTGAGGGAAAGGACAGGTGTATAGCAGTGGTTGGGGTGTGTGGAGGGAAAGGACAGGTGTATAGTAGTGGTTGGGGTGTTGTGGGGGAAAGGACAGGTGTATAGTAGTGGATGGGGTGTGTGGAGGAAGGACAGGTGTATAGTAGTGGTTGGGGTGTGTGGAGGGAAAGGACAGGTGTATAGTAGTGTTTGGGAGTGTGTGGAGAGAAAGGACAGGTGTATAGTAGTGTGGATGGTGTGTGGAGGGAAAGGACAGGTGTATAGTAGTGTGGGGGTGGTGTGTGGAGGGAAAGGAGAGGTGTATAGTAGTGTGGGTGGTGTGTGGAGGGAAAGGAGAGGTGTTATAGTGTGGGTGGTGTGTGGAGGGAAAGGACAGGTGTATAGTAGTGGTTGGGGTGTGTGGTGAGGGAAAGGACAGGTGTATAGTAGTGTTTGGGGTGTGTGGAGGGAAAGGACAGGTGTATAGTAGTGGAAGGGGTGTGAGGGAAGGACAGGTGTATAGTAGTGGTTGGGGTGTGTGGAGGGAAAGGACAGGTGTATAGTGTGTTTGGGGTGTGTGGTGAGGGAAAGGACAGGTGTATCTAGTGGTTGGGGTGTGTGGAGGGGAGGACAGGTGTATAGTATTGGTTGGGGTGTGTGGAGGGGAGGACAGGTGTATAGTTGTTGTGGTGTGTGGAGGGGGGACAGGTGTATAGTAGTGTTTTGGGTGTGTGTGGATTGTAAAGCACTCAGAACTTGGCTTTCATGAGGATAAATGCAATGTAGTATGATGATAAATGATAATGGTTGGGTGTATGTGGAGGGAAAGGGCAGGTTCTGTAGGCTGTGTGTGTGAGAGCGAGAGAGGTTTGATTGACATGGGTTTCAGAACTGGTGATTGGTGTTTGCAGGTGATATCCCTGGACATGCGTACCAATCTGTTGAAAGGGCCTGGGGTCAAGATTAAGGAGGGGGGCACTGCTCACCTGCGTCAAGGTAGGATAAACGCTTGACAAAAATCTAGGAATAGAGTGCTGGGCCTTTGCTGGTATCTGGGTTATATTTGTTGGAATTTTATCAAGATTCCTGTTGGTGTTCGGAAGGGAAAAAATGTGAATGCAGTCCAATGAATCATAATGATATACAGTGTAGTTAATCGCAAAATTACAGTGTGATGAATTACAAGAAGGTAGTGCTGTAGAATACAATACATTGAGTTAGTTAAAGGCAATGAAGTGGAACAGTACATAATTATACCATGCTGTAAGGTAGAGTGCAGTGATACAGGGTTCCCAGGGTCCTTACCGGTCCTTACAGGCCCTTAAATTTTGAAACACCTCAAGTAAGGCCTTACAAGTGCTTATATTAGCATCAAGGTCCTTACAAGTCCTTATGACCGCCAAAAAAATCGTCAATGGCGAAATGCTGGTTGGAAAATGTCGGAAGCAAGCGGTACTTACTCTGAAATCTGCTCGCCAATGGGTTCTGACAAACGGCCCAAGCCTAGCAGACAACTTTCAGCTTGGAAGTTTTGGTTTTTCTCAAGGTCTCGTCCTAGTTTTACATGGTCTCGTTTCGCGTGAAGACTCGATACTTACATCCATCATTTTCCAGTCTTTGCTCAAGGCAATCTAAGTGCCAGGAAAGTGAATTTCAGGATCATTGGGTAAAAAAAAAAGCAGTACAAGGACTGGTTGCTGAAGGATCCCAAAACAAACATTATGCTCGATGTTCTGTGTGCGAAAGATCACTGCATTTGGCGTCGATGGCACGTAGGGTTGTGCTAGACCATATTCATAATATGGGAGGTGTGGAGGGAGTTGTCATTGACAAAAAAAACTCCTTGTCTCAGCATCAGGAGCCTAGGGAAGATATGACAGATACCTTGCTGAACAGAGGCAAGAGGAAGAGGCAGCTGTGGAAAAAGAGAAGAGAAAGAGGTTAGGAGAAGAACTGGTCAACCTGAGGAAGAAACATAAATGCACCAGTGATGAGGCACGTCATCTACTTGAAGAGGCTGACCGTCTAAGCTTCCAGTCTCAGGAGCAGAGAAGTTTCAGTCTGATTGAACGATCCAACACTCTGCGTTTGTTAGCTAAGGACAGAAAAAATGAAGCAGAGAGAGTTCAACAGGACATCACAGGGGTCGAAAAAGAATGGAAAAAATGCTGATTAAGGCCAGTGTATGTGTGTGTGCTCTTTTTTTTTTCTCCGACATATATTCAGGATCTGAAAGTGCCTATGACCACTAATAACAGTTTTGTTTTTGTTTTTGTTTCTCATTCTCAGTGTCATTTTTTTTAAACTTATCTCTTCTGTTGTGAAAGATTGACATTCAAGTTTTAAGTATCAGCTATGACTGTCAGGTTAAAGTATCAGCTGGTTTTAGTTTTAGGTGTGAAAAGAGTGGATTGAAGTGGAAGACAAGAGACTGAAGACATTGTTCTTACTGAAGACTGAACAAGGGAACAAACAGTTTTCAGTGTGATTTGATTCTGCAGTACAGCAGCCAAGGGTTATATTGGGTGTACGCTGTGATTGGTGCATTTCCATGAAGAGATATACAAGTACGTTTTGTAATATATATGCTGCTAATGTTTATGTAGAGGTCCTTACTAATTTAGAAAATGGTCCTTATAGGTCCTTACAAGGTCCTTACTTGGCATAAGCTGAAGTCCCTGGGAACCCTGTGATAGTTAAAGGCAATGAAGTGGAACAGTACATAATTATACCATGCTGTAAGGTAGAGTGCAGTGATAGTTAAAGGCAATGAAGTGGAACAGTACATAATTATACCATGCTGTAAGGTAGAGTGCAGTGATAGTTAAAGGCAATGAAGTGGAACAGTACATAATTATACCATGCTGTAAGGTAGAGTGCAGTGATAGTTAAAGGCAATGAAGTGGAACAGTACATAATTATACCATGCTGTAAGGTAGAGTGCAGTGATAGTTAAAGGCAATGAAGTGGAACAGTACATAATTATACCATGCTGTGAGGTAGAGTGCAGTGAAATAAAATACAGTAAAGTTGAGAACAAAAACGCTGTGAAATGCAACATTGTGCAGTGTAGTGAAACAAAAGAATGAATTTTTGTGACTAAGACAATGAAACAGAACTTGATACACCACAATACAGCAATGCAGTTAAATATAGTGGAATGAAATCCATCACAGTGGATGATTAGAATACAGTAGCACTGTACACTTACACGTAATGAAATACAATACCTTGAAATATGATACAGTGCTGCACAGTATGATGCATTACAACAATGCAACTCAAGATGGAAAACGTTTGGATTGGTTGACCTGACAACTGTAAGAAAGAATTGCCAAATAAGTTTGAGTTGCGTGAAAAGTTGTGTGACATGTATTGGAGAGTATTGGGTAGCTTATGTGCGAGAGGCATGGATGTGAGCGTGAATTGTGTAGAAGGATGTGTGGTATTGAACTTGGGGCATGAGAAAGAAAGATAATGAGCAGGCGCACACACTTGGATGGACAAGTGTTTGTATTTGTGGTTGCATTCTAGGGTTTGTGTGTGGGCATGTGTTATACAGGCATATGTATGTGATCTATGTGTTTGTCTGTGAGAGAGAGGGAGAGTGTGTGTGTGTGTGTGTGTGTGTGTGTACAAACAAAAGCAGTAGCTTGCACACTAGGAGGGAAGGCAGGGGGGGGGGGGGGGGGGGGGGGGGGGGTCCAAGGTGGGTTGATGTTTGCTATGGCCGAGCGGGGAGAGCCTTGGACTGTGCATGCAGGCATGTTTATCCACCACCCTCTCCCTCCCTCCCTCCTCCCTCCTTCCCCAGTGCAAGGCATTGGTTGGGAGAAGAAAAAAAAAAACCCTCTGCCAGGCTCTTTTTGCCTGGGAAACCACAACCTTCACTTGGGAAAAGAAGCTTAGGAGGGCAGAGGGTCGGAGAGGAAGGGAAAGCTTGGGGATAGGGGGTAGGAGTGGGGGAGGGGGGGTTATACTGGCACAGAGAAGGAGTTGGTGATTTTAGGTGTACACTTGGGAGAGGGTGATAGGGGGAGTGAACAAAGAGAGGAGGACGGACGCCAGTGGAAAGAGTGGGGGGGGGGGTCTAAAGGAGGAGGTGGGTGATACAACACAACCTTGGAGAGGCCAAGGGTGGATTTGGAGGGTAGGGAGAGGATTTGTGGGGGGGGGGGGGGGGGGGGGGGGGGGGGTATAGGGAATGGTGAAATGCTGGTGGTGCAGTGAAGGGGTGAGTGTTAAGGGTGGAGGTGTGGATAAGGGTTCAAAGAGCGAGGAAGTTCACGGAAGGTGCTGTGGAAGGAGATGAGGTGGTGGGAAGGTGCCGTGGAAGGAGATGAGGTGGTGGTGGTGGGTGCAGCCTTGAGGTGCAGGAGGTTGTGTTTGTGTTCATGCAGCCCCAGTTTGAAGGAGGGAAGGGAGCGGTGGTTGTTGGCAGGGGTGGGAGTAAACATGGAGGACGATCTTGGTACGGAGACTTTAGTGGGGTGGGAATTGTGTTGTTTCGGTCTTAGTTTGGTGAATGGTTTAAATTCAGAGGGTCAGAGGGCTAAAGTGAAAGTAAAAGGAACTCTAAGGGGGAGGGGGGAGTGGATGGGAGGAGGTTAGCCCATGTTTGATCAGGCTCTGGGCTAAGGTCACTGCCCGAAGTGAGCTGGTCAGATTTCCAACAAGAACATGAGCAGGGGGATGAGAGAGGTTGAGAGGCTGCCACTGGTTTCAGCTGAAAAAGAAAAGGAAAGAAAATTCTTGATTCTGCTCTCTTGGGGGGATGGTTATGTGTATCAGCAAAGCTGTGGAGAAACCAGAATGGGCAACGGCGGAGGAATGCCACTGATGTAGCACTAAAAACATTGAAATATCAAAATATAGATCGATAAATGGCTTTTTTTATGTTAATCAGCACATCATGCTGTGAATTGGTCTGGATTCAGCCTGTGATTCTAGACAGAAAAGTTAACATTGTTTAGTCACAGAAACAGCCGCAGATGTACATCAAAATTCACCCAAGATGACCAGTTGAACATCCAAATCTTGCTGTTGGTAATGTTTTAAATAAATCTGCCGTATAAGGCACTGACACTGATCTCAGAGGGTTTTTTTTTTTTTTTAATAACTTAGGAATTTCCCATTACTAATGTTTCAGATAAATCAGCAGTATTTGAATTGATACACTGACATTGATCTCGAGAGGATTTGTTTGTTTTTCTTCTTTTTTTTTTATAAAGAATAAATACAAATATGAACTTGCTTTTAAAGAGAAGTCTCAATCAACTTTGTGACTTTCTCACAATTCTTTTTCTGTTAAATTCATGCTGGGTCACACATTCTTAACTCATTCGCCCATTTAAGATATGAAGATGTACCATTTTGCATACCATATGATGCGCAGGTCAGCATATCCTTCATATTAAACGTTGTGATATGTACGTGAAACATAAGCATTACACAGCAGACTCCTTAAAACAACATCTTTAGAGATGTTTCTCCAGATTTTCAGGTCTGAAAAGAAGTCAGAGTATTCCATCCTATATAATAATATATGGTATAAATGAATAATTTTAGCTATTTCTTGACAGTTAAGTGTGTGTTAGTCTTTTAATCCAGATGTGTTTTACATGTACAGTCTTGCTTTTATATACTTTCAAAGCATAGTTTCAGACACACCTGAAAAGCATAACATGATTTTTTGTAATCACATTTTTTTTTTTTACATATGGGAGGAGATGAAGGAAAAGTAGACAGATGAAACCACCACATGTCCCATTTTCTGTTGTGCAACAGGACAGTCTCCTGTGATTCAGATGCCTGTGAAAATCTGTGCATACTGATTATCATTATATCCTGTATGAGAAAAATACTATTACTTTGTTACTTAAACAGAAAAAAAAAAAGAGAAAAATTTGCACAAGGAGCGTTTACCCCTTCATGTATCAGCAACACACAAAACAGCAAATGTGTGATGCAGGGGAGACAACAACAGAGATCCGCTACGTGCACATCCTGAACAAAGTGCTGCCACCGGAGATTCGAGTCCTGGCCTGGGCCCCTGTGGAGGAATCCTTCAGTGCCAGGTAGGTTCTGTGCCAGCAGTTGTGCATTACCTTCTTTGATGAGTGGCCTTGTCATGACCTGAGGTAGATGACTTTGTTACCTGCTGATGGTGGGATAGCAGCAAGATCTTGACGTGAGTATTAGTATGTGTAGATAGGTAGATAGACAGGTAAAGCCCGTCGTCATAAAAGAATTCAAGGGAGGCAGTTGAGAATTGAAGTAGCTTTCTCTCTTTTCTGTCTTTTTCTTTTTTTTTTCTTTTCTTCTTTTTTTTTTTTTTTTTTTTTTTTTTTTTTTTTTTTTTTTTTTAAAGAGTCCTCAGTCTGTGAAATCACAGAATACATCCTGGAAAACATGTTGAATATGTCCAGTGTTTGCTGGAATAATGGTGATGCTGTTGTTACAGGTTCAGCTGTAAGAAGAGGACGTACAAGTACTACTTCCCCAGGGGAAATCTGGATCTGCAGGTAATGAGGACATGGGAAAGGTGGTGAGCAGATGGGAATAGTTTACAGATTGGGAATAACGATGAGCACAGTGAAGGTGAACTAGGTGGCCGCATACAGCCACAGCCTCACACTGGCCTAGACAACAGGCTTGAGGAAAGGTTGCATATGGTCACCACTTGAAGACGGTTTTTCATTCAGCGATCACCATATACAGACCTGTTTACCCTACGGATTCACCGTAGTTTCTACGAAAATAGGTCCTCAGCTACGGTGCTACGATCACACAGGCTCAAACTACGGAGAAAAAAACAAACCAACAAACAAAATCAGCAACTAAAGCTGTCGGCGACAATCAAACGAAAGTAAGTGAAGGAAGATAATTCTGATATTTTCCAATTTGCTTGCGCATGCACGCTAGTTTCTTTCGTCTGCTCAGTCGATTCGTGCAAAAATGTCAACAAAAAGGGAAAAAGAAAAGGCCAGTGAATCAACTGACCCTTGCACCTCTCCACCAAAGAAAAAAGCCCGGCCGCCTCCTGCACAGCGTTTTCGAAAGGAGTATACACAGGAGTAGTCTTGTTTACAGGCATCGAAAAAGGGAGAAGCGTATGTGCGGTGCACTGTTTGTGACACAGACTTCAGCTGTGTCCATGGCGGAAAGAACGACTGTTTCAGACATGTTAAAAGTGCCAGACACGAACAATTCGAGAGAGCCAAGGGAAAACAATCCACTCTGCAAGGCTTCTTTACAAAGCAGCGTGATGAGCTAGAGGGGACACGGTCAGAGGCTCTGATATGCGAATTCTTGGTGGAACATAATTTGCCATTCGCAGCAGCTGACACTCTCACAAAGGCAATCAAACGCATATGCCCAGACTCAAAAATTGCCAAAGAGATCAAATGCTGCAGAAGTAGTGGTGACTACTGACAGTTGCTCAAATTTGAGCCCAAACTACTGACACAGGTCATCATGACTACTGAAAGGTAATGTTGGGGGTAAACAGGTCTACATATAGTTTGTGGCTGGCAACCTGAGTAATTTGTGTGCATACATGTGTGTGTGTGTGTGTGTGTGTGTGTGTGTGTGTGTGTGTGTGTGTGTGTGTGCTTGCTCAGTAAACCAGTTTTCAAAGATCTGTCAGTCATGTTACTGCAAAGAGGGGAAGGGGGGACTACTACTTATTTTTTGATTTAAGATAAATCAATGCTTACATCCTATGAAGTAGCATGTGTACATGCTTTTTTTTTATATTGTGCAGTTACCTTGTTCTTGCCTTTATGTAAATGAGTGTGGTGTTTGTGTGTGAGAGTGCAATTCGCTTCTTTTTTTTTTCGGTATGTGGCCGGATGTTGAGCTGAATCAGTTTTTTTTTGGTTTGGTTTTTTGCATTGATGGATCTTGCCTGTCATTTTTGTTCATATTAAGTCCCTCCAAATATTCCTGGTGACTAAATTACATTGACAGTTAAGACATGTCAGTATGTCTATACTTTATCAAAGGCAAATCTGTTTCATTTTGTATGTTCTACCCTTGTATAACATATTTCATTATAGAGCTTTTTCTGGTATATTCTTCTCAGTCTGTCAGAGTTCATTATTAACTGTGGATTGTATTGGAATGGGAAAGGGGGTGGGGGTAGGAGGAGGAGGGGGTAGGCCTTATATAGCAAAGAGCAAAAGTAATTTTCAACTTGAAAGACACTTTGAGATTAGAGGTGCATCCCTTGGTTTTAAAAAAAAATCCCTTTCATTCATAAACAGTGTGGTCTGGAATATAACACATTGCAGTTTGGAATTGTGCTCCTGAATCTGCAAATGTGACCATATTTGAACACACAGAGCTAGAACATGCTAAAGTTTTTCTTCATACTTGTCCAAACAAGTGCTTTACCTCCACTAGGTGTGGAACAATGTCACAAATCAGGATTCCATAAAGCGACAAAAAATGGAGAGCAGGGAGCTTACTCTTCCCCATAACCATCAAGCCAACAGGATTAATCTCCCTTTGTGGGTTCATACTCGCTTCACCCTTTCAGCTTTTTGATTCAGTTTTCTCCTTTTCCTCGGTGAGGAAACGCACCTTCTTTTCTCTTTCCAAGCCTGTTTCCATCATGGATTCTTAGAAGCAATCTTGTGGGTCAGTTTTCACCTCTCAAGTGGAAAGCGCTTTGTCCTACTGCTCTTGAAGAAAACGCCAGAAAGCCGCTTGGCTTGGCTTTGTTGCCATCATCATAGAGCACCCTCGCCTACACCGAGTCGAACGACAGTTCTGCTTCACCTCAGACTTCCAGAGCCTGCATGTCATGTGGTAGAGCTGTACCCATCCTCACATGAGACCTGCGTCAACTGCATTGGCTGTTCACCATTCCATCCCTGTAGCTTGTGCAGGAGTTGGTATGGGTGGATGTGGCGCTCTGTTTTGGGCACTCGTCGCTACGGTCCACCTGTTTTGACAAGAGTGACAACCAACACTCTTTGCTTCACTGTCCAGCTTCCCATCCTGTCCTGTTAGGCAGCAATCGTTTGCATTTGAGTGTAAGATCTGATTGCTCGGGCCTTTTCTTGTTCTGACCCATTTCTCATATTTGGCTCTTGTTAACATAGATCATCCTTTAACCTCCAGAAGACAGCCAAGACTTATGGCCAGTTGGCTGTTTGGTGCCGAGCTCAGGAATGAGTTATAGTCAACCTCTTGCATATTTTAGTCTGAGGATTGGACTGGTTTTTCTTCTGAGAATTCCCACCATACTCTTTGATATTCAGGCATTTGTTTGGACAGGTAAGCATGAAGAAATGTCCAAACACTAGTAGTCTCTTCCCCTTCCCCACAATGCAGAAAAGGTGGGGGGGGGGGGGGGACCAAATTCAGGCTGTAACGGTAAATCCAATATGAACTCACTAAAAGAGACTACACCTGTTGGCCTGCTGGTTAAAGCAAAGAATTAGCTCAATGCTCTCCGTTTTTATCTTTTAATGGGAATCTTAACTTACTTAGAACGGACAGTTCTGTCCCTTGTTTTTCCCTGTGGACGGGCCGTTTGTTATGGTTAGTTAACCCTTTGCCCCTTGGACCGTCTGAGTGCTTACTAGTATCAAAATCTTAAGGGAAGGTAAGTAACTCCGTAAATTGGATGTACTGATGTTAAATAAAAAATCAGAAAAAATACAAACCTTGGTCATAAATATGTTTTATTTGCTCCAAAATTAAGTTAACATTTTGAAGTAAAATTCCACATGCATCAAAGCTTATATCTTTGTTGATAAAATGGTGTAAAAAAATTATGCTAAGTTCAACACTACTGACCGAACTGCATGAAACGCCATCCGCAGCCATCGTAATCGGCATAGTTGATGTTAAGATTTTCGCTGAGATCGCCTCCATCAGCCACCAAAATCGACATCGGACTCCTCTCCTTTCACTATTCTTCTAATTTAAAGCCAGTAAATAGCTCCTCATCACTGTCACTGCCATCAAAAATGTTCGCCAACATCTCCACAGTTTCGTCGTCCATCTTGCCGAAGCGAAAATCTCGATCACAAACTTGCTCTCAACTTCAAAAAATCACTGCGACCGAAGTCCTCCATGAAAAAATGCGCTGTTTGGACTGGAAGGAAGTTGGAAACCGGAACTACGTCACTGTATAACGCCGCAAAGCATTGTGGGAAAAATTCGTCTGCTAGGGGCAGCCAAACGGCATCAGTGTATTTCGGGCCACAGCGGGCGTTACAAGGATACGAAAGGCATCGCGTTTCGGGCCACAGCGGGCGTTACAAGGGGCAGAGGGTTAAAAAAAAAAAACACCAAAAATACAAAATAAGAGATAACTCAACGAAATTTTCAGGAAGTGTTACTCATAAAATTTGTTAATAGAATACAAAGAATAAACTTCCCACTTTCATACGATTTCTTATGCTTGAGGCTGAAAAAATGTCTAGTTTTTTTTCAGGTGCATCACAACACTCTTGCACAGAGTCAGTGGGTCCATGGCTTCACATGCAGCAGAAAAAGTCAGTAAATACACTAAATGAGTTGGAAAAAAAGGTAGATACACTCCAGGAAACTAAATAAGATAGATAAATCATATGCCTGCTGTGCACAAGCTAACTTGGAATTATGCAAAAATGGGGGCATGGCACTCAGCTGACACGCAAAGGCCAGAAGTAACAGAAAAAGGAGGCACTGTCGGAAGAAGAAAAAACGAATCTTCGCGCCAGTCGCGAAAAGGAAAGCCAATGAACTCTTGCTCACTCAAATCCCAGTCTTTCGCGGCACCAAAACGCTCCGCTCGCGTGGCGAAGTGTCCCACCCTCACCTTCATCATCACTGAGCTCCACAAACGAGTCGGTGTCAATTTCCTCTTCTCCTCGAAATTTTTCACTGGAATCACTTTCATCAACTTCGTCATTCTCTTCTTCAATGTCTGAACCTTCGGTTTTGTAGCATTTCGATAACTTCAGTAATGCTGAAACGTTGCCAACGGGCTCGACTTTGCTCCAACACATTCACAGAAAAACTTGTTTGAGATGCCATGTTTCTATGCAGATTAGTAAGTCATGTGGGTTGGTCTGGTCAATCAGCCACTGAGCTGAAGTGGGTGATGGTGTGCTGCGAAACCGCTGTGCAGGCGAACGAAGGAATGCTGATGATACTATCTATATCTTGTTGCCGTGTACTGATCACTCTGCCACCGCATGAAAAATTGGTGAAGGCTGAAACCTTGATAGCGTTCATTCATACTGAAGTGTTACGTCTTCGGAAAAAACTGTAGCGTCTGTTTGTGACAAGAGAGTTAATGTACGGCCTTGAGTATATAAAAAAAAACTACTGTTAGTAGTAAAATTCCTTGTGTGCTAGATTGACATGCACATGGGATGATCAATGTATTAGACTGTGTAGATACTGACAATGAAAATGGTTGTAGATCATGTGTCCTATGTGATCTACACAGGTGTGTACCACAAGTGATTTAGTTATATGTAAGAGGCTTTGGAATAAACAATGACCTGATAAAGGTTTGAGGAAAAGTGTTGCCAAAAAGTCTTGAAAATCACCCTGTCTGAAAGTTTGTGCATTCCTCAGCTCAGTACAGGCAGTGGATAAGTCACAGTGAATAAGGTGCATTGTGATGTATAATGACTAGGTGGGGATGTGCTCAGCCAGGTAAGATTGGTGGTTCAGTCCTTTGGTGAATATAATTTATTACAGTTGTGGTATGCAGAAGGAAGTAACGGGTAGAGATGGTTTTCAGCTTGATGAGTGATGACTGCGTCATGATGAACAGTGAAGGAAAATGTGTTGGGTGCTGGTGTGCAGCTGATGAAGCAGGCTGCAGGCAAGCTGGTCGGAGAGCATGACTTTCGCAACTTGTGCAAGATGGATGTGGGAAACGGGGTCGTCAACTTCAAGCGACGCATCTTGCACACCGAGGTCTCGGAGCTGGAAGAGAGGTCAGCATGCATTCTGGTGTTTTACCTCCCCCCCCCTCCCCCCTTTACCCACTCATATTTTCATGTTTAGAAGAAGGAAAAAGTGGAATGTAATATGAATCGTAATCAACAGCTTTGCTGATGGTTGCTTTCTAAATTGGATGAAAAGGACTGGGAGTACATTTTTCAAACTCTTCCCCTACAATGTTGGTTCATAGGATGTAAGTGACTTGAAAGATGAAAGGATGAATAGACACTGTTGTTTAAAGCATACTCTTCCAAACCTTTGTGACAGGATGAAAAGAAATTTTTGGACAGAAAATGGATTTAAAAAATTTTAAATCAACATGTAAGTTTATTTTTTTCTCCTATTACCCATCAAGTTCTCCTCACGTAAGTGCTGTTGTTTGGTTGGCTTAGATGGATGTTTTTATGATTTGCCTAAAAATTCTGTGAATGTGTAGCATGTGATACTTGTGCATCTGAAAGTCAAATTTCTCAGAAATTGATTCCAGGATGTTCTGGGATGTGAAGACTTTACAGAAACTGCTCTTTAGTGTTTTGTTTTGTTTTAAATGTAGACACTTCTGATTTGTATTGACATTAAAGATGATGATGTGAGAGGGTGATAGCAGATCATGTGCGGGGCGTTTTCTTGGTTGAGTTTTGTAAGCTTTGTCATGACGGGCAAGTTCTGACCAATCAGCTGTGCTTGTTTCTAACGTCCATTTTTTTTCACTAGATCCTTCTCACACATCCCTGACTATTCTGTAAATTTTAATGGGTTATAAAAGTCAAATTGTCGTTATGAAAGATTTGATTTCAAAACCTCTAACTAGATGAGAGGGATGGGAAGTTGGGGGGGGGGGGGGGGGGGGGGGGGGGGGGGGGGGGGGGGGGGGGGGTCCTTCTTCAGAGCAGAGCAACATTCCATGGTACACCTAATTCATTTTGTGGCCCTTCATGCCTGATCTACTGATGACCTTAAGTGTGAATTTCCCTACTACAGTCTCGCCTTGGGTAACTAGTATGTTCATGGGGGCTATTGTTGAAAGGATGTAATGTATTTTTCTTCATGAGGGAGAAGCAGTCACTTATGGTTGCTGCAGGATTCACTCTCAACAGCCTGAGTTTTTCACATTTCACAACAGTACTAAAATTTCCCAAATAATTTTTTTCTTGGCAAATGAATTTGTTATGGTTTTGTCTTAGTAAACTATTGCATTAATTGAAGGGGGAAAAAAAGTTTTTAGATGTGATAATTTAAAAAGAAAAGATCACGTGTGATGTAAAATCAAGGGAAAGAACTGCTGGAAGTTGTTAAGCAAGTTCATCAGAAGGGGACCTGTTTAATTAGTGAATTACATCACTTGGATCAGAACAGGCACACAGAACACCACCAAAGTAACTTACCAGCAGTGCAGTGTTTCCTGTGGTGGGGAGCCCTCTGGTCACCTGAGATGGGTAGCTGGAACTGTGACTAGGATGTGGTTGTTTACAGGAGAAGGTTAACTGTTGGCCAGGAAATAATGCCCCTGATGCAACAACAGTAATAACAGAAATCCACGAGAAACCACACTGAGAAATTCATGGTTCAGGTGTGCAGTTCTGACTATTGCTGATGGACTGTCCGTTTTCCCCCACTCCCCAGCTGGCCCAGGACACTTTGCTTCCAAATGATGAAGGGATGATTGTAGGTTGGATGATAAATGGGTTGCTTCAGGGAGAACGGCTATGTGATGTGTGAGCTATGTGTGCTTCATGTGACGTGTGAGCTATGTGTGCTCCATGTGATGTGGGAGCTATGTGTGCTTCATGTGATGTGTGAGCAAGGTCTGCTTCATGTGACGTGTGAGCTATGTGTGCTTCATGTGATGTGTGCTTCATGTGATGTGTGAGCAAGGTCTGCTTCATGTGATGTGTGAGCTATGTGTGCTTCATGTGATGTGTGAGCTATGTGTGCTCCATGTGATGTGTGAGCCATGTCTGCTTCATGTGATGTGTGAGCTATGTCTGCTTCATGTGATGTGTGAGCTATGTCTGCTTCATGTGATGTGTGCGCTATGTCTGCTTCAGGGAGAACGGATATGTGATGTGTGAGCTATGTCTGCTTCAGGGAGAACGGCTATGTGATGTGTGAGCTATGTCTGCTTCAGGGAGAACGGCTATGTGATGTGTGAGCTATGTCTGCTTCAGGGAGAACGGCTATGTGATGTGTGAGCGATGTCTGCTTCAGGGAGAACGGCTATGTGATGTGTGAGCTGACGGTGGTGGGCCAGGCCTTCCTGTGGCATCAGATTCGCTGCATCGTGGCCGTGCTGTTCCTCATCGCTCAGGGCAAAGAGGAACCAGAGGTAAGTGGCTGAGAGAGAGGGCTGTTTGTGTTTAGTGGTGTGTGTGTTTGTACACCTTCAAGAAAAGGAACAGCAATCTTCGCAGTGTTGATACCCCTTACTGATGTGTGTTTACGCTCAGTGACAAGGTAACTGAACCTTTTAAATGCGGTTATGCTCAGTAAATGTTAAAAATTCAAAATCTGTGAGCCGGTGAAGGTTTGTAAATGATGTGGGAACTTGTTTTCTGTGATATTATGAATCATTTGTTTAACCCTTTCACTGCCAGACGTTCTGTTTTGCATAAATCCCCATCGCCACCATTTTTTTTTTAATCTCATTTTTCATACCTGCGTGTGTGAAATGCGGATAAATCTAGAACTAAGCATCCAGTTCTCATGCTGTTGGTTTTTTTTTTTGTGAAATGGAGAAAATAAACTGTACTTTTGTTAAGTTACAGAATGTTAGTCTTCTTCTTCTTCCTAAAATACTGGTTCACTCAAAAACGAGTAGGTCACCAGCGCGCATGTTAAAAAGTAGAATAAAATAACATAAAACAGTGCGACTCAGACTGTTGGCCCCTGGAGCAAACTTGGCAACAAGGGGTCGCACTCGATATTCAATAAAATATCTGGGGAAGTAAAAATAGAAAAAGTAAAAATAGAAAAACGTCAATATGCAGATCTCAAAACTGTCGAATCAACCTGTTTCTTGAATGAGATTGCACCTGTGGCAATCTTGATGGCACCCGGCAGTGAGTTCCACAGCCGTACAGAACTGGGATAAAAAGAATGTAAGTGGCTGTCAATATTTGATGCAGGTATGGTATAACATTGACCGCCACTCCTGGTGCTACTTTTATTCAATACTAGTTGTTCCATTGGAATATCAATTACTTTAGCTCTGCCTTTGAAAAGGGTGTTAAGTTTAATAAAAGCTCTTCTCTCTTCTAAGGGTTTCCATTCTAATTTCCTCATGTTCTTCCTAGTATTCCCCTTTTCTCTGATGTGGTTCCCTGTTACGAACCGTGCTGCTCTCTTCTGAATCTTTTCAAGGTTATCAATGTCCTTTAGATGGTAAGGATCCCAAACTGAGCAACCATATTCCAGTACTGGTCTAACCAGTGTTTTGTAGCAGTCGTCTTTAACCTTTTGGGGGCAGTCATTGATATTCCTGTATAAGAAAGCTAAGATGTTATTTGCTTTCTTACATACTAAATTGTAATGTTCTTTCCATTTGAGACGACTATCTATAATCATGCCTAAATATTTTGCAGCATTAGTTTCTTTAAGAATAGTATTATGGATAGAATAATCTGATCTAATTGGTGAGCGTTTGTTACATATACGCAACACTTGGCACTTTTGGGGATGAAATTCCATTTTCCAAGTTCTTTCCCACTCTGTAAAGCGTTTAGATCTTCTTGTAGAATGCGTATATCATTCTTGCTTCTGATTGTTCTATATACTAAACTGTCATCTGCAAAAAGCCTTATAGTAGTTCCAGGAGAGAGATTTCTACTTATGTCATTTATATAAATTAAGAAAAACAAGGGCCCAGAACAGTTCCCTGTGGTACACCTGACAAGACTGGTTTACAATGGGATGACGACCCTTCCACAAAACTTTCTGCGTTCTCCAACGAGGAATGATCTGGCCCATTTTAGCAAAGAACCGCCAATGCCAATGTGTTCTAATTTAAGCAGCAGGCCCTCATGGTCAACCTTATCAAAGGCTTTAGAAAAATCTAATAAAATTGCATCTGTTTGCTGTCTGTTGTTAAGACAGTTACTAAAATCATTGAGAGTTGTTATAAGTTGAGTCTCACAACTCCTTCGCTGTCTAAAACCATGCTGGGCGTTATTTAAGAAGTCATATTTATCAAGATGGTCCATTATGCTACTATATATTATGTGTTAAAGTAGTTTAGCTGATATGGATGTAAGAGATACAGGTCTATAGTTCTCTGCTTTTGTTTTGTCACCCTTTTTGAATAAGGGAACAATGCTCGCATCTCGCCACTCATCAGGTATTACTCCTGGTCCAGTGAAGCTTGGTAAAGTAATTGGTATACCTCACTCAATTCATTGGCACATAATTTTAAGAGCTTGCCAGGAACGTATACCTCACTCAATTCATTGGCACATAATTTTAAGAGCTTGCCAGGAACGCCATCGGGACCAGTAGCTTTGTTTTCATTGATATTGGTCAGTAACTTAAATACTCCTGCTTTGTTTACTTTGATGTTTAGCATTTCAGGGAGTTTATCATCATCCTTTAGTAATGGTTAGTCAACAACAATTTGACATTTTTGGTAATTTCGATCGTAAAAAAGATGCAAAACAAAAAAAATCAAATGTTATCTTTAGTCTCAACATAATAAAGAAGAAAGCATGCCATCAAACTCGGAACAAAGAAGGAAAAATACTCCACTCAACAAGTGAAGACCAGAAAGTATGAAATCCAACAATGAAAATAAACAACTATAAATGCACGTACTCCAACAGCAGAAGAAGAGCTGGAAGTAGTCCACAGGTTGAATATCATCCTTGTTCACCAGCACTCCTGAAACATCAGTCAGAAGAATAATTATTGATATGCCTAATGAGGTGATGCAGAAAAGCAATTACACACACACACACACACACACACACACACACACACACAACACAACAAACTTCTTGCACAAGGGGAAGGGAACACACACACGCACACACACACACACACACACACACACACACACACACAACAACTTCTTGCACAAGGGGAAGGGAACACACACACACACACACACACACACACACACACACACACACACACACACGCACACACAAAACAAACTTCTTGCACAAGGGGAAGGGAACACACACACACACACACACACACACACACACACACACTTCTTGCACCCCACTGGCACAACATGAAAGAAAGAAAAAGGGGAACACACTCATGCACACACATTCCTTTCACTGTTGAAAGCAGTATTGTTTTTTTTATGAAAACAAAGTCTTTCACTTGCCAGTTGGGACAAAAAAGGGGAACACACACATGCACACTCATTCCTTTCACTGTTGAAAGCAATATTGTTTTTTTATGAAAAAGTCTTTCACTTGCCAGTTGGGCTCTAGAATCTGGGGAGCAATTCTCCTAGGGCTTTTGAGTCCAGCTGGTCGTATAATTCCCACTCAAACTCATCTCTGCAGCACACCTCTGACACGTGTCAGTCGGTTACGCCCTTCAACTTCGATCAGTTGCAAGCAAGCTCTGCATCCAGTTCATTTGCCTTGTAGGTGTTTGTTGCCCCTGTCATTCACTCACTCGCACCGCTTTCAGTTTTTGGCCCAGTGCCAACACCAACACACTCGCACACACCACGCTTGCCCCATGCTGGCTTGGCCTACTACTCGTCCAATACAGTCAGCCTCTGTTTTGGTAATTCAGTCAAGCTCTCCCTATCGCATAATGTTTCTTGGTCACAATCTGGGTGTTCTTCATCTGAATCGGGATCACCTGACCGTCTACTCGATATTTGCAGCGCTGAATCTGTGGTAAATGTACAGCGAGGCCGAGTACCTGAAGTGCTTGTGTGTGGCGTCATAGTGAATCGAAAAGCAGTCGGTATAAATCGACAAAAAAAACACTTAGCTGAACAGCGCTCTGATGAGGCAAATGGCTGTCTGCGCAAGTCAGGGAATCCCCAACTATGACGTTTATTGCTGGCTTTCTATCTCATCAGATTGGAGAGTGAGAGTACCAGGTGTTGGGTAACCCAAATTGGTCGCATTTCGGTGACGTCGGCTGTAAGCCTCATTGTCACAGGAATGCAACGTAGGCGGCGTAAGGGTTTAAACCAAGAAATAAGCTGGGTTCCTGTTGTTTTAACTACATGTGTTATGGTGGTCAGTGGCTGCTGCTTCACTTGGCAAGTCTGATATGAGGCTTGGGATGAGTTAGGTTAATACTATCCAGCCGAGAGCTGCACGACGGCACGATTCCCTGCTGCCGCACGCTTGCGCACAGCGCTCATTCCCTGCCAACGCACAGATTTGGCCACTTTTTAATTTATTTTTACGGTAGCTCTACAACAACTGACGGTCTTGTGTTAGGTGTCACAGGAAAGAACAAACACTCAAGTCCCCTCATCACCAGATCCACTTTGTAATACGATTTCAAGCGCTTCATTGAGCGAGAAATTGCTACCACCCCTTTGCCTGACCGACATTTTTTCTGGCACAGGAAATACGTGCCGCGCCGCGTGGTGGTGCCGCCAGTTTCTTTGTTTCAAGCTCCTGGGGTCAGCCAAGTTCACAATAGGCCACTGAAAGTATGATCGACAACTCGTTCCAACATCCCAAGACTAGTTACAGAGCTTATTTCCCTTGGACCATTTCATGGAAAGTGTAGGAATTTTTTATGTTCCCGTCGTCTGATTGTGGACGACACGGCAGAATGTACTGCTGTCTTTCCGTCATCCGGACTTGGACGACTCGCCTCAAGGGAGAGAAATCCTGTCGTCAACTTTTGGACGACTCGGCTGGTAAACGTTAAAGAACCAAAGAGTGAGATTAATTTTTAATCAGAAACTGAAAGAATCACTAACTGACTTCAGAGTGTGATGTGATTGTAGTTTTTTCACAGCAGGTGAAAGATTTTGCAGTTGTCTGCACATACACATGGACAAGCAGATCAACAGCATGTACAGCAGAGAGAGTGGTACTACTCAATTCGTGTATATGTATGTGAGCTGTGTGCTGCAAATCTCATATTGTCTTTGGGATTTTTGTAGATCTCGGAAAGCGGATTTTGACAGGGATTTCTATCCATGGGTCTAGTGTAACTTCTGTAGATGCCAATAGATCACTCCCAATGTATGGTAACACAGAGCCATAGCTTGAGAACCAAGAAAGATTGTTGGACAAAATGATGGGCAAGTAGCAGCAGTCATGTTGTATGGTCAGCTTTTTAGTTGTGGTTTTGTGGTGGGTTGCAGATCCTGGAAGACTTGCTGAATGTGGACAAGTGTCCACGCAAACCTCAGTACAGTATGGCCTCAGGTGAGCTCTGACAACCCAGTCTGCCACGTCTCACTGGTGTTGGATTTGTGTATTCCCCAGCTTGATAGAAGGCGAAAAGATCATAGATTTGCCGTCAAGAATGTGTACGCCTACAGACATACACATACCTTTTCACTGTTGCTGTTTATAATTTACTGCTAAGTATTTTTATTCTGTCCATTTTTTTTTCATTTCCCTCCTCACCACACACATACATCCTCCTTCCATTTCACACCGGATACCACTTTCAATCAAAAGATGCAGAAGAAGGATAAAGCGTGAATATACACTCGTTCATACAACCATCTGCTTTCATTTTATTTCTCCAGTATAATGGATTTGATTGTGGTACATATCAGCAAAGTCAGTTATGGAAGTAGGTTTCAAACAGTATTTCAAGATTTCCTTCTTTTTCTTTTTTAAAGGAAAAAATTGTTTTTGTATTTTGAATATCAGTAGGATATAGATTTGATAAATAGCTAGGAGATGAATTAAGAGATGAAACCAGTCTAGTATTCTTTGTTAATTATACATGTTGAAGATCATTCTTTACATTGAAACCAGTCTAGTATTCTTTGTTAATTATACATGTTGAAGATCATTCTTTACATTGAGGTATCAAGAGACTCAGATATGATAGCTGAGGTCCTGATTTGGCTCCTAGTAGTCCGCTGGACCCTATAAACACTAACTAACTAACTAACTAACTATTCTTTACATTGAGGCTTTGATTGAAATGGACATGTGTTGGTTGTTTCAGAACTGCCGCTGGTGTTGTTTGACTGTGATTACGGGGATGAACTGGAGTGGGTGTTTGAGGCCGACTGGCACGAGGACAACATTCGCCATCTGCAGCACATGTGGGCCCAGCATGCCATTCGGTGAGCTCCCACAGACTCCACAACAGACAGCTGGAGGGCAGGGGATGGAGGGTGGGAGGTACACGTTGACAGGGAGGTGGGGTTGAATTATGAGGAAAACAAATGGATTCATCATTCAAAAGGTTTGGGGAAAGAAATAAGAGAAACAAGTTTAAAAGAGGGGAAAAAATGCAGACCCATTGGAACCAAGATCAGGAGACAGAGCAACAATCTTTATGTGAGTTTTAGGAAAAGAAGAGGTGGGCAGCTATGAAGATAAGCAGAGAAATGAAGCATGACCTGATGGGTGAATTCTTGATCTGCATGTATTAAATCTGAATGCAGTATTCTGTGCAAGACCTGTTGACCCTTCCGTTCATGTGTAGTCCCATGTTAACACAGCATCTATAAAAAAAATAATAAAAAAACATGCTCATAATATACCAAGAGATCAAGAATCGGGTCAAATGAAAATGAAGTGTAGTGTATTCACAGTTAATATGCCAGTCAGGTTCTCTTTGTTTTTGTGTTTCTTTTCTTTCTTTTTCTTTTTTAAAGTGTCATGCTCCAGCGGTCTCTCTTCGACTCCCTCAGATCTTGCCCACATGGAAATGGTCTTCAGACTTGAAATTTTTTCATCTGAAGAAAGTGGACACTAGGGAAACTAGAGGAAAATGTGGATTTGAAAAACACTCACCATCAATGAATTCTGGGGACATAGGTTTGCTGAGCATGTGCACTGCACTGTTGCCATTTAACCATCTTTAGTATGCACTTACCTGAGCTTAGTTACGCCGAAAACCCATCGGCAAGGTAAGTAACTCCGTAATTTGAACAAGGTTACCCAATTTAAAAATTCATTTAAAAGAGAGGAAAGGAAATAGTGAAATGAAAATAATTTTAAAAATTCCTACGAATATGTATGTTGCTATATCATAAGTTTGAAGAATATCATAGCCATTTACTCGGTTACATTATCTTATCTTATCTCTTATTTACTCGGGGAAAAAAAAAAATCCTCTTCAGAACGTTCTTCCGAATCATACCTGGAACATCATCCCAGTCGAAATCTAGGTCACTCTAAGCTTCAGTACCCAGCACTTTCACTAAGTCTTATGCCGTAAATCCTACAAATCACAGTATCTTCATCACTAAATCTCGTTACAGAACGGCAGAAATCAAGGTTAGCGATGGCGAAAAAACAGCATTTCGACCACAAAACTTAAAAAATTCGTAACTCAAGAACTACGGCACGTATCGACTCGCGGTTTTTTGCAAACGGAAGTAAATGGCCACAGGAAGAAGGAAGTCACGTTCTCGCGAGACTTCCTTTTTCTACGAGAAATATGGCGGCGCCCATTATTGCCACGTGTTTTACCGGGCGCTGGCAGTTGCTCAGCGTTTTGGCCGTGTGATTTCCGGTTGGGCGCTAGCGGGTTCTCACCTGTCAAGAGGGTTAATGGAAAGAGCTGTTACTTCCCTCACTGCTGGCATGGTCAGAGAAGTACTTTTACCCCTGAACTTCCTTTTCAGGGGATTCCTAGTGTATGCATGGGTAAAAGTTTTCCACCTGGAGGCAGAGATCTGAAAGATGTCAGATGAAGAATTCCATATGTTGGGAATTTTAAAAAAAAGTGCAGAAGTGTCTGAAAATGTTGAATACTGTTTTATGTGGGTTTGGGGTTTTTTGTGGGGTTTTTTTTGTTCATTTTATTCTGTCTTTGTTGCTTGTTGACATGTGTTTAGTATCTTGGAATTCAAGACTGGGGATTCCTGCTTCCTGCTTGTTCAATTCTTTGTGACCGCTGGTTCGTGAATGAAGCTTGAAGATGCCGGGGGTAAAATGTGCTTTCAGCCGTCTGTGGCTGGATAAACCTGAGTTTTCTGACTGGGCAACAGAAGACAAAGCAAACAAATATTCCTGCTACTGCACAGTCTGCAGAAAAACGTTTCGATGTGCGAGCAATGGGCGAGAGTGCCTTGGTTAGCCAGAGCAAAGGAAAAAAGCACATGGCTCTACTGGCGATGAGCAAATCTTCGGCAAACACTTGAGACATTTTCTTGGCGGATGGACCCTGATTGTTCCCAAGCTGAACTTGTTTACGGCTGTGTGATTCTTCTTTGGCAGCGATACCCATCACACTTTCTTATGAACAATACGGCAGCAGCAGCATGAAATGCGAATACTGTGTCGCCATTAAATCCTGATCCTGATGTGTCCTTAGGCAAATCCAGTACCAGCTCTTCAGCCACATTGGACTCGCTTTGCTCAAAGACAGATGTGCTGAAATCTGAAATGCTACCACATTGAATTTGCCTGTGATGTACTGGGTGTTAGTGGTGAACTCGGTTATGTAGGAGAGTTGTCTTGTTTGTCGAGGCGAGCAGTCAGTTTGATGACTCATGAGAGCTGATACCAGTGGCTTGTGATCTGTGAACAGCATAAATGGGTCTTCCTTCAAGAAAATGTCTGAAGCGTTTGACAGCACTGTGGGCTGCTAGTAGCTCGTGATCAGATGCGCTGTATGTCTTCTCTGCTTCAGAGAGCTTTCTAGAAAAGAAGGCCAGAGGAACCCAAGTTTGGCCCTGTTTCTGTTCGAGCTGAATTGGAAGCATCCACTGTGAGACTTAAAGGTGCACCTGGTAGAGGATGATGTAGAAGCACAGCATCTTTGAGAGCTTCCTTTGCCTGTTCAAATGCTGTTTGGCAGGCCTCAGACCATGCAGTGGTTTGTCCTTTTCTTTTTTTTTTTCTTTTTTTTGCTGTCCCAACCTCTGCGTCACCTCAGAGGCAGTGCACCCACGCCGCTCATTCCGACACCCCGTCCACAGCCATAGCCCGGCTGGCCCCGCCGCAGCCCCGGCACCGGCAATCCACAGGGAGCAGTCAATGTCAAGTCGTCAAGAGGCAACCCACCAGAGGAGACACTGCACTGCTGCCGAGTCACTTCGGTGGTGTTCAGTTGCGCCTGTTCTGATCTAACATACGCAGGACACCACCTACTAAGCCCCCTACTGACGACAATAATTGCTTAGTTGCGGAGCCGGCGTGAGTGAGCTCTCCCTCCGGAGGGCGCCACCACGTCCATCCAACGACAGCCCCCATGGACTCGCCGATACCGGTGACCCCGACGGAAGCAAACCAAGGCCACAGACGTGGAGAGGACATCGAAATTGAGGTCACCATGAGAGCAGGGCATGAAGGGCCACAGAATTTGAGACTTTTTTTTTTTTTTAATGCTGATCAATGGGAATGAGGATGATTAAGATGATGCTACGGATTTCCATTTCGGTCTGAGACTACATGACAGGGCTGTACTCTACGCTTCCTTTCATAATATATCCTGGCGTCAACCAGGCCCGAGAGATACAGGCACCTGCAGTGTTGGTCAGGAAATTTGAGCAACACTCTCAGAAACGCATCCATTAAGTGGATGAAACTCGACTGTGTGGTCCCAGTCTTCCCAACTGAGTCCGCAGCAAACTCAACTCTGGGTAGGAGCCGGTCGGGGCAGAAAAACCCACATGCCTCTGATGGGATTCGAACCCACGACCTCCCAGCCGGGAGTCGCGACGCTAACCACTTCGCCACGGCGGCTGGTGGTTTGTCCTTTTCTGCTTGCTTGAGCATGAAGTGGGGCCAGGATGTCAGCGACGCTTGGGATGAAACGTTGATAGTAGCTCATCAGACCAAGGAACCGCTGAAGGCCAGCACGATCAGTAGGCGGAGCACTGTTTTGAAGAGAAGCTACTCTATGTGGTAGTGGACATATCCCCTCTGAAGTCACACGATGTGCAAGGAAATCCATCTCGCTGACACCAGAGACACATTTTGCTTTGTTGATGACCAGTCCGTTTGTAGAGAGGAGCTGGAGAGGCTCTCAGAGATGGTCAAGGTGCTCGTCATGTGAGCGACTGTTAACCAAGATGTCATCAACAAGACCAACGTGAAAGGTATGTCTCGCAGAATACCATCCATGAGCCTTTGAAATGCTTGTGCGGCATTCTTCAAACCGAACAGCATTTTCCTAGGGACTCCCAAAATCCAAATGGCGTTATGATTGCTGTTTGGGAATGGAAGATTGTGCCATGGGAATTTGATGGTAGCCTCTAACAAGATCAGTCTTCGAAAAGACGTTGCACCCTGAGAGTTGGCTGTTGAAATCTTGAATATGGGGTAATGGGTACCCATCATCTTTGGTTGCGGCATTGAGTTGCCTATAATCGCCACAGGGTCGCCATTGGCCATCTGACTTGGGAACCACATGAAGCCATGAGGCCTATGGCGAATCAGACCAGCGGATGATACCCATCTTGGAGAATTCGGCCTTTGCAGCAGTCAGCTTTCAGGGTTCAGGCATCATGCACGAGTGTGGACAGGTGGTCTGTGTGTGATAATATGATGCTCCACACCATGTTTGTTGACAGTAGAGTCAAAATATTTCTGTTTAGTTTCCTGTTATTTAATTAACTACTGTTTCAATAATGTGTTACAGTATTAAAACATTTAGTGGGGAAATACAGCTTTCAAGGCTAAAACCCTGTATCTTAAATCAGAGCAAGTTTGGAACACTTTGGTGGCATCTCAGAGGTTAGCAGAGTGCTTCAAATATGTTGTTCTCCAGCTTTGGGGGAGCTTCACACCCCAGAGTTATTGCCCTTGCTCCCCACCAAGGCCTTGTTGGCTCCTGGACCTCCAAGCCCTTTGCCTCATTTTCAGTTCAAGAAATTTCCACCCACTGTTTTGCTGCCCAATGTTTGACAGTGGTGTGTGAAAAGATGTGGTTCCCATGTGGAGAGAAGCCTTTGAGAAATGTGACAGCGATGAGAGTGATAACAGGACATAAAGACAGTTGATCTCATCATGTGTATCATCACTGCTGGGCCGCCTTGAGGAGAGTGCGTTGTTTTATTGAGTTAAGGGTCCTGGGACAACCCAAGTCAGAGGGTTTTCTCTTTAAAATCAACATCTGTTCAGATTTCAAACCTCTGAAAGCTGGTGGATGAGGCATGTAGTCTATAAAGTCCGCTGTCTGAATGTATGCATTTTTTTTTCTTGAAATTGAAAAGTAACTTGTATAATCGTAAACTTGAGGTGAATGCAGGTTGGTGTTATGAATGTACTGTAAATTAATTTTGTGTTGACTTAAAAGGTGTTCCACCTAAATGAGCGTATTCTGCCCCGTGTGAAAGATGATGATACAGACATGGGGCCTAGATTCCAGAACCTGTCTGTCCCAGTCCGTCAGGGATGATGCTGCAGGCTATCACTGACCAGCAGATCACATCAGTGGTAGTCAACAGTTTAACTAGTCATTCTATTCTTGGAAGAAGATTAGGGCATTGTGTGCTAGTGGGATGCATGAAGGAAAAAAACATACTCCACCATCTCGCACATTCTCTGAAGACGGGATACCCTTTGATGGTTGGATTAAAATGGTTACATATGCAAAATCACAGTAATAGTGAACCTCGGTTTTAGCTGAGAAATAAAGAGATCCTTACTGCCTGTTATAATTTTGGATGTAGAATCTCAGAAAGGTATTACCATAGCAATCCATTGTTCTGCTTGCAGAGCCACTATGTTGAAGAGAATGTTGGAAGAACTGGATCAAGCGAAAGTGGAAACTGGTAAGTGTGTATGTGTAAGAAGGGGAGGGGGGGGGTGGGGGGGGGGGGGGGGGGGGGGGTCTCAAGTCAAGGGTCAGAATCAGTCTACACTTGAAGCTGTAACTTAAGACTCGGCTCTACAAGCTGTGTGTACCTGCGGGAGGACTATTCAAGCTCAAGAGCAGACAGGTTGTTTTTCTGCAGAAGAACATTTTTGGCACAGCACAGCTGAAGGTGACCGTTTTCATCAGTCCATATCAAGCACAGGCAGGCATGTCCCACACTGACGAAATCCGTTTAGCATCCAGTAAGAATTTGTTAAGGCTGTGACCCTTAGTTTCCAAATGGCTGTAAGCGCAATAACCAACCATAGTTGGTACAGTAGTGGTAAACTTCCTAACTGCTGAACTACACAAGTGCAGGTTGTTGTGTATGTGCATTCAAAGGAGCGTAACCATATTTTGTGTACACTTTGAAGGTGTCACTGCTGCTCTGAGGAAACATGTATTGTTTCATGTGAAGCATGACAGGAGGGACCGCAGTATTTCTTAACCTGCCATGACTTGTTTTCCCCAATCTACAAATGATGATAGTCTCTCACTGGTCAAGATACTGCTAGAGGTTGAGGGGGTAAAAAGAAATGCCTGTACTGAAAGGATTCGGTCGCTGATAGCAATCACCTGCTGGATGTGCCCAGGACCAGTTTGTAAGGAAGCCTTTTTTTCCATTTGCCTGGATGTAAATGTTGTTGTTATGAGACAGCTTTCATGAAGATTGTCGGCAATCCCCTCAAGATGACTGTCTCATTCTCTCCTTCTTGTGTGTATGTCACAGAAAGTCGCAGTGACTGGCATTAACATTCTGATCTGGACAGTTGTTGCAGTTTTCTCTTTTTTGTTCATGAAGGTCATGATTTTTATTTATACTTGATTTCGAAATACGGTTTCCCAGTTTGAAAATGCTGTTATAAGTGGTGATTAGATTAGTTTTTCTCTTCTCCCAGATGAGCCATTAATAGCATCATCTTATCTCGCGTATATACAAAGGATTGATTTATTTTCCTTTTCTCTGTACTTTTACCTTGCGTTCCTGTCCTGTCATCAAAATTCTCTTAGCACTCCTTTAATTATTTTCTGTGCCTCTTAACCCTCTCTCGTGAATGTTATCTGTTATTGTTTTTTGGTTTCCTCTTTCCCATAAATGTGATTTAGGTGTTGCTCATATGATGATGTTTAGTGATGATTTTTTCCCGTATACCCCCAGCCATTCCCTCCCACGTATGGTTCAGAAACGCCTATTACCTCAAGGATGATCACTCAGGGTTCGTAGCGTTTGGGAAAGTTTGGGAAAGTTTGGGGAAAAAAGATGTTATTTTCCAGGCCCTGGAAAGTCTTTGAAAAATAAGAAAACATGAATATGGTTTGTGAAAGTTTGTGAATTTAGAGTTATGTCACCAATATAAGATATCCACTCCGAAAAAAATCGGGGACCATGAAATTTTAACATATAAGAGGAAACAACTATAAAATATAATAAATGCGATCGGATGAACCGCAGCGAATTGAGTAGCAGACGAACTCTGGATTTCAAGCGCAACGCGAGTTACTTCCCTTGGAATATCCGGGTCTCTCAGAGAAAACAAAATGCCGGGCCAGTGCGTTTTCAACGAGCTGTGGCTCGAAAATTCGACTTACAAACGATGGCTGCGGAAAAATGCTGGCAACAAGCGGTCTGCGTACTGTGCAGCATGCAGAAAAAACATCGATATTGGATCGATGGGTGAAGGAGCCCTCATCAGCCATAACGGCGGTAAGTCAATACAGTGTTCATCGCGCGGGATCACCAGTCACATTCTCTTGGTCACAGGAAGAAAAATGAGACGAAGACGGAAAATGATTTTTGGTGAACCTTTTGTTTCAGTAGTTAGCCAAGCTATCCAAACGCTCTCCCATCAGCCATACCTCAACCTACTTGTTTTTTAAAAAAAAATTTTACGTTGTTCAGGTTGACGTTTTTGCCCTTTAAAAGAAAAAGAATGTGACCATGTGACCTGCGCTTTGAAGGAAACACTGTTACAAATATTGCCAGAATTTGCAAAGTGGTGATTACCTCATGCTCTACTGCAACTGCTACTAGTACTACTTCTTTCTGTTCTAATACTGCTTCTCCTAGAACTTCTGCTCTGATATTATTATACTACTACTAGTACTACTACGCTGTTTACTACCACCACTGCTACCCACTATTTTCATTCATACTATTTTTAATTATATTTTTAAAAGGTTGGGAACAATACTAATAGGAAATATTCATGTGAACTTATAGTTATTTTACGGAAGAAAGATTTTTAACAAAGTTTCTGGTGCGTTTCTAGACAATGTCATTTAACAAGATGTATGAAAGGTGTTTTTTATTTTTTTTTATTTTTTTATTTTAATGACTGGTGAGTTGATTTTAACGTGGTGACAGCCCTGATATGGCCCTTTGCGGTCGGCTGGGCTATAAGCAACATTATCTTATCTTATAATCATGTTATAATTAATACTAATGTGAAATGAAGATAGTATTTCTTTCCATATAGAGAGTACATAATTGTAAATGTATAATAGTGATTTTAAAAAAAGTTAATACCATTAATAGCAATTGATATAAAACAGTAAGTTATACTGGTATTTATTTCACAATAACAAGAACATTCATTTTAATTAATATTTAACAGTATATTGACAGAATTTTATAATAACAATGATCAATCAATATTTACAATTTTTTAAAAATTTCTGATACAGATATAGCAGTAACATCATACACTGTCTCTTTAAACAATGTTAAAGACATATAATTGTGACAATAATTAGGATGATAATGATAATAGTGATAATGATTGTGATGATTATAAAGATTTTGCCTACTAGTAATAATAAATTGATATGATGATAAACAAGAACGATTTTTGGTGTCTTGATTAAAACTTTTATAAACACAAAAGAAAATTTGTATTTCAGGTGCAAAGCACAAGAAGAATGTGGCTTCCATTGACAAAGTGGTTGCACCCATTGGTGACTTCATGGGCATCCACAGCAAGAAGTCTTCCACAACCAGCTCCTCCTCTGTTGCACCAGTGACATCTTCAGAGGTTCCTGTCTCATCAGCTGCGACGCAGAAAGAAAAACAGTGTAGTAGTTTGGCATCCTACGTGTCTGCCACAGAAGTGTTGAAAGCCGAGGTGTTGTGGGCAATGAAGTGCATAACATCCCATTACAGTATGAAATCATGTGATGGCATGAAACAGCTGTTTCAAGCCATGTTTCCTGACAGCAACATTGCTGCAGCGTTTTCCTGTGGTCCACCACAACACATTGACTGCCTTTGGAATTGACAGTTGTAACTCTAATGACATATAGGACAGAATCCAATGATTCATTTTTCAAACAACGGCAGTGCATTGTGGCTGGAAAAAAGGAATATAATAGTCTACATTTTCTTTTGGTCATTGTGAACAGACAGTGAAAAGGCCAGAAGATTGGTGTGATAACGAGGAACTGTTCTATTAAAAGGTAATCTCCACTACAACACATTGGCTGCCTTTGGAATTGACAATTGTAAGTCTTGTGACATATAGGACAGAATCCATTGATTCATTTTTCAAACAACGGCAGTGCATTGTGGCTGAAAAAAAGGAATATAATAGTCTACATTTTCTGTGGGTCATCACAAACAGACAATAATAAGGCTAGAAGATTGGTGTGATAACGAGGAACTGTTCTATTAAAAGGTAATCTGTCTGTCTGTTGTGTTTGTGCTTATTTACATGTCCCTCTTATCTACCTAACTTCAGTTTTAGGGCCGCTTAAATAAAATAAAGGTCTTTGAAAATTCAGAAAGTGGTTTTGAAAGTTTGGGAAAAGTTTGGGAATTTTGGGATGCTCTTAGGCTATGAACCCTGTCACTTATATCTGTTGTTCTTTATTCCGTTTTCCATCCATCATTCAGGATCAGATATTGCCCTTAGGACTATAGACTATATCTGTCGTCCAATTTTCTGCTGCCCACTCATTATCCTGAATCAGATTTTGCCCATTGGATGATCATTGATATCTGTTGTTCTTTTCTTCCAAGAATCGGATATTGCCCCGTGGAATGAGCTGAGCGCCCCTGTCCTGCAGCAATGTGAGTGGATGTTGCCTGGCAACAAGCCTCGAGTCTACACCCCTCTGCTTCAGCGTCAGACGTGTGGTAGGTTTGGGGTTTGATCCCGACCATTCTGACAGTCTATGGTCTTTGAGATTGCGCATTCTAGGCACAGAAGGTTGAAAGTTTTTGAATTTAAACTTTAAAAAAAATTTTTTGCGGAGATCAGAACTACAGTTTGTTTGCCCAGTAAATCAGTTCCTTGCTCAGGTAGGTGCAGGATTCATGTTGAGTTGATGAACGACAACTTCTCATGAACATACATTGACACTATGGCAGAGTCGCTGTCTGCTCATGTAAAGTTCTGAGGTTGTGGGACTGGTTCTGACTGAAATAAAGTGGTGGTTAAAGACAAAAGGACTTGGTAATAGCTCAGTTGAAGAAAGAAGAGATGCCGAGAGAATTGAGGAGGAAGTCCAGCAAGGCCTACAGGGGCAAAAGGCTTTGCTGGAGTGAAATGTGGCATGTGCCTCCTCTGAGGATTATCACCAAGCTCATCTGTATGTAACCTTTTAGCTTTAACTCCAAACCTGCACAAGTGGGAGAAATACCTTTTAGGGCAAACAATCAGTGGAACATATCCAGACTTCGTGGAGAAGGGTGCTAATCCAAGGAAGAAACTCAGAGCTGCCAAGAGCAGATTTTTGGTGTAGCATGCTACAGTTTTGTTGACAGTGCTATGCTGCTGCACATTTTTACAGTATGTGACGAAATCCTTTGCCAAACAAAAACAAAAAAAATGTTGAAAAAGCGTTCACTGTGGTGGCAGGGTACTGAGACAACACACATCTTTGGACTGTTGACGTAGTTTGTCAGAGAATTGCCAGCTTCAGCCAGGAGATGAAGAAAAAGCAGAAGAGAAATTGTGCGAGTGTGCATATTGTGTGTTCTTGAGAGGGTGTGTGAGAAAATGTGTTTGTGTGTGCAAGAGAGATTGTCCTGTGTTGGTAAAGTATATGTGTATGTACGCGCACATGTACATATGGATATGGCTCGCATACATCGATTTCAGTATTTGTTTTGTTTTTTTTCTGCTCTCCTCCCAGAGAGCCTGGAGGAGCGGATAGAACACTATGCCAAACGTCGCAAGACCTCCCACCCCCAGTCATCCACCACCCCTTCCACCTCTTCCAGCTGATTGCTCCACTCCTCATCCGACACTGTCTGTGGCCTGCCTGCCTGTGTGACCTGCCGGATGCGCCAGCCAGAACTCCCTCTATTTTACAGACAAGATGCAACCCCCCTCAATCTGCTGCCATCTCGAAGGGTTGGAGCATGTTCTCCAGCTGCCTGAAGTGGATGGATGGATTACCTTTGCTGATAACCGGCACATTTTTTCCCTCCTGGAAATTCTGATGAGATTTAAGGCAGTTTGTTTTTTTTTGTATGTGTCAAAGGACATTAGTTTGCCCAGCCGCCATGGCAAAGTGTTTAACAAGGCAGACTTCCGGCTAGGAGGTCGTAGGTTCAATTCCTGTTACAACCATTTAATTGTAGGGCTTTAAATGCCATGACCTGCTCAGAGTTGAGTTTTATGTGGGCTCAGTTGGGCAGACTGGTACCACACAGTTGAGTTTCATCCACTTAAAGGATGCGTCTCTGACAAAGTTTCTCAAATATCCTGACCATCATTGCGGGTGTCTGCATTTTTCAGGCCTGGCTAACAACACCAGAGTATATTACTCAAGTTAGCATTGAGAACACCCCTTTCATGCAGTCTCAGGTCAAAATGGAAATCAGAAGCATTATCTTGGTATTCATCCACATCGATTAGCTTGAAAAAAGCAATGTCTCAAAGTTTGTGGCCCTTTATGCCATGCTCTTATGGTGACCTCAGTTTCAGTTACCTGTCCAGATCAGTGCCTTTGGTTTGCTTTTGTTGGGGCCACAGGTATTGGTAGATCCCTGGGGACTTTCATAGGACATATGTGGTGGTACTCCTTCGTGGGAGAGCTCACTCATGCAGGCTTTACAACTAGCTAGGCAATTATTGACATCAGTAGGGTTAGGGTTAGTACGCGATGTCAATTATTGACATCAGTAGGGTTAGGGTTAGTACGCGATGTCCTGCATGTGTTGGATCAGAACAGGCCCCACTGAACACCACTGAACACCACTGAACTGACTCGGCAGCAGTGCAGTGTCTCCTCCGGTGGGTTGCCTCTTGACGACTTGACATTGACCGCTTTCCAAGGATTGCTAATGCTGGAGCTGTGCAGGGATGGGCCAGGCTGTGGCTGTAGATGTGGGGCCACAATGGGCGGCGTGACTGTAGATGTGGGGCCACAATGGGTGGCGTGGGTGTAGATGTGGGGCCACAATGGGCGGCGTGGGTGTAGATGTGGGGCCACAATGGGCGGCGTGGGTGTAGATGTGGGGCCACAATGGGTGGCGTGGGTGTAGATGTGGGGCCACAATGGGCGGCGTGGGTGTAGATGTGGGGCCACAATGGGTGGCGTGGGTGTAGATGTGGGGCCACAATGGGCGGCGTGGGTGTAGATGTGGGGCCACAATGGGCGGCGTGGGTGTAGATGTGGGGCCACAATGGGTGGCGTGGGTGTAGATGTGGGGCCACAATGGGCGGCGTGGGTGTAGATGTGGGGCCACAATGGGTGGCGTGGGTGTAGATGTGGGGCCACAATGGGCGGCGTGGGTGTAGATGTGGGGCCACAATGGGCGGCGTGGGTGTAGATGTGGGGCCACAATGGGCGGCGTGGGTGTAGATGTGGGGCCACAATGGGTGGCGTGGGTGTAGATGTGGGGCCACAATGGGCGGCGTGGGTGTAGATGTGGGGCCACAATGGGTGGCGTGGGTGTAGATGTGGGGCCACAATGGGCGGCGTGGGTGTAGATGTGGGGCCACAATGGGCGGCGTGGGTGTAGATGTGGGGCCACAATGGGCGGCGTGGGTGTAGATGTGGGGCCACAATGGGCGGCGTGGGTGCAGTGCCTCTGAAGTGGCATGGAAGGGGAGACAACAACAAAAATAATTTAGAATTGTTAAATTTTACAACATCAGCATACATGAGGTACATGTAACGTCCATGCAAGGAACATTAGTATTGTAGGGTTTTTTGTTTTTTTTTAATAACAGACACAAGGAATGTAAATAGTGATGAGGAATGATACTTGTGTAATATTTTTGAAAAACAACATGTGAGATAGATGCGGTGTACATCGAAGGAACATTGGCATTTAACAAAAACAATTGAGACAAAGCGTGTATTACCACATCGTAGGAATGTTAGTATTATTTTACTAAAATGAATTTAGACAAAATGTATGTAATATACATTCAAGGAACATAAGTATGCTCTGTTACAAAACAGCAGGAAACAAGAAGCATCTAATTTACTTGTCTCTTGGTCCAACAGAGAGGGTGGAAAAAGGTCTGATCAGTTATGAATAGCATGTAGATGAAGTCACTTTCTTCGTACAAATGAATGAATATTGGTATGCATGAGTGGAGCAGCCTGCAGAGGTAAAGAAAAAGAAATGTTGGAATTAAAACAGTGAAGTTTTAGTGCTGGGTATCCTGTTCCTTGGAATTAAAACAGTGAAGTTTTAGTGCTGGGTATCCTGTTCCTTGGAATTAAAACAGTGAAGTTTTAGTGCTGGGTACCCTGTTCCTTGGAATTGAAACAATGAAGTTTTAGTGCTGGGTACCCTGTTCCTTGGAATTAAAACAATGAAGTTTTAGTGCTGGATACCCTGTTCCTTGGAATTAAAACAATGAAGTTTTCGTGCTGGGTATCCTGTTCCTTGGAATTAAAACAGTGAAGTTTTAGTGCTGGGTATCCTGTTCCTTGGAATTAAAACAGTGAAGTTTTAGTGCTGGGTATCCTGTTCCTTGGAATTAAAACAATGAAGTTTTAGTGCTGGGTATCCTGTTCCTTGGAATTAAAACAATGGAGTTTTAGTGCTGGGTATCCTGTTCCTTGGAATTTAAACAATGAAGTTTTAGTGCTGGGTATCCTGTTCCTTGGAATTTAAACGCTGAAGTTTTAGTGCTTGGTATTTTGTTCCTTGGAATTAAAACGAAGTTTTAGTGCTGGGTATCCTGTTCCTTGGAATTAAAACGATGAAGTTTTAGTGCTGGGTATCCTGTTCCTTGGAATTAAAACGATGAAGTTTTAGTGCTGGGTATCCTGTTCCTTGGAATTAAAACAATGAAGTTTTAGTGCTGGGTATCCTGTTCCTTGGAATTAAAACAGGGAAGTTTTAGTGCTGGGTATCCTGTTCCTTGGAATTAAAACAGTGAAGTTTTAGTGCTGGGTATCCTGTTCCTTGGAATTAAAACAATGAAGTTTTAGTGCTGGGTATCCTGTTCCTTGGAATTAAAACAGTGAAGTTTTAGTGCTGGGTATCCTGTTCCTTGGAATTAAAACAGTGAAGTTTTAGTGCTGGGTATCCTGTTCCTTGGAATTAAAACAATGAAGTTTTAGTGCTGGGTATCCTGTTCCTTGGAATTAAAACAGTGAAGTTTTAGTGCTGGGTATCCTGTTCCTTGGAATTAAAACAGTGAAGTTTTAGTGCTGGGTATCCTGTTCCTTGGAATTAAAACAATGAAGTTTTAGTGCTGGGTATCCTGTTCCTTGTGTTCTGTCCTGTGGATTGACTGTCTTTCTGTTTGCTTCCTCAAAACACAAAAACCAGAACAAAGAAAGAATTAGGAAGGTAGTTAATTGTGGCATATGCAGCTGATTTTTGTTCAAAACAACATGAAGCTTTTCCCTTGCCAGTCGTCATTTCCGCCTCATTTTTCTGTTACTGGGTCCTCTTCATTCTCTCTCCTCCCCTCCCCACTCCCCGCCCGCTACCTCCTTTTCCAGAAACAAGGCAGATTCACTGACTGAACAAAGGACTTGAGTGTGAAAATGGCATTGGTTCATGGTGTTTTAGGGCCAGACCATACATTGTCCTTCCCCAGCAAGGTCTACACTCCTCTGAAATCTGATGGTTACAGCACTGTTTTGACGTGGGTTCTTGGTCATGTCGGCGTTCAAGGCAGTTCAGTGGTTGATCAATCAACTTGCCAAAAATGCCACAAATAAAGAGTTGAGTGAAGTCTCTATCCCTTACAACCAATTTGAAACCAGAGGTCAGGTTCACATCAAAGATCGTTGGCAAGAGGAATTGAACTTGCAGATGGATAACGCACTTCCAACTCCGTCCAGACTTTAGGGAGTTTTTAACCATGTGCCACTGGCGGCTGTGAAATAAGAAATGGTCTTGCGCTATTTGCACACAGGCCACATTCTTTTTTTTACTCCTACTTGTATCCTTTGAAAAGGTGCAGAACCTCCATGGTGTATTCTGTGTGATGTACCACTCGCTATGAAGCATGTTGTTGTGGAGAGTTGGAACCTACATGATATCAGACATAGACACTTTACACACAGCAAACTCCATAAAAACCCATGTTCATAGATGTCCCAGCTAATGCGATTTTTAAGTTTCTGAAGGAGATGAACATTTTTCTTCTGATGGAAGATTTTTACGAAATTCTGGCTTTTTTCCTTCTTTCTTTTTTTTTGTAAAGAAAATCTATTTTAATGTGTTGTGCATGTGTGTATGTTTTTTATTTTGTTTTGTTTTGTTTTTAGTCGAGACAAGAGTTGAGTTCCGCAAAATGTCAGTTCTGATTATACGGCTGGGCAACATTAATTAGGTTAAAAATTAAATTAGACGGACCAACCCGTGGGCACGCACAATAGACAGCGCCGCCACTTTGGGTGATTTGCATGCTGCTTTGGGTGTGATTGACTCTTGTTACCTGTCCCTGAACACATTCCTGTTACAACTGCCAGTCTGGCGCAGTCTTTGGAGTCTTATCCTCTCATGGTGCACCTCTCCATGGTGAATGCATCCCTATGTAGTGCATATTCCCTTGAATGCACTCTCAAGCAGAGGGTGCCTGTGGTGAACATGACCTTTATATAAATGCTGCTGTACATATACCTTTACATACATATGAACTATTTTCCCCTGTTGGATATTTGGATTAATCGCAGAGGTCAGATATTTTCATATACAGATTGCAATGACCGTGAAGGTGTTTGTAGAATGTTGTGGAGTCGGGGCGTGTGTATAGACGTGTGTGTTACTTTGCTGCTGTAGAGGAATTAACGACTATGCGTTTGTAGGATGCCATGGAGTCTGGGCGTGTGAGTAGATGTGTGTGTTACCTTGCTGCTGTAGATGAATGTATTTGTATCCTGGTGGCAGACATGTTTTAGCTTAAAGACTGCCATTTAACCCACCCCCCCCCCCCCCCCCCCCCCCCCCCCCCCTCCTCCCCTCGCCCTTTCTGTTCCTTCTGTATTGGTTTCATGTGTCGCTGAAAACTTGGGACTGCCATCCCAGATCACAATGCTGCCATGATCGGTGTGTCTGGCCACTGTCAGCCTGTTCCTGTTTTAACCCAAACTGCATTGGCACCACTTGGCTGAACATTGTTTTGTGGTGGTTTTGTTCAGTTCATGCTTCTCCAAACATCGGAAGCTGTTTGTGGTTAGCTGGCTGTAAAGAACGCGAATTGAACTGAGCCGTTTCAGGGAAACATTTCTTGCATTATGACTAACCTGTCTTGTGCACTGGACAGTTTAAAGTTGAGACGGATGATTGCCACAAGTTGTAGTCAGTCATTTTACAGTATAAAGAAGAGAGGAATTGAGGAGAGCAGACTTCTCTCGAAAAGTCGGATGATCTGTGAAAAGGATCCATCTCATGGAAATTGCTTTTGGAATTATGTATCTCTTCAATCTTATGGCTCAACACCTTCACTCACTTTTCAACGAATAAAACCATTTTCTAAATCCTTTTTATTATACACATTTCATTGGAAAAATATTCTGTCTGAAGGTCTGTATGTATTGTGAGCTTTTGAAAGTTGACGGTCATCTGCTGTCAATATATCTGTTAACATCAATGTTGTGTTTGATCACAGCATAAGCAAGGAAATTTATCAATGTCAACTTGGATTTGATTGTGTCATTCAGCTTCTGGTGTTTGTTTTGCCTTCTCAGATGATAGGTATTGAGTGCACACAGACAGCAATCATTCATTAAGATGTTTTTGCGTCTCCATTAAGCGAAACCTCAAAATTCTCACCGATATAACTCTGTGAAAATATTATAAGCATTTGAGGTCTGGAGGCTGAAATAGTATTAGCATACATTGCTGCCGATTAGATCTAGTTTGGTTGTTGTTCTTATAAAGATTTTGTTCGCTTTTTGGGAGGAAGGGAGGTGGAGGTAGATGCTGCTTTTAACATTTATCGTTATTATTATGGAATCATAACCTGAGGAAATTTGGAGCCTTCTGCTATGCTAGACACTTTGCACTCAAATTTATTTACGTATTGGTATTTCAATGCTTATTTTATGTTCAACTTTCAAATAGCTTGTTTGGGTTTTTTCGAAGAGACGGTCAAATGCTAAGCAATATATTGTTTGACTGATGCGCAGTGTTGGTGTCGTGTGCACATGATATATATATATATATGCATCAATACAGTATGTCTGTCTACACATGTATTTACCTGTAGTATTTTTGGATTTTCTTCCCTCTGACAAGAGCCTCAGCAGTACATAATGGAGAGACGTACGTTACACACCTACCAGTATTTGGCATCACTGTGGATTCCAGACTGTTGTGTTATCACGTGGATACAGCTGACCTGTACAGACGCAGACGGACATTCCAGGAGCTCACTTCCCTTACTTCTTTCTCCTCCTCTGACCAAAGGGTTTTCTGTCTGTATATATTGAGCATTCAATTTTGTTAAACTGGAGTAGAGTGGGTGCGAGAGTCTATGAGTCAGGTCATACTACAGGCTGGTTGGGTGGGTGTTTTGGGTGTGAATGGTGGGGAGGAGGAATGTTCTTTCTGTGTGGATTTGGTGAAATGCGAGGCCTTTGTCACACAACGGTGTTTTCAGCAGAAACGAACTTAGCGTGACAAAGAGAAGCAACTTGTTCAGGGTAGTGCCAGTTACCATCCCCAAAGAAGTGTTTTCACCTGTAGAGGTTTGTGGGTTTGTCTGACAGCAAGATTAGGCTGAAACTATGGAACCAGTGTTGTTGAAACTTGGTGGGAAAATGAAAAGTGGCCCATGAACAGACCCATAACATTTTGATGGCAGTCTGAAATCGGACGGATCCAGAATCCCTTCGACTTGGCGGAGGACTGGATTCTTCAAGAGTTCCTTTCTAGCTTTATGCCGTTCTGAGGCATGTCACAGAGTGAAATGCCTGCATCAGAATGCAAGGTTCCAGCAAGGTATGCTGCAAGTCACACTGGTGTACAGTGCACATTGGTTGGTTGGATCCAACTGCAGAGATTGGTTTTTCCTTTATAATCCAAATAGTGTTGGTATTTTGATTAAAAGTATGGTAAATCAGTGATATGATTTGAATACAATGGGAGCAGTCATATATCGTCCAGTGGCGTCATTCATTAGCTCACAAAATAATTTTCACAAAGATCTGAAGCAACTCCTAAAACAATATGAAATGGTTTCAAAAAACTCTTTCTGGTGCGTTACAAGAGAAACATGGACATTGCTGAGCAGAGGGTTTGCTCAAAACACCTGTGTGACCTGGGGCCCATCCCAGTCTTGTGCGTGAGATTATGGAGGACAGGATTAGTGTTTCTGTGAGGGCTGGTGACATTGTGTTGGGATGTGCTGTCTGTCATATAATGTGAAAAGAAATGACATTGTGTTAGGGTGTGTTGTCTGTCATATCATGTGAAAAGAAATGACATTGTGTTAGGATGTGCTGTCTGTCATATAATGTGAAAAGAAATGACATTGTGTTAGGATGTGCTGTCTGTCATATAATGTGAAAAGAAATGACATTGTGTTAGGATGTGCTGTCTGTCATATAATGTGAAAAGAAATGACATTGTGTTAGGGTGTGTTGTCTGTCATATAATGTGAAAAGAAATGACATTGTGTTGGGATGTGCTGTCTGTCATATAATGTGAAAAGAAATGACATTGTGTTAGGGTGTTTGTCTGTCATATAATGTGAAAAGAAATGACATTGTGTTAGGGTGTGCTGTCTGTCATATAATGTGAAAAGAAATGACATTGTGTTAGGGTGTGCTGTCTGTCATATAATGTGAAAAGAAATGACATTGTGTTAGGATGTGCTGTCTGTCATATAATGTGAAAAGAAATGACATTGTGTTAGGATGTGCTGTCTGTCATATAATGTGAAAAGAAATGCTGACAGTTCCTCCTGTGTTGAAGGTGGGCGGAGTCTTTCTGAAGTCTGCTGTTGAATCTAACTTTGTATTGTGCATTTTTTTTTTTTGAGGAACGGTATTATTTTTACCTGTATACTGGTCTTTTTTTTTTCCTATTTGCTTGTGTTACGGCTGTGTTTTTTTTGAGTGATACATTGTCTTCCGACATGTGTTCGTTACTTTGTTGGCGCAAGTGTGCGTGAACCTTTTTTTTTTCTGTTTTGTGTGTGCAAGTGCCAAAATGTAATTTAAAGTCTTCCTCATTGCGATGGTGAAAACAAAGCCTGCATAAGACTACGAGAAGGCAGTAGGGATTTGGTCATGTTCTCTGACGACTGATAACGGTGTTGAGGTAATTCACTTGACTGCTTGTCTGTTTTAATGTCAGTATTCCTGAACTCTCTGGGCGAAGGGAGGAGGGATGCAGGATTGGAAGACTTGTCCGGGTACACACAGACCAGGGCTGCTGTGGAAGACTTACCTGCTTTTACTCTTTAGCAAGAAAAAGAGAGGTGAATCTTTCAGCACTGTTTTCTAATTTTATACAGTATTCTCCAGATCGCTGTTTTGGTCCTGGATAATGACATTTGTTTTGAGATCAGAGAGGTGGAAGACCGTAGTGTTAAGAAGCATGGTGTTTTACCGGAGTATTCTGTTCTCTTTGTTTTCTCCTCTCCTCTCAACCAGCTGCTTGAAAACTGCCATAGGTTCTTGCCATGATGTCATGATTTACCTTTTTTAAGATGTTTTGATTTGTTTCTGGTCTTCGCTTTATGTGGATCTGATGTCGGCCTTGATGTCTAGGCCGGGGGGGGGGGGGAATTTTGGTCACTGCCAACAAATGTAATATATGCATGGGGCTGTCCAGAATGTCGGTGTGCAAAGCAGCTTGTAAGCAGAAGAGGCTTCCAGAGATAAATTGTGAGGGGCTTTTTGTTTGTTTTTATGTGTGTATTTGTATGAAGTTTAAGAGGTTGTTTGGCTCTTTTTGCAAAATAAAAGTCATTAGCTTTGAAAGAAGAGCAGTTGCTTCACAAGATGTTTGCTCTGAGCACAATGGGAGGCAGGAGGGCAGTCAGCATGAAGAATAACAAATGCTCTTGAATGAGGTTGTTTCTTCCTTCCTTCAGATATAAAACCACATTCGGTGAACTAGCATGGCAATAAGAAAGCTTCAGAAGTCAGATAATTATCTATGATCCCCATTTGAAGAGTGGGGGGAATATGTATTAACACCATCACTGTAAGGAATGTCTAGTGACCAAGCGCATTTCGCAGAATGAGAGCACGGCCTGTGAGGACATTTGTGATAATTTCACCGCTAACTAGGCGGCCAACTTCTAGCTTTAGAGAAGTTAACTCCATTCAGAAGAATGGAGATTGCTGTGTTAAAAGAGTGTAGAATGGTCTGCCACATAACACTGTATTGCCTAACAGTGTAACGCAGATTTCAGGGTCCAGCTTGTGTTAACCCCTGACAAAGCTTTATGCCAGAGCCATGAATTCAAATCTTCATTTTCACTTTGTATGTTCATAAAGTGATCCTGTTGCATCATATATTGAATATTTTGCTTCAGAGCATTTCAGTTGGATCTGTGGGAACTAGTCCAAACACGGCCGCGCCCGCACACTCACAGCGACTGCATTTAGTTCGTCCAACGCTTTGCCTTGTGACTCGGGCTAGGCCCTTAACTAGTCAGCCACCACACGGCCAGACGCTCTGTGTGTTTTTGGACGCTTCGAGACTGGTGCAACATCTTTAAGTCATATTTACTGTACAGAGGTTTTTTAACTATAATTTCTGTATGAGAGCAATGGCGCAGTGAGTACTTGAGAGTGTGACAAAAGCTGGCATTTCAGTCTTCTCTGTGAGTACCATAATTAAGTTCGTGTTTAAAACTTTCTGACAGAACTTTGCGACCGGCGCAACCTGTGCTGCACGCGCGCGCCGTGCGTCGTTGGCCGGCCTGGCACTTGACGCCACTATAACCTTCGCAGAAAATAGCTCACAGGGTGTTGTGGACAGAGACAATTCCGCTTTTCTCGGTTTATCCGCGCTAGCTGTGTGGAGTCGTTGTGTAAACATTGGTCAGCTATAGGCGCGATACAGACAGCAAAGCAGTGTGTGGTTCGCTATTCTCCACGCTTTCAGTACAAGCGCGAGAAGCCCCCTTGGGCCCTTATCTCCTGACACACTAGGGTGTCAGATACAAGACCGCTCACAGACTAGACCCGGCTTGTTGGGTGCGAGTGCACAATTTGTTTCTCTTCTCCTTTTCCGTCTCACGCGTTTGAAGAATTTGACTGAAGCGACTCAATGCAGCAGTCAGAACTGCCGTGCAAAGTGTGATACGCTTTGTGAACTTTCCAACTCCCGTGATGCATTTAATCTTGAAATCTGCCTAAGAAGAGGCTAAGAACTTTAAGAAGGGAGTTGTTTTCATCTTTGTCTTCTGTGAACCTCCCAACTCCCGTGATGCATTTAATCTTTTATTGTTTAAATCTGGGAGTAAAAAAAACTAAAGGGAATGTCGGATGCTTTCAGCATGGCCAAAATATTGGAAGCCTTAAAACGTCAGTAGTTAAGCTGCTGTGTCCTGACTACCTGTTGCTTCTTTTTCAACATCAGGTGTGTGACCTTTTATCTTGCGCGAGTTTGTTGACAGCCTTCAGTAGGCTCTGAGTGGTGGGCGGGCTGTCATCATTAAAACTTTAACTTGAACTACATGATTTTGCCGAAATAACAGATTCACTTGATTGTATTATCTGGCAGCAATTCACTCTTTTTTTTTTTTTTATTTAATAGTGACTGATCTATTGTTAAGTCCCTTGTTTCAGATCACTAATTGTGAGAGGGTGGTAGGCATAGTGTGAGAGAGAGAAGGAAAGAAAGGAAGGAGAGAACTTAAATAATACTGTTTTTTCATTTAATGGCAATGAAAAGTAAATAAAACGCTTTTCTACACAAATTTTCTGTTCCACTACTATTCTGTATAGAGAAGTTTTGCACCTACTTTTAAAGAAAAAAAAAATGATTTTTTTTTTTTTTTTTTTGCATTAACAATTCTGTCGCGTTAGCCTGAAGCAATGCTTCGAGTATGTAGGTGGTATTGATGAAATCTCCAGGGTCAAGTATTGTCCCAGATATTGTGGAATGAAAATATTTCATAGAATCATTGTCTAAGGAAGGGATGAAAATTAATTCCATTCATGTATTTGCCCTGATTTCATATCTTTTTCCTTAATTCATAAGCAAGATAGACAAGTCACCCCTGTCATTTATTTTTATTTTAGGAACAGGCTTATGAAGTAATGGAAATGGTGTACAAAGAACAAAGCATCCCTGTATCATAGACAAATAAAAGGACAGTTTTATACCTTGTATGGAGCTTTTTCAGGTCACCAGAACAGGGACCGCTTATGCACAATGATATTGAAAGTACAGTCGCTTCGCTGTTCTAACACATCGATTATGAAGTATCTTTCAATAGAACTGAAGACATCTAGTGATATGGATCACTTCTTTAGCAAAAACGGTTTGAAGTGAGAGAACAAAGTACGTGGAATTGAAAATGAAATGAGGCAGGGAACAGTAAACAATAAACAAGTAGAGTAACTCTTGCTCCCATAAGAAAACCTAAGTCAGAGTAACTTTTATTCGAGACTGGCACGAAAAATGTTGGGAGGTAAACTTGTAGACACATCGTCACCAAGTAGAATGGAACTAGCCAGCATTAAACAGTGATTAGCTTCATGGATTCCAGTCTTGGAGGTCTTTTTTTTTATCCAGTTCCCATCAGTCATTTATATTCATGGATATTTTTTAATTTATAAATGACTAGTTCCTATCCAGAGATGAGTTTGTTATGGGATCAGTTGGGAAAACCAGACAGTCGAGTTTCATTCACTGAGTGGATGCGTCTCTGAGAGTGTTGAGAGTGTTTTTCCAGTTTGCTGACCATCATTGCAGGTGTGTGTATATGTTGAGTGTGGTTGGTATGTTATGAAAGTAAGTGTAGAGTTGAGGTTCAGCCCTGTCATGCAGTCTGAGACTAGGAAGGAACTCCATAGCATCGTCCTCATCCTCATCAATCGGCATAGAAATGGTCATCTCATTCTGTGGCCCTTCACGCCTCGCTTCTTGTGGTGACCTCGGTTTCAGTGTCCTTTCAGCATCTGTGCCTATGGAGAGTTCATGTTGAGGCTGATAGTGTCAGCAAGTAGGTAAACTGTTGTTGGACGAACATGCTGGCGCAGTTATTGTCATCATTAGGGGGGGGGGGGGGGGGGGGGGGGGGGGGGGGGGGGGGGGGGGGGGGGGGGGGGGGGGGGGGGGGGGGGGCTGCCCCATGACAGTTTGACATTGACTGCCCCTGAAGATTGTCAGTGCCGGGGCTGTGACAGGTAAAGCCAGATTGTGACTGCGACAAGGAGCCAGAATGAACAGCATGGGAGTGAGTCCAGTGGCTCAGAAGATGAACAAGAAATCGTGTGGAATGACATCAGTGTTTGGTACAAAAAGCCTACAAGCGTCTGGCTACAGATATCTCGCTCCGCTTTCAGCCTCTCTATTCTCTCATTCCCAATCTCCTGGTTCTCCCCATACATATTTGGCAATTGATTTGGTCAAGGCTGTAGTGTAATACTACTGTAATATCATAGTTGAGCCTACGTGAAATGTTTTATGTTCTGTGCTTCTGCTATTGGTTATAAATATCCATGAGTGTTGATAGATACCCCTAACATTGTTCCATAGGCCGTAGGGGAAAAAGAAAAGGGAAGGGCTGGGCATTAAAAGGTGTATATTAGAGAGAAAAAGTTTGAATGAAAAGCATGATTTAACCGCAGTATTGTGTGTGTGGTAATCTGGAAATGTTCAAAAACAAGTGTGGAAAACTAGTCTGCTGTCCTCGCTGTCTCCTGAGAGGTGGAAATATTTCACTCCTGTCCAAATGCCTCTCCTCAAGTCTAGTCTTTTTCCACCCCCATCCATATATATTATCAAGAGTTTTCATGTTGGCGAGGTTACATGGAAAACTGTGTATGACGACCTCTTCAGGTGACCCATTCGCTTCGACATTGTGCAACGACATTTAAAAGACATGTTGATATGAATGAAATGTAGTATTCTGTTTCACTTTCTTCCACTGGTACATAGTTTGTATTTCTTTCTTTTTCTTTTTTTTTTTTTTTCGACTTTGTGTATAGCTGCAATTCTGTTGGTTTTGAGATTTTTTTTTTCTCTTTGGGATTTGCAGGAAACTGTTCAACTTTGGTTGTTGTTTTTTTGCATGGTTATTTTGTTTGGCTCCCCCCCCCCCCCCTCCCTCCCTGTCTGATCACTGTTCTCCAGTCTCCAGGACCCCCCCCCCCCCCCCCCGTCATGGCTGCTGTGCCTCACTTTTCCTCGCTCTCTTGTCTGGACTGTAATTGTGTTGTTGCACTATTGATGTATAGAAGCCATGTTGATGAGATTGTTTGATATGTTCAGAGAAACTGTTGGTGTCGTGTATGTTAACAGATTTTGAAGAATACTCATCTGGTCACGGGAATGTCTGTCAAGCAATCTCGAATCTAGTCAATGTAAATGAAGAGACTGGTTTATATTTATGCTGCAGAGAAGGAGGACATGTGTGGTACCCTAATCTTCTGTGGATGTGTAAACAGGAAAATTGAGGATGGGCCTGTGGTGTTTGAAGAGTTTTGTTGTACAGGTCAGGTTCCAAGTGCCATGATTGGTCGGTTTGTTATACAGGCCTAATCATGGACATGAGCAGTGTTGGCCCATATACCATCCCCCCCCCCACCCCCCCCCACCCCACCCCTCCTCCAACAACCCCATCCTCCACAGTATTATGAGGTTGGGTTTTGAATGTTGAGGGTTTTTTGTTGTGTTTTTTTCATCCTTGTCCTCGTGATGTTGGTGGATGGTTTTCCGCGGTGATGGTAAAATACAGGATCATGTATTGGGACAATGGTTTGGGGAACTGTGTTTTGTGCGTGACATGGTTTGGGGTCTGTTGCAAGCAAGGATTTTTTTTTTTTTTTTAAACGCTTCTCCTCAGTATTCATGCCAAGTGATATTGTTTATGTATAAAGGGGTTTGAGAGTGACGGATGTCTTCCGATTTGTATGGGGAATATGTGGGTTTTGCCCCTTTGTGGGTACTTTTGTGCGCGTTTGAGAGCACTGACATGTTTTGACGTTGTCAGCATTAAGAGATCGAGACTGGAGGAAAATGCAATAATTTGAAAACTGTGGACATTATCAGCATTAAAAAAAAAAAACTGATGCAATAATTCGAGAAACATGAAAATACTCGGAAAAGTATCCTCTTCCAAATTGTTTTGTTTTTGCTTTTGAACTGTTTAATCTTCCCATTCAGTAAACAGATGTGTCTTCCATGTGGTTCTCCTCCACCCCCACCCCCTCACCCTTTTAACCCTCTTCCTCTCTTTCCTCCCTACCCCTCTCCCTTCCACCAAATGCCCTGATTCTTTTCTTTTTGTACTGATTGCTGGATATTGGTCCAGTTCTTTTTGTTGCGGTGCTCATTGTTTTGGGAACCAGCCCCAAACCCTCCTCAGACAACGATTGGGATTGCGTACCAGGCCCTGCTGAGTAGATGAGTAGATGGCTGATAGCATGGATATGAACATTCCATCTCTAATTGTTGTCAGACCCTTTGTGTGTTAATATATGTACCGTCAGTTGATGTGGTATTGGGAATACCTGGGAGGAGGAGGTAGCTGTTAACTGTTGATTTTTACGTTTGTTGTTGATGTAGTGGGGGTTTTTAGTCTGTTTTTTTTACACTGACAATTTTTTTTATCCAGCAGATGTTTAATGATGGGGACATGTTTGAAGATGTGTTTGATGCCCTTTTGCCATGAAAAGTACTACATCTTCTAGTCAGTGGCTGAGTGTTTTTATGACTCTTCGCATCTTGAAGAAACTCTCCCACATCCCAACTTTTTTGTTTCTTTTAATGGAAAAAATCACTTTTTATTGCCCAAGATTGTTTTTCACCATTTGTACAGCTATAAATATAATGTTTTTAGTTATCTTTCTTGACTATGCGAGGATTTTGCTCCCAAGTCAGTTTTGAGGCAGTCTCTAATTATGGTCTGACGAAGGAATGTGACCTTTTTAGTTTTGGTATTGTGCCTCAGCTGGGTTTATTTAGTTTTGGGGTTTTTTTGCAGACCACTTCTGTTTTGTTCGAGGTGGATCTTCTGTTGAAAATGCAAGTAGCATTTTCTTGATAGTTATGAACACTGTTCAGGTCTTCATGGTAAAGAGAAGAAAAAAATCTTTGTGAGTGTGTGTGTGTTTGTTGTTTGTGTGTTCATTTTATTTTTGCTTTTTTCTTTGATTAAAAAAGAAAAAATCAGCAGTTTTAAATATATATGACTCATTTGTATGTTAGAATTTTCAGATGAAAATTGAAAGGTAATTGGGCAGTACAGACAGTGAGTACAGACAGACAAAAGAAGAAACGATTGACAATCAGAAGAGAATAAGAGAGAGAGCAGCAGAAAGGCAGATGACGTTCAAATGTTGGTGAAGGTTAGCATGCAGGCATAGCTATGATGGCATGATTCTAACATGCTATCCTTTTCCAGTAAATGTATGTGTATTCCAAGAGAGAATGCATGATAGTAGTAAAGCGTAAGGTCAAGTTTTATTTTTGTGTAGAATTTTTATGATGTGAGGGTGTGGAGACAAGATAAGATAAGATAATGTTGCTTATAGCCCAGCCGACCGCAAAGGGCCATATCAGGGCATGACAAATGACGTCAGCAGTAAGGAACTTGACCCATATTCTGGTGTAATGTGTTGTGTCATGTTTGCTTGATATTGGGCATTGTTCAGCCTAGTTGAGGAAATTTCGCAAAAGATAATGACAGTACAATTTATTTTGAGAAAGAGTAGTTAACAGTGTTCTGTTAATTTTCCTACACTGTTAATTTTCCTTATTTGAGTCACATATATAAAGCTTTTAGGGTTGACAAAGAGTATTGCTGTTTTCTTTTCTAATCATGTCTTTTTTTTTTCTTCTTTTTTTTTCTTAAAGTTACGCTGACATAATTTCCATGACGGTTGTATTGTTCGGATGAGTGAATATACAGTTATAACACGATTCACATTTTGCAAATGATGTCATTGAATTTTTAAAGTATGCGTGGTGATGTGCAAGTAGCTTTCTTTTTTTTTTCAAAGTCAGCGTATTTATATCTGTTTTTAAATTGTTACATTTACTTATTTTTCTTTAATCAAATGTTCATATATTGATTATTGTTCCTCTTATCATACTAAAACAAATTTAGTGTTATATTTTTTGTGTATGGTTGTTTCTGTTGAAAGAAAATAGTCTTTTGAACATGATGAAGATGACAACCCCAAAAGGTCCTGTATGGTTGACAGAGCTAGAATTAAGCAGAAAACTGAATACTGTCCTCTTGATTTGTTTGTTTTTCTGAGTTAATTAAAAAAGAAATGAAAATGATAAGCAGCCCCATGGCAAAGCGGTTAGCATTAGGTATTCCTGACTGAGAATTCATGGGTTTGATTCCCCTCAGAACCATTTATATGCGAGAGGTTTTTCGTCTGTTAAAGGTTCATCCCCAGATTGGAGTTCGGGCTTAGCGGTGAAGCCTGGAACAATTGACTTCGTCCAGTTTGTGGATAGGTCTAGTCTGAGAGTGTCACTCGGATTTCCTGACCAACACTGCAGGTGTCTGTATCTCTTGGGCCTGGTTGATGCCGGGATATATTACGAAAGTAAGTGTGGAGTACAGCCCTGTCATATATAGTCCCAGCCAGAAGGGAAGTCATAAGCATCACCTTCATTATCCTGATCCTCTTTGATTAAGAAAGGGGGGGGGGGGGGTCTCAAATTCTGTGGCCCTTCAAGCCATACTTCCATGGTGACCTCGGTTTCAGTTCCTTCTCTACTTCCAAGCCATTGGTGAGGTTTGTGTTGCGGTTGCAAGTGAAAAGGGGACTGTCACTGGAGTCATGGTGGTGCCATGCAGAGCGGGCCCCTCGCTGTGTTAAAGCAGTTATTGTTGTCAGAAGGGGGCTTAGAGGTGGTGGTCTTGAGTACGTCGGTCAGAACACACCACTGTTACCATCAACATTACTCAAGCAGTGCAGTTTCTGCTCTGGTGGGTTGCCTCTTGATGACTTTTCACCGACTGCTCCCGATGGACTGCCAGTAATAGGGCTACAGTAGGATGTCAGGGTGTGGCTGTGGACAGGGAACCAGAATAAATGGTGTGGAGTAATGCCCCTAACGTGGCACGGGACATCGGATAACAAAAGGAAAAAGACAGAAAAGAAAAATGTAACTTTTCATATCAAAGTTTTGATGTTAAAATTAGATTGTTCTCTGTTAAAAAGAAAGTGGAACAGTAGTTTACTACTGTCATTTTTTTCAAAATGCTGTGTATGGCGGGATAAAAAACGGTCATACACACAAAACTCCACTGCCTGTCTACACAGGCAGTGTCCGCAGGAGTATTGGCCTGCGTATGCAGAAAGAAAGAAAGAAATGCTGTGTTCACTGGAATATTTATTTATTTATGAATTTTAATTCTTTTTATTTAGTTATGAGTTCTTACGTCGCAGTGTAATTTAACATTACATCGTTTATATATACATATGTGATTTCTGTCCGAGTTAAATGGTGACGCCGTTGGCGTAAGATTTTTTTTTCCTTTTTAAGTTAACAACACTTTAAGGTGTTTGCTTTGTATGAGTGTATTTGGTGGAGCATCTGATATATGTTGTATTTGTATTCTGATAATACTGTTTTTGGGGGAAGCTTTTGTTTTTGTTTTGTTTTGTGTTTTAAGTTACTCCTTTTTTTTGTATAATGTTATATTCTCTCTCTCTCTCTCTCTCTCTCTCCTCTCCGTTACAAGTTTAAACATACATTACAGTTAGCGTAAAGTCAATGAAATCTCAAAAATCATCAAACCTAAAACAGATCTTTCTTTTTCCTCTTCATATACTGTTTCCATCTGTCTCTTTGTTTATTTATTAACTTTATTTTGTATCTAGTGGACAGGATGTAAAAACTTAATATATTAAGTTGTGCAGCATCAAAGAAATAATTTGTTTAATGTTGAAATAAATAAACTGTTTGTTACGATGAGTTTTACTATAATTCTATTATTCTTTTGTGCTCCCTTACTGTGAATTTGTATGACCATAATCCTTTTTCTTTTACTCAGTCAAAGCGATTTTTTTTTTGTTATCGTTCTCTCTTATTTTCTCTTTCCCACGTTTTCTCTCTTTCTGTGTCGTGTCGTTCTCTTGGGCTTTTTTTTCCCCTCCATTGTTGTTGGATTTTATTATGTGTGTGCATAACGGTTGAGCTGATTTTTGGTTTTCATTCTTTCTTTCTGTGGGGTTCTGAGGATCTGAACTATTTTTTTGTTTCACTGCGAAGGTTAAATGTCAAGGAAATAAGTGTACATTTTTGACATGATTATGTCTGTATGATGTTGCATGGACTGACCTTTGGACCTTTGGGTAAAGTTGTTGTTACTACTGTTTACTGGTTCCGCGATCTTTGTTCCTTCTCTCTGCATGGAAGTGGTCTGCTGTTAAGCTGCAAGGTATTGCACACATTGATGTCAGATCTTTATATCTGTGTACATCATGGAACGTTTATGAATGTTATAATAAAAATTGGAAGACCAGAGGACTGAAGCGTGTGCCTTTTTTGTTGCTCCTCCTCTATATCATCGACCACTTGCACTTAAAATGTTGAGCGCTCCCCTCCCCCACCCCACCCCCCCAGGCTGGAATGTCAGTAGTTCAACCCCCATGAGAAGATCCACAGAATTTGAGACTTTTTTTTTTTAAATCATGATCAGCTGGAATGATAAGCATGGTGATGTGGAGTTCCACTCTGGTCTGAGGCTTTATGAGAAGGCTGTACGCCGAGTTCCTTCTCATAACGTATCCCTCCTTCAACCAGGTCTGAGAGGCTTCATGAGAAGGCTGTACGCCGAGTTCCTTCTCATAACGTATCCCTCCTTCAACCAGGTCTGAGAGGCTTCATGAGAAGGCTGTACGCCGAGTTTCTTCTCATAACGTATCCCTCCTTCAACGAGGCCCGAGAAACGGGGTTCAGATTTCCAATGAGACCAGCATTGTCTCTATGTTTGTATCTCTCCAGCCAGGTCAGTGTTAGGTGGATGATGTTATGAAAGAAAGCGCAGAGTACAACCCTGTCTTGTAGTCTCAGATCAGACTTAGAACACCACGTCATCATCCGTACTGTTCGTACAACAACAAAAAAAGAAGAAGAAGAAGAAAAAGGAGTCACAAATTCTGTGGCCATTCATGCCCTTTTAATTTTACCTCAACCTCGATTTCCTCTCATAATCATCCTCAAGGGGGGTGGGGGGGGGGCGCTCGGAGCTGTTGCCAACGGCGCATCAGCCTACTGGACGATGCCTACAATATGACTGCCTACTAACCAACAATTCTCTCTCTCTCTCTCTCTCTGATGCGTGTGTGTGTGTGCACGAGAGAGAGAATAAGAGAACAATAGACGGAAAGAGAGAAATCGCGCGTTTGCATTTGCACGTAACTATGTTTATATGTTTACATACATACACACACACACACATGCATCCGCGTGCGCGCGCGCACACACACACACACACAGGGAGGAATATGCGGAGACTTTATAACCTAGAGAACCTTTGCCTTAAACGAATGTGCGAGTATGAATAAAAAAGACAAAATGAGAGAGCGGAGGTGAGTGAGGGAGTAAGAGAGTGTGAGATCATGTACTTGCATACAGAGCGTAGATGCACATATGCGAGCGTAGATGCACATATGCCCGCGCTCGGTATGTGCACACATGCATACATATACACATGCATACACATACATGTACACGCACACTTGCATGCATGCGCACACATACACACATGCATGCACACACACTGATCTATTCCTCTTTGGAGGGCAGGTGCCGTTAACGTATCTATTTGCTTCGGACCTCTCCTAGACAGGAGGTACAAACTCGCCCCTGTGTTTCAATCGGCTACCCCTGAGCGGGGCTGGGTCAAGACAGGTAGTTTTCTGACTGCTCAGGTAACCCCTCTTCTTCTTCCTTACGTAGAGCCGGGCCAAATTGGCGTTGAAGGCTCTGCTGTTTAGCTGAGTGCCAACTGGTTGGATGGCTTATTGGGTAAAGCAGAATTAAAACTATATACATGTACAAATCTAGTGTGGATTTCCACTAGTGGCCAGCCTTGGGGGGCTGCAGGTCACTGGAGCTGCAGCGCAGGCGGCTGAAGAATGCCACTACTGTTGGAGTTGTAGTGGTCTCACTGGAAAGTTTGTTCCACTCCCTCACTGGTCGGGGGACGAAGGAGCTGTGCAGAGCTGGGTGTTTTGAGTGCTCCTGGAAGATGCGAGCACTATTCCTGCCGCGGGCCCTGGAGTGAGAAGGACGGTAGAGCATGGAGGGTGGAATATCTACCAGCCCATTCTCGATGCGATACAGCATTCCCAGTCTGTTGTGGTGCCTTCTGGTCTCGAGGCTGTCCCACTGGAGTTTCCGGAGAAGATCGGTGACAGTGCCTGGTGCGCGTTCAAAATAGCAGTTGCAGGCATAGCGAGCTGCTCTTCTCTGGACCTTTTCCAGGAGGTCGATGTCTTGTCTTTTGTGAGGGTCCCAGACAGCGGAAGCGTATTCCAGTGTAGGACGAACCATGGTCATATAGGTGGCTTTGCGGACCTCAGCGGTGCAGCCTTTTAAGTTTCTCTGGAGAAAACCCACTGTCCTGTTCCCTTTGGCTGCCACCGTTTCAACGTGCTTGGTCCAGGATAGATCCGGTTACACTCTGCGCTCTGTCCTCCGGAGCTGGGCATGATCAGGGGGGAAAGGTTGCTTGTTGTTTGTCGTATATCTCTCCCTAGGCCCGGAAGGGGTCATGCCCTGTGATATCTTGGCTCTGGGCCCGTAGCTGGACACCATGGTGGGTATGCAATACTGGGGAAATTAAATCTCCAATAGCACGGCTTCTCACCACATATGCTTCCAAAACGCTTGGGGGCTGGAGAGAAATAAAAAGAGAAAAAAAGCAGAATCACCACATCCCCCTCCCCCCTCCCGCCCCAGAAAAACAAAAACAAAAAAAGCACACACACAAAAAAGAAGAAGAAAGAAAAACGCCGGAGGGGAGAAGGGGGACCAGGGAAAAGATGATAATCATCTTGAGGTGGATTCTGATTCAGATTCAGGTTGAAAACAAACACTGACGTCGGGCCTTCATGTCTGATAGTGAGGGGGGGGGGGGGGGGGGGGGGGCTGATAAAGACCAGCCTTTGTCGGCACTCGGCCCCTTCGCAGTCCAGAAAGGCTTTGAAGGTGTGTCCGACAGTCCCAAGTTCATTAAAAGACTCGGAACAAATCATTCCTGTGGAATGCTGCGCTAAGCGTCAATCGGATCTGCTCCTGTACTTATTGATCGAGAAACAAGGGTGTCGCCACACAAAGAGCTTAACCATCCGAGAGTGTCGTACATTGTTCAGACTTGGAAAATGTCTTTGAGGACGAAATTAAGTCCGAGCTGCCTTTGTAAGGAGCTGTGGATGTGCATATGGTTACAGTCAAAGAGCGAACAGATGGAATGTCTACAAATACCCTCTTTTAACTATTATTATTATTATATTATTAATGAATACTTATATAGCGCCTGTTCTCGGCTAGAGACAAAGCTCTAAGCGCTTTACAATCAACACTCATTTACACAACGAGCTGCCTACCTGGGTAATGCCGACTAAAGAGCTGCCAGCTGTCGCGTCATTCAGTCGTTTCCCGTGTCATCCAGTCAATAATGTTCACTCATTTTGCTTACTTCCTTCATTCTTTCCATTTCTCATGCAGGGTGCATGCTATGTGTAACGTGTCATCCATACCAACGGCCAAACTGGCCTACTCTTCCCTGATGAGTTCTGACCCAGCGGACGAAAGGCCTCGGAGCAGGCAATACAAATATATCTGCCTTCAAAAGGGATTGCGATGGTTCCCTTATGCAGCTAGTGAAGAGTTTTCATATCTGTAACATATTTTCTTAATTTCATGTTCCCAGTTTCGCAATCTTCAAACTCCCCCCCCCCCCCCCCCCCCCCCCCCCTCCTTAAGTCCAAATCTTTGCCAAGTCATTACTATGAAGACAGTTCAGTTGTTGGCCTGCGCTTGTTTTTTCCCCCACTATTAGATTGTTCGTCTATGTATTTGTCTGACTTTATTAAGTTTAAAAGGCTTTGCCAGTCTGAATAAAAGTTACTCTGTGTTAGGTTTTCTTATGGGAGCAAAAAATACCCCACTTGTTTACTGTTTACGCTTACAAATGTTCAGAAATATCAGCCAAGTACTTTCTGAGATATTCCATGAAGAAGAAAAACCGTTAGGGCCGTTATAGCCGTTAGTAATGGCTATAACGGTAAACTACAACATCGGGCATCATCCGTGACCCATAATGAACATACCTACAAATGTTCAGAAAGATCGGCCACGTACTTTCTGAGATATACCATGAAAAAAAGAAAAACCGCTATGGTCGTTATAGCCATTAGTAACGGCTATAACGGTAAACTAAAACGTCGGGCATCATCCGTGACCCATGATGAACATATACCTACAAATTTTCAGAAAGATCGGCCAAGTACTTTCTGAGATATTCCATAAAGAAGAAAAACCGTTATGGGCAGTTATAGCCGTTAGTAACAGCTATAACGGTAAACTAAAACATCGGATGCCATCCGTCGCCCATAATGACCATACCTACAAATTTTCAGAAAGATCGACAAAGTGCTTGCTGAGACATTCCATAAAGAAGAAAGACCGTAATGGGCCGTTACAGTCGTTTGTAACGGCTATAACGGTAAACTAAAACATCGGGAATCATCCATAACCCATAGTGAACATACCTGCTAATTTTCACAAAGATCGGCCAAGTACTTTCTGAGATATTCTATAAAGGCAGAATCAGGACTCCAAAAGCACCCGCAACATTCTTCACGGCAGGAGGCAGCAAATCATGGCCAAGAACAACAGTGCCACTCGAAACATGCAGGCAGAGTCTGCTGGATGGGGCAGATGACTGGGAGTGCACTGCAGACCTCCCAGAATGGAAGAGTCACCCAGAGATCATCAGCAAGAGTGGCATGAGACCAGACATAGTAGTCCACTCTAAGTCAACCAAGCAGCTGATCATGATCGAGCTCACGGTGCCATATGAGAACAGAATGGAGGCAGCTCAAATCTACAAGACTGAAAAGTATGCTGATCTGGCAAACAGCCTGAGGAGAGAAGGCTATCAGGTCAAAGTCCTCACTGCAGAAATTGGAGCTAGGGGATTTGTAGGAACGTCTGCATACAGCCTCATGAAACAGCTCTCAGTTGCAGGGAAGGAAAAAACCAGAGCCCTGAAAGCAATGGCAGAAGCGGCAGAGAGGTGTTCAAGCTGGATCTGGTCAAGGAGGAACAAAAGTGAACTTCATAAGGCTTAATTTCCCTACAAATATCAGGTGTCCCTGTGGCTCAGTGGTTAAAGCGCGAGTCATTAAGTAGAAAATGAGCATGTCCAGAGGGTCATGGGTTCGAATCCCAGCCATGGCTCGTCCCAAGATGGGGGGAAAAAAAAAAAGGGGGGGGGGGGGGCAGCAGAGGGACATCCGGAGTCATGAACCGGGTGTGGCCCAACCCCCCTAGAGTGTCAGGAGATAAGGGCCGAAACACTTGCTTGAAGGGGGCTTCTCTTCTGAGGACTCTCTGCTGCCACGCTCTCCACGAGTTTCTTTCTACTAAAGAAGAAAAACCGGTACAGGCTGTTACAGCTGTTAGTAACGGCTTTTACGGGGTAAACTAAGGCATCATCCGTGACCCATATTGAACATACCTGCTAATTTTCACAAGATCGGCCAAGTACTTTCCGAGATATTCTATAGGCCTAACGAAGAAAAACCGTTACAGCCGTTTAGTAACGGCTATAACGGGGTAAACTAAAACATCGGGCATCATCCGTGACCCATAATGAACATACCTACAAATTTTCACAAAGATCGGCCAAGTACTTTCTGAGATATTCCATAAAGAAGAAAAAACCGTTACAGGCCGTTACAGCCGTTAGTAACGGCTTTTACGGGGTAAACTAAAACATCAGGCATCATGAACAAACCTGCTAATTTTCACAAAGATCGGCCTAGTACTTTCTGAATATTCCATAAAGAAGAAAAACCGTTACATGCCATGACAGCCGTTAGTAACGGCGATAACGGAAAACTAAAAACATCGGGCACCATCCCTGACCCATAATTTTCAGAAAGATCGGCCCAGTGGTTTTGTCTGGAGCGAGTGGAACACATTTTGACCACAGACGGACGGACGCACACACACACACACACACACGCACACAGCATTTCTTCGTTCCCATTCTAAAGTACTCCCTGTTCTATAAGAACTGGGAGTACAAAAAGCAGAATCTATTGTAATTGTGTGTGAGTGTGTGTGTGTGTGTGGGAGGGGGGGGGGGGGGGGGGTACGCGTGCGTGCATGCGTGCGTGTGCACGTGCGTGCGTGTGTGTGTCAGCCCTGACATGGCCCCCCTGCGGTCGGCTGGGCTATAAGCAACACACCTTGAATCTGGCTTTGACAGTTCTATATCATATTTACTAGTAGATGCATTGTGACGCGCGCGCATACGCACACGTGCACACGCGCCCGCACACACACACACACACACACACACACACAGAAGCTTGCTCATACACACTCAGAAAGACAAATACGCCATGCCCTTCAGCCTCCCTTCCTCTTCTTTGTGCCCCCCCCCCCCCCCCCCCCCCCCTCCCTAGAAACTTCGTAACCATGGTGAAGTTCGGACTGGCCATCCTACAGCTGCCTCTCACGCAACGGTAAGAACAGCCCAACTGACCAAGCATGTCTGGAGGTCAAAGTGTAATGTGTCGCTTGAACCGACAGGCAGTACGAAGTCTGTGGTGACTTGGCGGTCATGTGGCCTTTGTTGCTTATTTTGAAGGAAGGAAGGAAGTGTTGAACTGGATGACAGCAAGAGCCGACAAATTCCATTTCTGCTGTCAAGGAGACTGGATCCTTCAAACTTCAAAGAAGATTTACTGTTCCGCCGGACGAAAGAGACAAACAAATTACAAGACAAAATGTAACACGTGTCGACCTCTTTGGTCTTCTTCAAGCAAGACAAACAATAACATTCAAGACAACGAAAACGAAGAACGAACAATCCCCAGTTGGGCGCAAAGGCTGTTTGCATTCTCATTGCCAGTGAACATGTGAACAACCTTAGAACATCGGTGGATCTGTTCTTGAAAAAAAGGAGCAATGGAGACACCCTGAATCAGCCCACTTTCCCTGCATGTTTGTGGATTTTGTTTTTTAATTCATGCAGACCCCAGTCCTCCCAGATCGTTGAGTCTACTTTGGGCTCGCTTGAAAGACTGCAACCCCACTGTCATGCACATAATGGAGGTGTCTCTCTCTGTAAGAGTAGATCCACTTATCGATGTGTCTGAGTGTGTGCTCCGACTTACTGACCAACACTGCATGCAGATTCTTGTATCCCTTGAGTTTGGTTGACGTCAATATAATTCAGACAAGGGACGGTAGTTCATCTCCATTATTTTCGTAACTGATCGTCATTCAGGGGAGATAACCCCCTTTAAAATTCTGTGGTCCTTGTTGCCTTGCTCACACAGGACGTCAGTTTTGGTTTCCTTTCCCTATCCCTTCCTATAGCCAGTTGTTTGTGTCAACAGCTTTCAGTTTTGATTTCCTTTCCATATCCCTTCCTATGGCCAGTTTGTGTCCAGTTTTCAGTTTTTATTTCCTTTCCATATCCTTTCCTATGATGAGTTTGCGTCAAAAGTTTCCAGTTTTGATCTCCTTTCCATATCCCTTCCTATGGCCAGTTTGTGTCAACAGCTTTCAGTTTTGATTTCCTTACCATATCCCTTCCTATGGCCAGTTTGTGTCAACAGTTTTCAATTTTGATTTCCTTTCCATATCCCTTCCTATGGCCAGTTGTTTGTGTCAACAGTTTTCAGTTTCAACAAGTTTGTAACGACTGTTGTCAAAGTGCAGGGTGATAGTGATGATTTCCATCTCAATAGGGACATTTACCTATCCTGGCCACACAGTTAATCAATTATCATCAGTAGGATATACAACATATAGGTGGTACCAGTTTTCTGAATATTAAGTTGTGGATCAGAGCAGGCACCTGTGAACCCCACCATTGAATTAAAGGGATCTTCTTCTTCTTTCTTTGAACATCCGCCATCATCATTTTTATGGTTCTGATGTATGTAAAAACTGGGGGGTTTCCACAAGGTGTTGACATAGACATGTAGGACTGGCAGTAGGGGGGGGGGGGGGGAGGACTTGTGGGGTGGGGGTGGTAGGGAGGAGGGGGGAGTGGGGGGGGAGGGCACTGGTTGGTCAAATTTGGGACTTGAAACACTCCACTGAGGTTGAGGAAATAACCTCAGGAGGCAGGCTGTTCCAGTCCCTGACAGTCCTCGGGAAGAAAGAAAACTTCCTGTAGTTGGTTTTACAAGCAGGGAGGAGATAAGTCTCCCCGTGAGACTGCATATCTTGTAGACCGTGCTGGTGTAGGCTTGAATGGGGTGTTTATGCTGACCTCTTCACGATGGTATTTGAAGAAGGTGGTCAGCCTTGCTGCTCTTCTTCTGTCTGCTAGAGTGGACCACTGTAGATGTGTCAGCATGGAATCGACACTTGAGGTGTGATTCAGCTGCAGTGCAGTGTCTCCTCTGATGGGTTTCCACGTGTTGACCTGACACTGGCAGCTTCCCGTGCACTGTTGATATGAGACTCCAAAGGAAAAAAGCTGGATGTGGCCAGTTGAAGGGAGCGCGCGCGTGTGTGGTGTGTGAATGTGTGTGTGTGTGTGTGTTCTTGAAGCTTGAATTATGATTAAAGAGATCTAATCTTTTTACATCAATGTAAACGTTGGCTCTGGTCAACTTCCTACAGAAATGTTATATTAATGAAGCATTTGGGGATATGTGGTACGGGGACGAGGGTGGGGGCTGCCAGCATTGGGGTAGGATCATCACGGTAAAGGATGCGTAGGTGGGTTTCGTTCATTCGTTCACCGGGAAGTTTGAAGACTCGGTAAGTTTGTGGTGTTCAGAGAAAAACAATGACCGCCCCCTATCTGCACTTGCGCCCTTCGGGGTTTCCTCAATAGGCCTATAATAATAACTGCTCCCCCGGAAACCAGGTCGTTCATGGTCATTGAAAAGTTTACGTCTGCTCGGTTCGCGTGTCGATTGCGCACGGAGGAAAACAAAGCTGGTTTGAAAGGTCAGACTTATACTCCAGCTAGCTCGTGATCGGAGAGTCCAGTTCGTACAAGATGCTTGATTCTCTTGTGACGTTCATTGCTGGCCTGCTTGGGGCATCAGAAACGGCCACTCGTTTGTTGCTATCGCTACTGTCAGGTAAGTCTTGCAAACTTGATCAAACGTGTGTAACTGTTTCATAACTTAAAACTCTCACTCTGGTTTAGGCCTATCGTTTACTGTGGCGAAGTGTTGTTTCACATCATTTGGGTTGGAACTGATCGAAAGATGTATTGGTGTACATCCATTTGTCTGAAATATCAAGGACAGCAGTGTTGGTGCACGTGTGGTCATTTGTGTCTCGTGATCTGGATCTGGCCGTTTCGTCGCTGTGGCCACATCTTAGGGCATTATCGTGACGGGTTGGGGATGTGCGCAGTCTAGATAATTTGCTGTTGTGATGCGATCAGACTTTTGAAAGTTTCTATGGATGGTGCCCTAACAATATTTTCTTCAAGGTGGTTCCAACCTCTTACTGCACTAACAAAAAATGACTGTTTGAACTGCTCTGTATGGCATCTGCTGACTTGGAATGTTCTTGTGTTGTTTTTAATACAGTCAGAGATTGCACTGGTGGTATAGTAGTTGCCAGATGTTCGTGGCCTTATGAGTCGTCCTCGTTTGTGTGGAATTAGATATTCAGCAGATGGTATGGCTGGTACCAACCCCTCAACCACCTTGTAAAGGAAGATGAGGCATAGATCACGTCTGCGCTGTTCGAGTGTTGGCAGTTGCAGAGTGTGAAGCATCTTGGTGATGGAGCCGGGTGTTCTGGAATTGTAATCGCCGGTTATGAACCGGGCGGATAGGCGCTGCACTCTTTTGAGTTTGTCAATGTCTTGTTTGAGGTAAGGACTCCAAATGATGGAGCCATACTCGAGGGCTGGTCTAATAAGGGATAGATAGGCATTCTCCTTGCATTGCAGAGGGCAGAAGCGCAGGTTTCTCCTGAGAAAGCCAAGGGTGCTGTGTGCTTTCTTGCAGGTGTTGGCAATGTGGGTGCTCCATTTCAGGTCATCAGAGAGTTGGATGCCAAGGTAGGGGTTTGTGTGGACATACTGAAGGGGGTGTTACATGGGGAGTAAATGTAGCTGGTAGACTGCTGTATACTAAGGATGTAGCACTTGCTGGGGTTAAACTTCATACCCCAGTCAGTGGCCCAGGTTTCAAGTTGGTTGAGGTCTTCTTGAAGCTGAATATGGTCTTGTTGGGAGTTGATCTGGCGGTAAAGGAGGCAATCGCCAGCAAACAGCAAACTTGGGACTTGACTGTATCCGGGAGATCATTGATGTGGCACAGGAAGAGGAGCGGGCCCAACACTGTTCCTTGAGGTGAGGTCTCTTCAGATGTGACACCCTCTATCACAAGGGCCATCTTCCTGCGCTGGAGAAAATTGGATAGCCAGGTGTGAAGGGGACCTCTGATTCCATTCTCATGCAACTTATGAAGGAGACGCTTGTGGGGGACAGTGTTGAACGCTTTAGAAAAATCTAAAATAGCGACATCAACTTGATGTAGTTCTCTGCTGCATGCTTATCCCCCTTCTTGTATATATACACAGGCAACGTTTGCACTTAGCCAATCAGACGGGTGGTCTCCTGTGTTGAGGGAAAGCTGGAACATAGTTGAAATAGCTGGGGCAAGGTTACTGGCACATTCTTTCAGGATGAGGTTGGGAATCTGGTCTGGTCTGGAAGCCTTGTGGGGTTGTAGCTGTCTGAGTAACTTGCAGATGCCTTCTGTACTGATAGTGATGGGTGGAATGTCTTCGTTGCATCTTTTACTGATCGGTGGGATGGGGGTGTCAGGGTTCTTTGTGAAGACAGACTTGAACTGGGTTAATAGGATGCGGGCCTTGCTCTTGTTGTCACTGAAGAGTTGGCCTTTCTCTTTCAGCGGGCGACACCGATGTTGTCCTGCCTCCTCGCCTTGACATACTGCCAGAAGGGTTTGTTATGTTTCTGTAGCCCTTCTTCAAGGGTGGAGTTGACAAAATTTCCTTCAGCCTTTCGCATTTTGCAAAAAGAGGAGATGGCAAGATGATTTGCCGTCAGCTGTGGTGTGACTTAATTCTACGCCAACCCAAGAAGCTTAAGGCTTAAGTAGTACTTGAAATTGATTATGTTTCTGTCCCACTATCATGCATGCTTACATGCATTATGTGTGTGTGTAGTGTTTCTTCGTCCACAACAGGGTGCATGAATTTCAATCTAGAGACAAGACTAAATTTGGTGAAGAAATCACAAGAATTTCCAGTTATCTACTGTCAGCAGAGTGAGACATTCAGACAAGAAAATCCAAATGGGACAACTAACTAACTAACCAAATGCAAACTGAAGAGGTACAAAGTAAGACATTCAGGCAAAGTCCTCATGGCAAACTAGTGTAATTTAGACTGAATGATAGAATACCTGTCAAGTGATGGGCTGTAAACCTCATGTATTGTTTTACAGTGGGTGGATATTCCCATTCTTTTGTCAGAACTAGACTTAAGAAGTATTAGCAGTAGTTCTTAGTGTTCCTTCACACCTAGTCTTCTGTTAAGTGCCAGCTCATGCTGTTGTTTTGATACTGACTTTCTTGAGCCAGTGTCAGCAATGTCATACATTTTCTGATCCAGGGTTACAAATGGAAGGGCTGGCAATGTTGTTGAAAGATGCCTACCAAAAATGAGCTCTGCTGAGCATGTTTTTACTGGTGACATTGCAGTTGAGTAATAGCAAAAGAGTGCAAGGGAAGGACCTTATACATCCTTGATATTCTTCGAAATGGGCTCTGCTCTTCCTTTGTTTTTTGTTGTTGTTTTGTGAGTACCAGGGCTGTTAGTCACAAAAAAAAACATGTTTGAAACCCCATCTTTCACTAGTTTCAGCAAAGTCCCTGGAACACTCTGCAGCGAATTTTCAACAGTTATTTGTGACTAGTTCTTCAAAGTGCACTAAAACAAACAACTGTATTCTTCATCTTGCAGATCAGCTGCTTTCTTTTGGCAAGATCAGTCAGGTAGACATATGCTGTGGTGTTCAGTGTTTCACCACAACATTGAGCAGGATGTTTTTTTCTAACAAAGATGTCACACTTACAACATTTTTTATTTCAGAGTTCATACCTGACCTCCAGATGGACAAGTTTGCTTTGTCCCCACCTTTTTGAATTCTCATTGATCCATTGTGTATTCTTTGCAGTGTGTAGACTCACAGTGCATCAGCTGAAGAATGACCGTGTGCTTTATCTCCGAGAAGTAGTCCTTTGATTTCACTGAGTTTGCTGGCATCTATCTTTGTGTTCTTACTGTACTTGTTACATTCTGTTTTTTTGTATAATGAAGCGCTGAGGAGATTGCTGGATTACAGAGACTTTTGTTTTTGGTCTGATCCCTCCCAGTTTCTGAGCTGTAGCATTCAAATGAAGGCATCTATTAATTTTCAAAATCTTGATCTTCACGTTCTGCTGGATTAACTGATCAGTGAAACAGTGATATGTGATGTTTAATCAGAGACTGCATAATATGGGAGCATTCATATCAAGATTCTCATACATCAAACATGAGAGTTGTTCAGATATTTTCTGTTGATCAGGAGGGACTATTGGTTCGTGGTCTGTCAGTGGTTTGAGAGAAGACTGTCCCACGAGGTACCACTCACTCTTCTCACATGCCCAGATTGAAACACAAAACTCTTTGTCTATCTCAGTATTGGCATAATTGTGCTGTCTTTGTTCATGTTCTGGAGCAGAAAGCCACAGGTCTTAGCACTTCATTTTTATGAAGGAAAGCACTTCCCAGTACAAAACTGTTGGCATCTGCACTGATTAAGACAAGTGTTGTCAGGTCATAAAATGCCAGTGTTGGAACTGATGACAGAAGATTCTTCACTTTATTGGATGTGAAGACTGAGTCGTAGTCCATGCCCATTGGATGGATTTCTTCAGTAGGTGATTGAGAGACTTCAGGGTGGATGAATGGATCTACCAGTTGGTATACAGTAAGAACATTAAAAACTTTTCCTCAAAATAACCAGAATTGCTACTCATGCCTGGCATTATTTGAGAAAACGCTAAGGTCAACACCCACCCCCAGATGTCAGGCCAGCTGGGACTTTTTACATTCCTAGTTAATCACCCTAAGAGAGTGGAGGGGGATCTGTGTTACACTACAGTCCCTTTGTCCACCAGAATGACATTGACAACACGTTGAAGTGGGCAATGAAAATGTTAGTTTTTATGTTTGCTACTCTGAGAAATCAATTGCAGAACATAGAATACACACACACACACACACACACACACACACACACACACACACACACACACACACACACACTCTCTCACACATACACACATGCACGCACGCATGCATGCACTCACTCACGCACGCACGCACGCACGCACGCACGCACGCACGCACGCACGCACGCACGCACGCACGCACGCACGCACCACACACACACACACACACACACACACACACACACACACACACACGCACGCACGCACGCACTCACAGAGTGATAATCTGGTACTAGTTGATGTAGTGGTAGGGGACTAGCTTATATGTCTATCCAGTTTTAAACTTTTTATCCTGATTAATGAATTTCATGGGACTTCATATTTATATCCATGATTCTTTTCATAAGCACGACGAAAAAGCGGAAGAGCACACAAAACAAAGTGTGAAGTAACGCAGTTTAATGTTTTGTGACATACATTAAAACTGCGTTACTTCGCACTTTGTTTTGTGTGCTCTTCCGCTTTTTCGTCGTGTTCCGGTAACGCTGCAGTTTGTTTCATTTCTGTTTACTGTTTATCGTTTACTGTTCCCTACCTCATTTCATTTCCGATTTTGCTTTGATTAAATTGAGGTTATTTGTATTTGTTTCTGTCCGTCTGTGTGTTTGTCTTTTGATCTCCCTTGCATCTTTGGGTGGATCCTCAGGCGTAGGCTCAAAGACTGTCCCCTACATTTTATATTATTTGCATAATGTCTTTAGTTTTACAGCAACTTTTTTCCTCCCCACACTTTCGTTTGGTTGCATTTACTACTCTTAACTGGCTGCTTTGGGGGTGCTTTTGGATTCTTTTTTGCACCCATGGTGGTGAGAACACCACAGTATTATGGACTGTGGTGTGTCTCTATTTGACGCCGGGAGCGCAGACACAACCAGCCGTGTCTCCCTGATGAGTCCCGACCCAGCGGGCGAAAGGCCTCGGAGTAGGCAATACAAATATATCAGCCTTCAAAAGGGATTGCGATGGTTCCCTTATGCAGCTAGTGAAGAGTTTTCATAACTGTAACATTTTTTTTTTATTTTAAATTTCATGTTCCCAGTTTCTCCATCTTCAAACTCCCCTCCCCTCCTTAAGTCCAAATCTTTGCCAGGTCATTACTATGAAGACAGTTCAGTTGTTGGCCTGCGGTTGTTTTCCCCCCACTATTAGATTGTTCGTCTATGTATTTGTCTGACTTTGTTCAAGTTTAAAAGGCTGTGCCAGTCTTGAATAAAGTTACTCTGTGTCAGGTTTCCTTATGGGAGCAAAACATACCCCACTTGTTTACTGTTTTCCGTAAGCAGTTGAGAAAGAGGAACTGAGACAGAGGCATTACCAAAACACATGCAGATGACAAAACACATGTGTACTTAAGTCAATGAACTGTTTCCTCTTTCACTGAACTTTGGGTTGTTTATTTCAAATAAAAAAACAACAAACACCCAAAGCATTTTAAAGAAGCGCTTTCGGTTTTTGCAAACCTTCCTCAGCTAATCATGGAAGTTGGCGTCAAAACTAGTTGACGTAATGTGTGTTTTTTTACGTCATTAATCCCCCCCTCCCCCCCCCCCCCCCTCATTACTGTATGATAAATAGTGATGCCTGGGTGAAGTCTTGGTTCAGCGAAGGGCAAAGTTCCCAGGGCAAATCGCTCACGTGAAACCAACTAATCCCACACATTGAGACCAAAAGGGTAGTTGGTCTTCAACTTGTGTCTCCACATCCTCTCTCTGTCTTTTCTTTTCTGTACATCTGTGGTCTTTATGAGTTCGATCACACAACATTTTAAATCTGACAGCTGATGTCCAGGTCCACAGAAATGGTGTGCCACTTTGGGTTGTTTCCTTTTTTTTTAAACCCATGATGATAATCATAATGGAAATTCAATGCAAGCAACCGTTAGTGAAATGACAGATTAACTAAGTTTAAGTGAAATGACAGATTAACTAAGTTTAGTGTCTTTCATGATAGTTTTAGTGAAATGACAGATTAACTAAGTTTAGTGTCTTTCATGATAGTTTTTTGTTTAATCATTACAAATGACTTGGATTTAACTAATAGTTGTCTTTTTCTTCTTTTTTTTTTTTTAGTTGTATAATCATTTTGACGTTCTGTAAAGTGGATGCTCTGCATGCAATGAAATTCATGATGACAACGGTAATAGTAACTGCAGTGTAGAGTGAAGATAGCACTGTTCACATTTGATTTGTTGACTTGAGAGCTTGTGTATGTTACAAGTGATCATTTCAGTATTGTTTAAAGGTGGATAGGTGAAATGCTAACATCGGTGTTCAGCTTGTTCAGAATGCATGTATTAATAAAAAAACTATTATGATAGTACTGCAAATGTTAAACACACTTAATGCGACAGTGATGGAACAGAATGACACAGATGTTTTGTTGGCAACACGTCTTTGCTATGTCACTGGGAGCAGTGATGAAGGATAGTGTCAACAGTCGTGCAATACCCACATGCAGGATGTACAGTTGACCAAATCCTGCTCCCAGACACCTTCCTTGTCACTTACACTGCCTTACAATCTGCTGTGCACACACACATGCGCGCACACACACACACACACACACACACACACACACGTATGCACACGTACACACTCATGCACGCTTGGAGGGACGCACTCACACACTCACACATACACACACATGCTTGCACTTACGCACACATGTACGCATGCACACATGCACAGTCACAGACACACACAGACACACACACACACACACACACTACTCATGCACACACACACACACACACACACACACACACACACACACACACACACACACATGCATCATTCACACATGTTTTTGCACACCCACTCACACACACACACACACGCACGCACGCACGCACGCACGCACGCACGCACGCACGCACACACACACACACACACACAATGTACACACATACACATGTGCGCGCGCGCACACACGCACGCACACACACACACACACACACACACACACACACACACACACACACACACACACACACACACACACAAGCATGCACGCAAGAGAGAGAACTATATCAAGAGAGAAGGAACTCAGCAAGGTGAATGATTTGGCCAGAGAAGATGGTAAAGTATTGCTAATCATATAAATTGCAATTATGAACTATGTGACACTTCAGCTTTGTTTATATACAGATGATGGACACACATGATGCACACAGTCTTACAGTCTCACACACATACACACATGCACAGTCTCACACATGCATGCATGTATGCATTCACGAACGCACGTACACATGCAAACATATGCATACACATGGACATGTTGAATATTTATACTCAGATTATGAAAAAAATCTGCACACACACATGCTCACACACACACACACACACACACACACACACACACACACACACCACACACGCACGCACACATATGATATGCATACACAGGTGCATATTGAATGTTTGCACTCAGATTATTAGAAGAAAATCCATTATCACCAGAGAGTATATTTTTACACGCACACACACGCACGCACGCATGCACGCATGCGCGCGCATGTACAGAAACACCCACGTACGCAAGCTCGCACACACACACACACATGCATTCACACACAAAGGGTATGCTCATTATTTTAGATAGTGTCCTATCTTTTTGAAAGATTTTCTTCTTTTTTTTCTCCCCATTCTCCGTGACTTCAGTGTGCCAGGTTCAAGCTGTATTTGTTTTGTTATCAAGGTATGCATGACCATGCTGGGAGATGATCCCATGAATTCGTACAACCATTGATCTACTCAGTTTGTTGACAAGTCACTCTTTGGCTATGCTGTGTCAGCATTCTGCCTTGACTTGGTGTGAATAAAATTTTCTCTGTGTTGCAGCCCATTGACATGTTTCAGACTTTAACCATTATACTTTATAGGCCGGCCAGCCACACAAAGCCTTTTCAGGGCTGTCAAACACATGTGAGGGAAAAATGTCACGTTTACTTGTCAGCTCCTGAGAGAGAGAAAACAGTCTTATCTAACCATCTATCTATCTATCTGTCTGTTTATCTGTGTTATCTGTCCATAGATCTATCTGTCAAGCTATCTGTCTGTCTATCTGTCTGTCTATTTATGTATTTATCTATCTATCTATCTATCTATCTATCTATCTATCTCTCTCTGTGTCTCTCCCTCTCCCTGTCTCGCTCGCTCTCTCTACTATCTGTCTATCTATCTGCCTATCTAGTATCTATCTATCTATCTATCTATCTATCTATCTATCTATCTATCTATCTCTGTGTCTCTCCTCTCTCCTCTCTCCTCTCCCTGTTTCTCTCTCTCTCTCTCTCTCTCTCTCTCTCTGTCTCTTCTCTCTCTCTCTCTCTCTCTCTCTCTCTCTCTCTCTCTCTCTCTCTCTCTCTCAAAAACAAACAAACAAACATTAACTGCAGTTCATGACATACATGTATGCTAGATCAGTGAGGTCAAACAACTTATAAGATTAGGTTGGGCTGAGAGTGCCAGTCATA